>JAQFVV010006338.1:2778841-3278165 GCA_028023455.1 Epiperipatus broadwayi
TATATATATTATAACAGGATGTGCCATTTTCCATATATATATCATGCATATATATATAACCATATATAAGATTGTGTGTATGTATATAATGCTGCACATATATGCATAATTGTTAAAAAAAAAAAAAGAATATTTATTCTTTAAGTATTTCGAAAATTATTCCATTTATCACCCAGCATATTTATGAGCATCAATTTATGACCTCAAGTGCCAATCCTATATTACTATAAGAATTATGCTGGGAGAGCTGGAATACCAATATGGAAATGCCCTGGACTAGCTCTGCTTGGGGTGGGTGGTAAAAATTACCGGCAGTAGATCTAACCCTCTTTTTTTTTTCTATTTAAAAAAAAACTCACAACACAAAAAAAAAAACCATTCATTTTAAACATATTTATTAGTAATGATATTTACATATCTACCAAAAAAAAATATATTATTTACATAAGTTAAATTAATGTCTTTTTCCTTTTTTTTTTTCAAAGATTCATATCAGTTTCCCCTTGTTGGTTTGCTTTTTTCTCTCTTTACCAAAACCCCCACACACACAAATACGCTATAATATGTATTTTGCACCGAAGATTTAATTATGGATTAATTTATACACTAATAAATTCTGTAGGAAATAATTTTGAACTCTCTGTGCAAAAGAAAATAAAATTTTTAATTTCACAATTGTCAAATAACAGTTTTCTCAATTTCGTGGAATAAGCTTACTAAAAATGACATACATATGCAAATAGAGAAAAAGTACCTGCATTTCCCTGGGGAATTGATCGAATTCACCTGGTGAAAATAAATCTCCGGCCCTTTGTCAGTGAACGAACTTTTTTTTTGAAGTTCGGATTCCATGGCTGAAGTCTATTTATTTATTTATTTTCTTCATCTTATGATGATTCAACATTGTTACTTATTGAGGCAATTCTCCAGGCTGGATGTCCCTTCTCCGATATCGGCAGCTGCTATACATTCACGGCAAAGATTCGAACACCTTGCACATTGAAGCTTCTACCCCAGCTTGACCATATTTTATCAATATATAATGTTGATTTTTGGATTCTTATTTCTGTATATCAGTCTACTGTCCACTTTCTTCTCCTCCCAAACTTATACTAATCCTTAATTCTTTTTTTTAATTATCAAATTTATCTTTCTTTTCATTTTCAATTATATTTCCATTCACATTCCATATGCCTTTGTTGGAATGCACCACAAAAGCTTTTTACACCTATTTCTTTCCAATTAATATTTAATTAGAATTAGACATTCCAAGATTTTTATAATAATTACTTCCATTGTTCTGCAAAATCCCTGTTTTCCATCTTGACATTTATAGTTCTTTTGTTGACTTAATATGTATATATTTAAAAAGTTTATCAAACAAAATGTTTTTTTTGTGTGAATTTTCATTTTTAATGGTTCAAAAATGCCCTCACACATATACATAGCGATGTGTATAGCTGGGTTTGGCAAAAGAAAGAGAAAAAAATCAAAGCAAGTATATAACCCCCGTACCTTTTTATATTAAAATAACTAAATCAATTCAATACGACCATGCAAATGACCGTTGATTGTATATCAACTTGTAAATATTAGTTTTGTTAGTAAAGTAATATATATTTTTAATAATACATTAGTAATAAGATATATATATATATTTTAATAATGCATTAAGTATACGAATATGTATTTGACTAATTATCACAACAGGGTTTGATTATACCTGCCCCGTTGCAATACCCCCCTCCCAGAAGCCTTCAAATACGGTCTTTGGATTTGAATGGCTCCTAAATATCGTGAACCATTCATAATGGCATGGGCTTGAGGGAATGAGCATTGTACAATTCCCTTACCTCCTGCCCAGTATTTACCCAGAATGCATTATCCCCTTGACACTTAACAATAGGGAAAGGTCCCTCATATAAACTGCAAAATTTCTTATAGATAAATTTCCCCGCTTCACTCACATGTGGGTTTTCACCATGACTAGATCGCCAACTTTAAACTGATGAGGCCTCTCTAGTGTATGCTTGTTTCTTTCTTGACTCCTCTTCAAAAGTGTATGATATGCCTGCTCTTGGTCCTCCTCCACATTTATTGGCATTTCCTTTGGCCCTGGTATTTTGGCCTTGATAAATTTAGGGGCATGTTTGCCAAACTGGAGCTGCACAGGAGAGAATCCTGTGGACTCATTAACTGCCCAATTTATGTAGTTCAATATTTCTGGAATCTTTTTAACCCATCCTCGGTGATTAGTTGGGATGTATGTTCTAAATAACCTACCCAACTCACGCATCACCTGCTCACATGGGTTCGATTGCGGATTCCTAATTGATGTCAGTATGTGTTGGAGCCCTGACTTCTGAACCCATGCTTTCCATTCTCCAGAGATAAATGGTGTGCCATGATCCAAGAGGATGCTTTGAGGTTTTCCTATCACTGTAAAATATTCCTTTTCAAGGAGACATATGGTGTTTTGGGTATTTGCTTGAGTCATGGGATATGCAGCCACAAATTTACTGAATAGATCATACACCACTAACAAATATTTTTTTTATTAAAGGCTGGCAATGGTCCATAATAATCTATTGGAATCATCTCATGTGGCTTCTTTGGGATTATGGAGCTCATTGAACCTGCATAATTTCTATTGGCAGGCTTGGTTTTTTGACAAAATTTACATTGGCTGATAAAATCCTCGCAAGTCTTATGCATGCCTGACCAATAAAATCACTGTCTAAGCCACTTTTCAGTTTTCCACACCCCATAGTGTCTATATTTGATGGACATGAGTCACCACTGCATTCTGCATTTGCTGTGGTATTACAGATCTCCAACTTTCTGGTCCCCTTTTCATTCTGTATTGGAGAACAGCTTGGTCAAGTTTGTATTGGTTGATCCAACATCTGGACTCATCATCTTTTTCTCTTGTGTTCCCTTCCAGTTGTGCAATTATTTGACTTAACTGGGCATCCTTCCTCTGATGCTGGGTCAATCTCTTAAGATCATTCTCTACCCCCTCATTAACTCTTAAGTTTATTTCTGCCACATATAAATTTTCAGCTCTAAGATGACATGATGGCAAATGCACTGGGTTATGGCTAAGAGCATCAGCTACAATGTTATCTGACCCCTTACAATACTTTACCACATAATTATACTCTTGTAGGCTCCACTGCAACAACTGACTATTTGTCAGATAACTGTGGTTAATAAATTCTAAACTCTTATGATCCGTTACCACAATTATTTTTGATCCCAACAACAACGTGCGGAGTTTTTGGAATGACCAAACGATGGCTAAAGCTTCCTTTTCTGTGGCAGTGTAATGATGCTCTGTACCCTTGAGCAGTCTACTTAAGAAATACAGCACTTTCACCTGCCCATCCTCTTGAATCTGTGATGCACCACAAAGGGTTTCTCAAAATCAGGAAAATCCAGCATTACATGTTCCATGAACCCTTGCTTCACCCTCTCAAATGCCTGTCTTTGCTTTTCGCCCCACTCCCACACTACATCTTTTCTCAGTAATCTAGCTAGTGTTTCCATATGTTGAGCAAACTGTTCCTGAAAACAGTTGTAGAAGTTACACATATCCAAAAAGGATCGTACCTGCTTCTTGGACCTAGGTACTGGGAAATCTTCAATGGCTGAGATTTTATCTGGGTGTGGCCAGACACCCTTTGATCCTATAAGGTGGCCCAAAAATGTAACTTCCTCTTGAAATAGCACACTTTTCTTCAGGTTTTGACTTCAGCAGATAAAACCTGATCTAGACATCATAATAAACCAGCCCCACTGTTAATCAGGCTAAATGGCATATGGTTAAACTGATATGAGCAGCCATCATATCTAAAGTCAGTATACTTATGATCTTCTGCGTGCAGCCTTATCTTCCAATAGCTTGCTGTTATATCAAATATTGAAAAAAAAATTTCTTTAAATCTCCCAAGCAATTCTTGCATGGGTGGTGGTATGTTACAATTTGGGACTGTGACTTTATTCAAATGCCTTGCATCGAGACATAACCGTACGGAATTATCTTTTTTCTTGATGACGACTATCAGGTTACAATAAGCCGAGGAGCTTTTTGATATAATACCCCATTTCAGTATTTGATCTATCTGCTTCACCTGCTCTCTATATTGATGAGGAATTGGGTATGATTTTGCCTTAAATGGTTGTGTTTCATTTACCTGAATCCTTTGTTCGAACCCTGGGATCACATCTGCCCTGTCTGAAAATACCTGATTGCATTCCTTCAGTATCTTTCTTACTATTTCCTTCTCTTCTCCCCAAGCAATCTTTGCCTGGTCTGTTTTTTTCTGTTATCAAGTCATTATTGTGTTCATCGGCAACTTGCACAGCCCCTATTGAATTATCTGTGCTATCCATTATAAATCTAACCACCTCTCCATTACACATGGCTTGTCTACTTTTGTAGTTCAACTTGCATTTATATTTGTATAAAAAGTCAGTTCCCAATAAGACATCACAAATCAAATTTTTCATGATTAGGAATGCATGGGGGCAACTTATTCCCTGGATTTTGACATCCAGCCATATTTGTTTGGATTCAACCTTGGCCTTTCTGTTGTTGGCCATTGCCACTTGTACAGCTTTCAATGGTAGAACAGGTATATTTGGTTGTTCTCTGGTGAGTTTATAATACAATCTTTCTGTTATTACAGAGACCTGACTCCCTAAATCAATAAGTGCTTCTACTTTGGTTTATCCTGCTGCTATCTGTATTTTCGGACATGTTTGGCATACATAACTCAGTACGTGGTCCTCCCATGAACAAATTAGGTTCCCCATGTGTTTTGAATTCAGTTGCTCTCTGAATATTATGTCTGTTCCTTGGTATACTTCCTTTTTCTCTCAAATCTGTCTCATTTCCACACATTTCCATTTGACTCATTATCTGGTCTATTTCTTTAGACAAGTTCTCTCTTTCTTTCTCTAGCATCAATCCTATTCTTATTGGCAGGTTTTGGCAGACTATCCTCACAATCTGTTTCTCTGACAAATTACATGCTTCTAATGTCCTGAGTGTGGCCATTTGATGCCTAAAAATGCACATATTCCTCTGGTCCACCCTCTTGAAACTTCTCTCTTATCATTTGGGATCTAATGTTGTTCTGCCTTTCTTCACTCCAGAAAGCTTTCTCCAGGTCTGTCTTGTAATCTAAAAATGTCTGCGGTTGTTGTAGCAATGAGTTCCACCAATCCATGGCCTGCCCTTCTAGGTGGCAAGACACTATTATTGACCTCACCTTGTCTGATGTTCCATAATGCACAAAGTATCTTTGCAAACTTCTAAGGTGATCTACTGACATCTCTTCCTTCTTCCCCCCAAATACTTTTATTCTTATCAACTGCATCCTCTTTATGTGATGTATATATTTTTTTCTACATGCTAGGTTCCAAACCCCCAAAGCACAAGTTTGCCCTCTTCCCAGACTTCCTTATGCCTTCAATATTTCTTAAGTATATATATTTATAATTTTACTGTGGACCGATCGATATTTCATTATGTTATTTTGACTTACTCTTGTTTTTCAGTTTTATAAAACTTCGCTTTGAAAACTAGTACAGATAGACTATTGTTATATCAAAACCTTCATTTCAAAGTTAGTTTTAAATTCAGAAATTGTCAAAATGATTATAAAAGTAAAAAGTGTAAAATATATTAAAATCATAGCTACTGTGTGGGTGTAAATTAAATATAATTCATTACTCGAATTTCTTTTAAAACGACATTAATTTAATATATATATATAAAAATTATTTTTATCTGGTTATGACATCTTATAATAATAAGTGACAGAAAGTCAAATAATTTTTTTGTACCTAATTAAAATGGATTAATTATAAAGTGTTAACCACTTAAACACTCGTTTACTTTTTGCTTTTAAAATATCTGTATTACTTTTTTGTAAAAAAAAAAAAAAATCAATCACGAACAAGAAAAACATTTATGTTCGTTATTTACAAAAAAAAAATCCATAACAAACTGAAAGTTCTTTAAAAACCAGTCTAATCTAAACTGACTACTTTATGGAACTCTTTTATATTCTGCACTCAGTTGGTATTTTTCACATAGCCTAAAAAGTTTATTTTTATTTTTATAAACTTAATATTAACTACATCCAACTCTGCCAATATAATATAACTTCCATTTTCCTAATTTTTTCTTTTAGCTAAAACAATAATGATCTGACAAAACCGATATGTATATTTTTGTTTATTTTCTCAAAAAAAAAAATTCATGCTAATTTCTTTTATTTTTTTTCTTTCTCTCATTGACCTACTTCTCTTCGATGCCCTTTTGTTGGGTTGCCATTATAATGAGATGTGCCATTTTCCATATATATATTATGCATATATATAACCATATATAAGATTGTGTGTATGTATATAATGCTGCACATATATGCATAATTGTTAAAAAAAAAAAATATTTATTCTTTAAGTATTTCGAAAATTATTCCATTTATCGCCCAGTACATTTATGACATCAATTTATGACCTCAAGTGCCAATCCTATATTACTATAAGAATTATGCTGGGAGAGCTGGAATACCAATATGGAAATGCCTTGGACTATCTCTGCTCAGGGCGGATGGTAAAAATTACCAACAGTAGATCTAACCCTCTCTTTTTTTTCTATTTAAAAAAAAACTCACAACACAAAAAAAAAAAACCATTCATTTTAAACATATTTATTAGTAATGATATTTATGTATCTATTAAAAAAATATATATTATTTACATAAGTTAAATTAATGTCTTTTTCCTTTTTTTTTTCAAAGATTCATATCAGTTTTCCCTTTGTTGGTTTGCTCTTTTCTCTCTTTACCAAAACTCCCCCACACACAAATATGCTATATGTATTTTGCGCTGAAGATTTAATTATGGATTAATTTATACACTAATAAATTCTGTAGGAAATAATTTTGAACTCTCCATGCAAAAGAAAAGAAAATTTTAAGTTCACAATTGTCAAATAACAGTTTTCTCAATTTCATGGAGTAAGCTTACTAAATGTGACATATATATGCAAATAGAAAAAAAGTACCTGTGTTTTCCTGGGGAAATGATCAAATTCACCTGGTGAAAAGAAATCTCCGGTCCTTTGTCGGTGAACGAACTTTTTTTTTTAAGTTCGGATTCCATGGCTGAAGTCTATTTATTTATTTTCTTCATCTTATGATGATTCAACATTGTTACTTATTGAGGCAATTCTCCATGCTGGACATCCCTTCTCTGATATCGGCAGCTGCTATACATTCAGGGCAAGGATTCGAACATCTTGCACATCGAAGCTTCTACCCCAGCCTGACCATATTTTATCAATATATAATGTTGATTTCTGGATTCTTATTTCTGTATATCAGTCTACCGTCCACTTTCTTCTCCCAAACTTATACTAATCCTTAATTCTTTTTTTTTTAATTATCAAATTTATCTTTCTTTTCATTCATTTTCAATTATATTTCCATTCATATTCCATATGCTTTTGTTAAAATGCACCCAAAAGCTTTTTACACCTATTTCTTTCCAATTAATATTTAATTAGAATTAGTCATTCCAAGATTTTTATAATAATTACTTCCATTGTTCTGCAAAATCCCTGTCTTCCATCTTGACATTTATAGTTCTTTTGTTGACTTAATATGTATATATTTAAAAAGTTTATCAAACAAAATGTTTTTTTTGTGTGAATTTTCATTTTTAATGGTTCAAAAATGCACTCACACATATACATAGCGATGTGTATAGCTGGGTTTGGCAAAAGAAAGAGAAAAAAATCAGAGCAAGTGTATAACCCCCCATACCTCTTTTATGAGTTCTTTTTAATTAAAATAGCAAAATCAATTCAATATGACCACACAAATGACCGTTGATTGTACATCAACTTGTAAATATTAGTTTTGTTAGTAAAGTAATATATATATTTTTAATAATATGTTAGTAATAAGATATATATATTTTTTAATAATGCATTAAGTATACGAATAGGTATTTGTCTAATTATCGCAACAGGGTTTGATTATACCTGCCCTGTTGCAATATATATACTTTTCACCAAATATCTCAATATGAGATTTAGTGATTTTACTCTCCTTATATATACTGTACCGGGTCAAACCGCTGAAACCACCTACTTATATGTATATATAAGTTTTGGCCGGTTTCAAACTCCTTCATAATACATTTATAATCTTATAAAGGTTACGTGAACAAACCAGCATGTTCAAGCAAAATGGGAGATCTTTTTGATAGCTTTAACTATCAATAATGGCCCATCTCGGCTGCGATATTCAAACCCCTACTATCCAAATACTTTATTTGTTTCGGAGTAAACCCCGGAGCGCCAGCTAGTCCAAGGACTAATGTATTCAGGCAGTAGGCTCATAATCCAGCGCTCGAAACATTCCCTAAAACTAGCTCAGTCTAATTTTAATTCAATAACAAATTATACAAAATTGGTGGTGGAAAGAATTAGTAAAAGGTTGGTAAAAAGAATTGACCGACAAATAAAGTTTAAGTTTTAAAGACAATTTATTAACTAACATTAAATAATTTTAAACATTCTATAAATTTAATATAATACACACACATTTTAAATTAACATTTCTAAACTAGTTAAATATTCTTGTAGATTTTAATAGTAGAACACTGGTATTTATATAATTTAACAAATAACACTGATGTAATGATCACGCACATATTAACTCATAATAATAAAGCATTAATAGCATTTGAAACTTAAACACATGTATCAATAGTTCATTTTATGTATGATAGAGTTCATATAATTTGAATCTTGAATATTTACGAATTACAATGGTGGTTACTACGTATAAATGATAATAAATAAATGTTTACCTAGGATTTTTGGGAACGTGGATATTGCTTGTTGTTGGCTGCTTCTGATGGATTGTATCTAACCGGTTAGATTTGGATGTTTCTTGAAAATATTTCTATGCAAATCCATTTGTTTTATTTTGAAGACAGTTGAACGTTTGACGGAGGATTTCTGAGTTGTTATGCAGACATTATTTCACAGGTAGGTTTTGATGATCTTGTTGGACTAAAAAGGCTGGAGCATGAGCATATATTTCCAAAAGCTGCTCAACAATGCATGTTTGTTTCTGGATTCATAATAGAAATGCACTGTTATCTCAAACTGGAACAAGACTGTCACTGCAAACTAGATTGAAACAAACTCTTAACTGATTGTCTGATAAAATATTCCATATTTATACCGACAAAGTGTTTTTCTTTTGATATCCTCCGGCAAATATCTGTTGTCAAAATTCTTTAGCAATTAATCCTAAGACAACGTGTTTTTTGATTGATTGTTTAATTAGTAGTAGCTATTTCAAAACGTGTTGTTTTCATATCTTTAATTAGTAGCGCACCGCTGTGTTTTTTTTTTAAATATATTTTTCATTTATTTATAATATTTAATACTGATACATTTTTTTTACATTCGCACGCACATATATAATTTTACTCTACACATCAAAACTAGTTTTAAGATTATTTTTCTTCTTTAATTTAAATGAAGATATTTATATATTTTTTTAAAGCTTTTAAATTGTATTTCATTAATAATAATAAACTCTTTACTTCCTTTTTATAAAACCTACAGTTTAACTTTAAGAAAAACTCCTTCCCACTTTAAATCAGTGATTTTTCAACTTTTATTTCAAACTCTTTTGCGAAAGATTTTTTTGTTTTAATAATTTTTTTTTACGACAAAATTATTTTATATACATGTGCCAATTTGGCCTTGGCACATTACACCCCCCTCTGTTTTAGAGTAAAATGCATCATTTTTGACCATTTTATCTCTTGCAATTTTAATTCTTGACTCTAAAGATTTATTAATTTATTATTTTAGACAATTCCTACACATGTGTATATTTGCAGCATAATTCTACACCTATTAATATTCTAGATATCGAGTTATTACTGGACTTGCTTACAGGGAATCTATAATAAATAAATCCCTTTTTGCACGCATCATGAGGTGCAGCAGTGCCAAAACAATAACCTAAAAGGATATCTGGATAAATACATTTGAGATACACATCATGAGGTATCGTATTTACCAAATATTACGAGTGTATGTGCGCGTATATACACATGTATACTTACACACTCTTAATACACCTTAGATTTATTTTATATTTTTATTTTTAATCTTACATTATTTTTAAATTCATATAAACATTATTCTAACATTTGTATTAATCTAATTTCACAATATTATTCTAAACTACCACAGACATCAGTTTTCATATTTATTTATATTAATCTATCTCGAATATTATTTTCAACCCTTACTCAACTTTTTTATCTATGTACGTGTATTCAGAAAAACTATTTTACTTTATTGTGATTCATTATTTACTCAACTTTTATTTTTTTGCATATATTCAAAAACAACTTACTTTACTACGATTCATCATTACACCGATATATATATATATATTTTTTTTACTTGACTTTAAATCATTTATTTACTTTTTTTATTACCGTGCGTTTATTCCAAAAACAAAAAGAAATCTATTAGTTTATCACGAGTCACTTTTTATTATTATTTACTACAGATATATTTACGCTTCTTGATTTTATCGATTTTATTCTAACTATTTGACCTACTTATTTATTTACGAACATTTTTCTTGATTAATATGTGCATTGATCACTTTTCCTAAGTATTGACCACTTCAAATTCTTATTTTTCTAGAGTGCATTTTTAGTTTTTATTTTCATCATTAGGTAATAAATGTAATGTTAAGAGAAGTAGGCAGCAAAGTATAAGGCAATTCAACACACAGATAGATTTTGTGCTGATTTAAACCAACTTTTAGTTTCTTGCGGAAGTCATGACATGGGTATTTTTGTGCACAATGGATCATGAACGGGGACTTTAAGATTGCGAATGGCAGGACTATCTCTACTGCACATTCGACTTACTAAAATATTTATTTTATTTGGTTACTGGGAATTTTTCCTCCAGATTTATTAACTTTTATATGCCAGGACTTTTCTACTGGTGCATCATCATCAATATTATTTATTCTTCGCACTACCTATCTGTAGAACAAAGTCACCACAAGAAAAGGCTTAATCCAATAAAAGTCAGGCCTGGAATTTTTCTCCTTGCCCAAATACTCGCACACACCTCAATCCTAATTTAATACACTTTTTTTTAACTTATATTTGATAATGTTTTATTTTCATTAATACTTTCATTATACACTTATTTATTTCATTTTTATTTTTAAAACGTTATTTTTATTCTCTTTTTTTTTAAAAAAAAAAACATTTTCATTTTGCTTGTCTATTTTGATTTTACACATTTGTTTGCGTCACGCTCCACTATGTTCTAGACTTATGAGCTGGGATATCAACATAATCGATAAGACATAATCAAGGGTTTTGACATAAATTGTTTTATAGATGTTTTGACATTTTAAAAACCCTAAGATTGTTATTTTATTTTACTAAGACTAACTTTAATTATTTTTTATTATTCAAGCTAACTTTGATACTCGTTTTTACATTTTGTTTAAAAAGAAAAACTATAGGTTATTTTTGTTTCATTAAACTTTGTTAAACATTTTCCAAAATTCCGAGTCCATGGTTGTTAATAGCTAGTCAAGCCAGCGAATCTGTCAGATTACATATTTTTAATTTTTGTCTTGCAGTTCTTTCTTTCTACTAACATAAACGATACTCCATATTCTCACTTCTATCTCTTGATTAAAATCTCTTTTATCTCTTTCTCTTTCCATTTTATTTTCTGCCTTGTAAATAAAAAAACCTTTAAGCTTCACAGACCTCCACCGTATTTCTCCTAACCGTGAATGTTTTTTCCTACACTTTTTATTTTAAATCTATGTTTAAAACAAACACGGACTTTTACTTTATCCTTTTTAACTTTTTGTAAAAACTTTTCAATGCTATCTTCTACCTTGAACTTATGTCCCTCTTCTATTTCTTGATCTACATTTGTTTCTACTCTCTCTGTAGCAATGCTATCTGATTCTACTATCTCTTTGATGACCTCAACTTCTCTATTTTCTTTGACAAAATCTACCTCTATGATCTCTTGATTTTTTACTTGTGTTTTAATCTCTTCTATTTCTTCCCTAATTTCTTCTTTTATTTTATTTTGGCCCCTTTCAATCCGGTCCTTTAACTTTTCAAGCATTTCAGCTTGCCCTTCCAATTTACTCTTCATTTCATTATTTTGGTTTTTAAGCTCTTCGGCTATTTTTTTATATGCTTCGGCTGTTTCTTTTTGTTTTTCAAACATGCTGGTTAGTAAAGCTATGATTTCCCTTTTTTCCTTGTCGGGAATATTTTCTATATTTTTACCTTGAGCCTCCATTTTGGCTTTAATTTATTTTTTTTTATATAATTTATAATTTTAAACACTTTTTATCATTATTTTTGATACCGTATTTTATTCACTTTTAATAAGTTTACTAATTATTATTTTATTTATTTATTTCTAAACTGGAAATATACGCTGACTCTGCCTTTCCTTTGTCCATTTTTCTCCACTCGATCTTAATGCTTTAACTCCACCTAAACATCCACCTGTCTCTAATTTAACCTAATGATTTATTTTAACCAATGTAAATAGCACAAATCTCTCTTCATTTAAAGAAAACAAAGTTTTCGGTCAATTCTTTTTTTAAAAAAAAAAAATTAAAATTCTTTAACATACGTAATTTAGCCCCAAGTTGGGCACCATTTATGTACCAGGTCGAACCACTGAAACCACCTACTTATACGTATATATAAGTTTTGGCTGAGAAAATTAAAAACTGAAATCAATACCAAGATTTATATATTTCGAACTGATTATAATTTTTAATTGTAATTTTTGCAATATCAAATAATGAAAGCTTATCCAATTATACGTAATCTATTTTTAAAAACATTATTGCAATATTATTAAAACATAATCTTTAACAAAATTAAAAATGTTTCCAATATAAAAAACAATGGATATACCTTTAAATTATTTATGCCATAGTGAGCAATAATATTATTTTATAGGAGAAATAATATTTACTAAGGCAATAAACCTCAAGAGTGTGCACTTGAAAATGCAAAGGTAGAAACCTCTACAGGTCTTAACCACAAGCTTATTCTAGCTTGTGATTAAGACCTGTAGAGGTCCCTACCTTTGCATTTTCAAGCACACACTCATGAGGTTTATTGCCTTAGTAAATATTATTTCTCCTATAAAATAATATTATTGCTCACTATGGCATAAATAATTTAAAGGTATATCCATTGTTTTTTATATTGGAAACATTTTTAATTTTGTTAAAGATTATGTTTTAATAATATTGCAATAATGTTTTTAAAAATAGATTACGTATAATTGGATAAGCTTTCATTATTTGATATTGCAAAAATTACAATTAAAAATTATAATCAGTTCGAAATATATAAATCTTGGTATTGATTTCAGTTTTTAATTTTCTCAGATTTCTGAATTAATTTATATAAAAAAAAACTGTTCAACCAATATACTTAAAACATTTTTATCTGAAAAGAAAAAAATCACTGAATATGATTCAACTTATGACTTATAATTTGACTTTATCTGTCAGGCTTATTTTAATAATTAATTACAATATTTCTTTGGAATGATATTTTTACATAATTTTATTTTCCTGTTATGTGATTGGCATACATTTTTACATAGTGTTATGTAAAAAAATATACTCCATTATATATCACAAATTTGCATAAGCATTAATTAGTAAAATTAAAATGTTTGAAGTTTGATTCATATTGATTAATTGCTGACATTTTATAATCCAAATTATTTAAATTTTTTATCATTTTTTAAAGAAATATCCTCTGCTTTTCTCTTCTTTTCTTCTCTTTCTCTCTCTCTATACATACATACACACAATATATATATAACTGCATTTGGAAAAGTGTTTAGTCCAGTATATATATATATATATAGTTTTTATTAAAAACAGCATGTTGATTAGTTGTTTATATTAGCTATAAAATTTAAAAATGAGTAAAAATTATATCTGTTATGTGAAACTTGCTATGCTTTGCTTACATCAGTGTTTGACTATTCAGCATTAATAATATCACTTGTCATATCCAAGGTGGACTAAATATTCATTTCATATTTGCTAAACAATTTGATAAAGAGGCTGGCATATTGGTATTAACAATATTTAGAAAAATGATCAGTCCAGTGTTTTCTACATTCATCATGTTAGTTCTCTTTAATTATAACAATCTTTTTATAAGTACATAAATGAGTACTAATCTGTTATTAAGTTAAAAAGTTACTTTATTAAAGATCAACTATATTTTTTACAATTTATATGTATGTGACCCCCTTTTCTTTTTATTTCCATTCAACGTTTTTTTATGCATGAGCAATATCTTTATTTTAGGTGTCATTTATATATTTTTTCAAATATCTATACCATTTTAATGACATAGAGACTTCACCTTATAATGTTGTAATCTAAGTATGAAATGCAAAAATGAATTATGTGAAATCAGATAGCAAGCACTTTCAAGTTCAAGTACTATCACATGACTATTCTGCCCCCTATATCTTTGGGGAAAGAATTTAATATACATATAGTTGTTTTTTACACTTTAAAAATAAACTGTATATATATGTTATGGTATATTTTCATGAGAAGACAGCAAAATCGTATGCAGAAATAAATTGTTTTAATAATATATCATTTTGCATTTTAATTATATATATTTTATATTGTACCCTACCAATAGGACGATGATCCCTAGAAACCATGACAAGTCCCTAAATTAGGCTATACTGTCACTTGATCTAGGTACAATTTGATAGTCCTAATTATTTCTAAATTATGTTTGATTAATATCAACAATTATAAGACCCACTTATCCTATTAACAAAATCTCAGACCCTTTAACATTAAACAAATACCAAAGTATTTGCTCAGTGGCATAAGAATACTAAGATACTCCTCCTTATTAAGTTTTTAAATATTCTCATGACTAATAATAATACTTAAATAAATATTAAAAAACCATTTATAATCATTAACTTTAAGTTAAATTAATTTATTGTATATTGATCTCTTATTGATATATTTATTGGCTTATAATTAATAATAAACACAATAATAATATGCTAAGGGGATCTCAGGATTATCATTGATTTTACTTAATTCTATAAGTAGTGTCTTAATTAAGAAAATATTTACAACCTTAATCTACAATTAAAATTATATTACTACTTTGTATTTATGTTGTCTAATATTTAATAATAAATAACTATTGTTATTTAAATTGTAATCATAATTTATAACTCTAAATAATAACGAATTCATACTCTGATGTCCTATAAATGAAATACTTTAATAAATTTGCAATATATTTTATCAATGACTTATGTGATCAAGGCAATTTGCATTAATTTAAGATCCCATTTAAGAAAAGTTTCCCAAATAATTGTTATGCAATCTCTTGTACTGAATTAATTTCTCATTCAAATCTCAAATTATTCTTTTATTAATGAGTATATTACAATTAAGACTCTTTAAAAATGGTATAGTGATGATGATTCAAATAAAAGAAATGCAACTTTAAATATTTAGTGTAACTTTTAAACATTAATTTTATTAATATTATTTACAAGATCTTTCAATAATTATTTTAAACTATTAAGTAAGTTAATAAATATCAATATTAGTAACATTATTGTAATGAGCACATATGACGTTACATTATTTTTTTTATTAGTAAACATAAAAAAAACAAAAGTTTGCAAATAAAACTTCTTTTTTAAGAATTAAAAATTGAAAATTAAAATTCTATACTAAACTCATATATATATATATATATAAAATCGCACAGATGAAAAAAATTATTAAAAAAAGAAACTTTATTAAAAATAGAAAAAGTATTCTAAAAGCAAAAACTTAAAAAGATTTAAAGATAAAAATATATCTAAGTTTGTACAAGACAAATTAATTAATGTTATTGAAAAAGTGGAAATGATTATTTTAATTAGTCCAAGTGAACTAGCCCTTGGGCATTTAAATGTATAAGCAATGGTCAGATAGGAAAACAATAGAAACTAATGGCCAATGAAAGAGATCCATTGGGGAATCGGACCTCAATGGAAGGATCATCATCATCGATGATGTAATGTCCATTGGATCCTAAAGTTACATATAAAAGAAAAAGTTTGATAATAAAATTTTTAGTGAGTGAAGAAAATTTAAGAGAAGACTGAGATGTGTTAAGTCGGAGAGTCGGAGGTGAAGGGATTGAAAGACGCACTTTCAATTCCTTCAGTTGTTATAAAAAAAAAAGAAAATGAAACATCACTTTTCCTATATTGAGGACCACAGGATCGTCGAGGGATTTTAATGCTGGATTCCAAATGGCAAGCAATGGATAACTAATGAACATTTCTAAAACCGTAAGCATGTTATGAACTTAAATGAATATTAATTTGAAAACACTAAGAACTTTAAAATATAAACTTTCCCAGTATTTAAAAAAAAATAGAAATAGAATCCTATCTGACCAAACTAAATTCCTTATTAATTCTTTTTATTGATGTATTTCTTTTTTTTTAATCATTTCCATTTATTTATTTATTTTTTGGTTCTTTTAAGTTTTATTTATGATTTTTGTTTTTCGCTAATTTAATATTATATAAATGTTAAACTTAAGTCGGGCATGAATGGCTATATAGATTTGTAAAGTTTTATTAGGGGAGGGTAATCTTAGGTTATTCATTTTGTAGTTGAATTAGGTCAATGGATTGGATATATTGGTGTAATTAGTAGATATAGTATGAGATTCACTATGGGCAGAATCGCTTTATACGCCACACACTTCCTTTTTGCCTATGGAATGCAATTGTAAGTTGGCAAAATGACCACAGTCCTTGCCTATGGAGTTTTTTTTATTGCTCTTTTTGTCAGATAGATGTAGTATTCCTATCTGATGAGAGGCAATTTCTTCTCTTAACTTTTTGTGCTTCTGTATTCGTGTTACATTGAATGCATCGATATATCAGATGGATTGATGTTGGTTTGACTGTGAACTTTTGGCCTAAGGTTAAATAAGGATAGAATATTTTCTTTTCAAATGCAAATCTATGTAGTCTATTCATACTCGACACTCTAAATAAAAATGCATTAAATTTAAGTTGGGTATGGACCTTGCATGGATTCGTTATCGGTTACTTATGTTTGTGGTTTTCATATTCGATTGGAATATATAAGTCATCGATGTCAATGTGGCATCTTATGATGAATGCTATTGGGTTTCTTGTATACCCTCTGTGATTGACATTATCAGTGACTTTATATTTTGGTTGGTGATGTTTAATTTGAAATGTTTTTAACCGTGTAATCTATGTAACCAATCTATACTCAACATTATAAAACAAACTTTTATAAACCCATCTGTGCGAACTTATAAAAATTAAAATGTAAATTTATAAAAATTAAATGTAAATTAAAATCAAAAATCAAAGTTAAAAATGTAAATTAAATTTTAAAATGTAAACTGATACTAAAACAATTTTAAATATCATATATGTGTGTAAATAAATGTTTGTGTATAATACTGGCAGTGGTTTATTTTATTCATTTTTATATATTCTTAGATAAGAATTTATTATAAAATATAAATCTCTGCTATTCCACTGAGCTAGTGACAATGGGTTAACAATTGGAATCAAAATATGTAAAATAAAAAAAAAAAATTTAACTTACGTATCTGCCTACTATATAAAATTTTTTAGGTTCAAATGCCTAGTAGTGCCCTGTAGTGCAGATTATGTTAAGTCTCATATTCTCTGGATCATTACAACTGGCACCCAATATGGGGCCGATCTTTAATAAACCACGAATAGCCTGAGCAAATTTTTTCAAAATGAAATATTTTTATCTGTTTACATAAAGTCGTATACTTTAAATCTTATAAAAGCACTGCCATGAGTAAATAGCACATATATTAAACACGAGAAAGTATAAATAATTTTAAACTGTGTTTTGTTAAAAAGAAAGTCAAAAGGTTGCAATTGATATGTTTTTTTTGTTAATATAAATTATGCTTTAATGTGTATAGGAGCGCACAGCCATGTAAGTTTATGATGGTAAATGTGGTACCTTATGGTGAGTACCTTTGGGAATTACTTCAGTGTAACCCCATGTATGCATTTCAATCAGTCATAAATAAGTTGGTGATATTTATAATTGTGCTGCAAATATACACGTATAAACCCATTATTTCTTAAAACATATTTGCATCAATGCAACCTTCTTAAATAAATAATTTAGATAATTTGCTTGTTGTGCTGTTTGTTAGAAATGAAATATAGAGAAAATAGAATTCTTGGGGGGAGGAGGCATAAACATGAGTGGTTCAATTGGAAAATGGTCAACATTTTTCTTTTTTGTATATAGTCTTTTCATAAAATTACTAACTGAATGTCTTGGTAAATTTTCGTAAATCATGTACCGTAATTACTAACCCTAAGTAAAATATTTTTTTTTGTTTATTTTTTTTTAAGCAAGTTTACTGATGTGTAACGGGCACATACGACGTTACATTATTTTTTTTATTAGTAAACATAAAAAAAATAAAAGTTCGCAAATAAAACTTCTTTTTTAAGAAATAAAAATTGAAAATTAAAATTCTATACTAAACTCATATATATATAATCGCACAGATGAAAAAAATTATTAAAAAAAAAACTTTATTAAAAATAGAAAAAGTATTATAAAAGCAAAGATTTAAAGATAAAAATATATCTAAGTTTGTACAAAACAAATTAATTAATGTTATTGAAAAAATGGAAATGATTATTTTAATTAGTCCAAGTGAACTAGCCCTTGGGCATTTAAATGTATAAGCAACAGTCAGATAGGAAAACAATCGAAACTAATGGCCAATGAAAGAGATCCATCGGGGTGTTGGACCTCACTGGAAGGATCATCATCATCGATGATGTAATGTCCATTGGATCCTAAAGTTACATATAAAAGAAAAAGTTTGATAATAAAATTTTTAGTGAGTGAAGAAAATTTAAGAGAAGACTGAGATGTGTTAAGTTGGGGAGTCGGAGGTGAAGGGATTGAAAGACACACTTTCAATTCCTTCAGTTGTTATAAAAAAAAAGAAAATGAAACATCGCTTTTCCTATATTGAGGACCACAGGATCATCGAGGGATTTTAATGCTGGATTCCAAATGGCAAGCAATGGATAACTAATGAACATTTCTAAAACCGTAAGCATGTTATGAACTTAAATGAATATTAATTTGAAAACACTAAGAACTTTAAAATATAAACTTTCCCAGTATTTAAAAAAAATTGAAATAGAATCCTATCTGACCAAACTAAATTCCTTATTAATTCTTTTTATTGATGTATTTCTTTTTTTTTAATCATTTCCATTTATTTATTTATTTATTTATTTTGGTTCTTTTAAGTTTTATTTATGATTTTTGTTTTTCCCTAATTTAATATTATATAAATGTTAAACTTAAGTCAGGTGTGAATGGCTATATAGATTTGTAAAGTTTTATTAGGGGAGGGTAATCTTAGGTTATTCATTTCGTAGTTGAATTAGGTCAATGGATTGAATATATTGGTGTAATTAGTAGATGTAGTATGAGATTCACTATGGGCAGAATCGCTTTATATGCTACACACTTCCTTTTTGCCTATGGAATGCGATCATAAGTCGGCAAAATGACTGCAGTCCTTTCCTATGTGCCTATGGAATGCAATCATAAGTCGGCAAAATGACTGCAGTCCTTTCCTATGGAGTTTTTTTTTATTGCTCTTCTTGTCAGATAGATGTAGTATTCCTATTTGACAAGAGGCAATTTCTTCTCTTAACCTTTTATGCTGCCATATTCATGTTACATTGAATGCATCGATATATCAGATGGATTGACGTTGGTTTGACTGCGAACTTTTGGCCTAAGGTTAAATAAGGATAGAATATTTTCTTTTCAAATGCAAATCTATGTAGTCTATTTATACTCGACCCTCTAAATAAAAATGCATTAAATTTAAGTTGGGTATGGACGTTGCATGGATTCATTATCGGTTACTTATGTTTGTGGTTTTCATATTCGATTGGAATATATAAGTCATCGATGTCAATGCAGCATCTTATGATGAATGCTATTGGGTTTCTTGTATTCCCTTTGCAATTGACGTTATCAATGACTTTGTATTTTGGTCGGTGATTTTTAATTTGAAATGTTTTTAACCATGTAATCTATGTAACCGATCTATACTCAACATTATAAAACAAACTTTTATAAACCCATCTGTGCGAACTTATAAAAATTAAAATGTAAATTTATAAAAATTAAATGTAAATTAAAATCAAAAATCAAAGTTAAAAATGTAAATTAAATTTTAAAATGTAAACTGATACTAAAACAATTTTAAATATCATATATGTGCGTAAATAAATGTTTGTGTGTATAATTACTGGCAGTGGTTTATTTTATTCTTTTTTATATATTCTTAGATAACAATTTATTATAAAATATAAATCTCTGCTATTCCACTGAGCTAGTGACAATGGACTAATGACTGGAATCAAAATATATAAAATAAAATAAAAAAATTTTTTTAGCTTACGTATCTGTCTACTATATAAAATTTTCTAGGTTCAAATGCCTAGTGGCACCCTGTAGTGTAGATTACATTAAGTCTCATATTTTCCAAATCGTTACATTATATAACAATATAATACAGTAATATATATAAATATTTGAACATTTCTATTCCCGTTAATTACAATTAGATATTTAAAATTAAAAAACTCCCTTCTCATACAATATGGTGTTGTTGTTATATTTAACTTTATTTCTTATATAACAAAATCAATGTATTTATTAAATAATCATTCCCTTTCTTATGAATTTGATGTACACTTATTACCCCTTATAGATTATGCTGCATTATATAAGATTTTAAAATACGGATTATTGTTTTATTCTTAATTAAAATAATATTATTGTAATATGATGAAATATTACATATTTATCTGTGTTTATATTTTATGATATTCAACATTTGATTTTTCTCTTTTAACCATGCACTAAGATGATATTAATATGATACTTATGAAATCATTAATTTGTTTTCTGAGATCACACTCAAATTTTCTATGACCTTATTATCAAACTCTATAATGAAATACAAAAAAAGGATGAAACTTTTATATTGTACACTCGCAAATAGGATAACTTTTCTCCTCCTGAACTAATTTCAATTTACAGTTTATGATATTATACTAAAGGTTGAGAGACCACTATTCAGTGCATCCTAAAATAGAAATCCTTATCTTCATTTTATATAAACAACCCTGTTATTATCTTCCTATTTTCAATCTATACCTGTTTCGTACATGTCTTATAACTAATAGCCTATAAAGAATTACAACTACAATTATATTAAATTATTAATAGTTAAATATCAGATCAAAATATCACCATTTACCATCTTCTTATAATAGATATATATGTACTTTTATGTGTATATTTCACTAGATCATTGTTTCTACCCATTTATTTTAACTATCTATCAATATTCAATAAAATAAAAACTTTAAACAATTAGTTATCTAGAGAAATAAATCAAGTTAATTATTAATTTCTTTATCTATTGACTTATCCCCCATATTGATAACGATTATTTTACAGTATAAAATTAAACTATATACAAATAACAAGTTTTTATATATACAAGTTCATCTTTAAAAAACTTTAATTTTTAATGGTACTCCAATCACTCCCAATGCATCAGACTAGTTATGCATCAACATTCCTCTTACTTCTGCTCCTTTTGTTCTCATAAGAAAATCACCAAAACTATAAAATTCCAATGCCAACAGGTTATTTACAATGTTTTGGTTTCCTTTTCCCTTTTTTACAATCAAAAGTTATTTTCAACTTGCAATGTTTTATTTAAATACTGCCCACATTTATTATACTTGTCTTTGCATTATTCCTTATGTACTTTTTGTCAATGTTATCATTTAAGAATAGAGCATTTTACACCATCTCTTTCAATGTAGAATGACATCATCTTCCAGATAACATTTTATATTCTCAAATAAGCTAATGTTTATTCCATTGATTTATTCAACTCTTTCTCCCCCATACATATTTATTCTTTATTGGTGTTTTCAGTAATTATTTAATTTTTTACACTTATCTTATTTTTTCATTTACAGTTTTGATAATTCTTTCATTTTCCAAGTAGACTGCTATGATTGATTACAAGTATAAATATAATCTTCATTTAAAATTTACCTTTTGTATTTGTCTTTTATTATATGCATACATCCTTCTAACTTTTAATCCTTCATTTATTATATATACATAACTCATCATAAAATTTTATTATACATGAAAGTTATACTAAAACTAATAATGATCTATTTATATCTTTTATATCATTGAAATTTTCATTCAGATACACTTTTATATGTCCCCTTTTATATTTGGTACACTTTTCCATATGCAAATATTTCCATTATTATTCAGTACTAATTTAGTTTTAATTATCTTTAAAAATGTATACTTAACTCTGTCAGGAATAATTTTATTTTTATTTATCCATTGATTCTGACTTAATCTTGTCCAACTACTATGACAGCCATGCATAAATATTTAATCTTGCTTATTAATTAAATTATGTATTAACATAATACTCACAGCATTTACCTTGAATTTATGTATTACTTTACAACACTTTAGCATAAATATGCAACTATTTACTTTCATTCTTCTAATATTTTTTTCCATATAATGATTTCAAAGTATTTTCCAAAAACTATTAAATTGTTGAGTTTACCAGTAGAGATTGAAGTTTCTTTTATTCATACATTTTAACAAAAACTTTATAATATATATAGTTTTAAATTCTTAAGTAGATCAAAATCAATTACTTTTTTTTTTAAATAAGATTTAAAATAATTTAAGCAACTTTTAGAGATAAACCAAGTTACTTTTTCTTCTGATCTGTAATTTTTTCTTTATCCTAATTTTTTCTCTGATTTTTTTCTAAAAACATCATCTGCTAGCTGTTAACTTATTCAAAATTGCAATTTCCCTTTGGTCAATTTTTCTACTCACTAGCTACATGTAGTTTAACTATTTTTAAAACAAATATTATATCTTTAAAATATATACTAGTAATAAAAACTTAATAAAACTACAATTTAAATCATTTTATTTTTATACAGACTAAACCCGAGATTAATTTTATAATCCTTTTATCATAACATTGATATAAAAAAAATTTTTTTAAAGTAAATTAAGACTTCACTGGAAATAGTCATTCCTTTATAATATTAGATATGCACAGATATGATTACCTATCTATATAATGCATATTTTTATTTAAAAGATTAGATTTGAACTTCACTATAATTTTAAATATCATATGATTACTTATTATCAAATATTATTATTAATTTATATTTTATTATTTTATCTTTTATATATTTTTGAAAATAAATATTTTGCCCAGGATATATATATATATATATAGCCTCACTAGATTTTCCAATTATCAGATGTTGAAGATGTTAATGTTTTTTCAATTTTTGTTTTATCTTTTAGTTAAGGATATTTAGATAGCAATTCATTTAAAACTTCTTACATATATAAAAGTGATGCTAGTCAAACTAGTATAAATATACTTTTTTGGTTTTAGTATTAAAGAAATTATTATATATGTCATGTCTTTGTTTTTCATTAAGTTAAAAAATTTATTTGTATATTAGGGTGAGATGACTTTTGGAGATAATAAATAATTACTTGATTATCTTCTTTTTGTATTGATTAAAATCAATTCCTGATAGTCTTATCACAAAATTCCTAAACTAGGCTTTTCTTGTTATCTTTCTTCCAGTTCTAAAGTTAGTTTAGATTTGAAAATAAGCACTATTTAAGTAGTTGATATTTTTGTCCAGTATTCATATGACCCTTCCTTCCATTTGCATTATGAGTCATAGTAGCCTGATTTGGCTTGACCATTAACAAGATAGATTGAAAATTCAAATGATTAATTTTTCAGTTTAGTTAACTATAAATTATTAAACTACACCTGGGTCTCTTTTTATGTGGACTTATTTAACACGATTTTGAAGTTACGCGATTTTGAAGTACACCGGAAGTCGACCTCCGATAATGCGCTATTACTTTAAATAATAAATTTTGCGCACTTACGTTATGTTGAAAGTAATAGCACATTATTAGAATTTGACTTTCATCTTAGTAATTTCAATATTTTCAGTGCTTTATAATAGTAAGATTTTATGCAATAATGAAATTAAAATCCTGATTTCCACATTTTATGTATACACACATCAAATTTTACAAGATTATAATGTAAATTTATTCAAACATTGTGCATGTTAATTTTGCATTTTAAATCACATTCTGTTTTTGCTTTTAAAAAAGAACATAATCAATTATTAATCATTTAGTGTCCGCAAGTTTATTTTTAAAAGGTGAGTAATAGCAGTGAAACAGAATTTGATTTTTAAATGGAATTGAAAATTAAAGACAAAAATAAGAATTTAATTTTTAGTTGTTAGTTTTAATTAAATTTTTTCCAGCAGTGGTGAATAAATGTCTTTTTATTATCGTAAGTCTAAGTTCATAAACAATTAATAAAATCATCATCTCAAAGATTAATTACGTTGTCACCAGAAATCCATTGACCTAACATGAGTGTGAAGTTATCTCTAGTTGTATTTCCTCAGTTTGCAAACGAACGGTGTTTTCGGCAAATATCGATAATAATTAAAACGTGTAATAAAAAAATGTAAATTATGTATAAAAATATATTATTTTGAATAAAATTAAATATTATAGTTAAAAAAAGTTTGTCTTGTATCAATTTTTTTCAAATTTGAAATTTTTTATTAGTCATATTTTATTTCCTTATTTTTTTTTTTTTTTGCGCGAATTTTAAAGTAATTTTACGTTGGTGCTTTGCTTTTACGCGAATTTTGAAAAATCACAGACCGCATCCCTCCCCCCTTTTCGATGTAAGTTACTTCTATTTTTGCACAATTTCATTTGCACGTGTTTTCTGAGGAACCTATCTATCGCGTAAAATGAGACCCAGGTGTATTTTCATCCAGTAAGAATATAATTTAATATTTTTTCATATTTCAAGATAATGTTAAAATAATTTTATTATTTAAGAGATAAAATATATATTATGTTATAGGAAATATTTTTGTTGAAGATTGAAATATAAATATTATTTATATTTTGATGGAAACAATGTTATTTATATCTTAATGGGAAATTTTAAACTAGGGATTAATTTGTTGAGTATTAAAAAAATTTTGTATATTATTTGTTTATTTTAAATTATAATTTGATTTAATAATTATGTTATATTTCAAAACAAAACTTAATAAAATGTTAAAATGTTTTTTTAATCTCTCCAATAAAAATGCATAAGGGTTTCTTTATTCACATTCTTGTTTATCTGGATAATTGGATGATGAGTCATCTTCTAAGCTAAGCCCATTACTAACTATAAATTTCTATGTTTAATGGTGGAATAGTATTTTTGAAATCTTAGATATATACCAAGATTATTAGAGACAATTTATGATCCCAAGGTTTAGTCATTCCTTAAGAACATTTTTAATTATTCAATCAATCAATCACCTTACAGATAATGAAATAATTTGCTATTTGAAAATCATGACATCTGATTATAAAATCATACCAACAAAATTTAAGATTGATTTCTAATAGTAAAATGCTAAGTAACTACTAGTTATTATTGTTCTAATCGTCCTACATGAACAATTGCTAATAATTTATTAAATTTTGTTTTAAGATTTGAAATACTAGGTACTTTTAAACCTGGAGCCTAATTGTAAATATAGGGGATTTGAACTCAGACTTTCAAACCCCTTCACTATCCACATTATCTCATACTACTGATACATATTTAAATTTTGTTTTGTATTAGTCAAAAATATTCAAACTAATTAACTGTATATTTTTTCTTGTATTTCCATATAATCCAATTGTGTAATTATTTAATAATCTTATATATTTTTTTAATGTAAGTAAACTTATTTATATAGAAAAACTATAACATTAAATTACATTCACCTTTAAGTTTAGATTACAGAGCAATCAAATATAATTCAATTTTTTATTAGAACAAATAACCTCATATCTCTAAGGACCTCTATGATGTCTATTCTTATATCAAGGATTTCTGAATGAAATGAGTAACTCATAGATGCACTATAATCAAAAAAGAGAAATTTATATTTGTTTAAAGGTTAAAAATTTAAGCATTTAAATATAATAGAAATATATTGATGCATTATTCAATTACTTCATTTTGTATTTTTTTTTTTCAATTATATTTACATTTAATTTTATATATTTTAAAATTATAAATTTATTTTAAACGCACTTTATTAATTAAGTAATGTTTACTAAGGCTGTAACCTCAGGAATAAGCGTCTGAAAAATACGAAGACAGGGACCTCTACAGGTCTTAAAATGTGAAATCCATTTAGATTAAATTTTAAAAGTAAATTAAATTCAAAATGTGATATCATTCATATAACATTAGTCACTTGATTACATCATAAAGAAAACTCTTTTTAATTTAGTCTTTAAGCTCAAATGCAGAATATTAACTTTTCTCTTCCTTTTTTTTAAACTTAATATTATGATAATAATTTTATATATATAAAATGTTTGTTTCCTCTTTATTAACTTAAGCTTTTTTGACTAATTAGTCTTAGTTATTAAAGTTAAATGTCATTCATCTAAGCATGTTATTTATAAAAAAAAATTAAATTCCTTACATGCTTCTAAACTCTCCACTTCATCATAGGTACCTAATACAAGTAAAGACATCTGAATAAAATCAAATTTATCCCCAAAATATATTTTATGCCAAGCCAGTTCTCCTCACTTAGCTCAGTTCACAATGTCTTATATGTCTATTAATATTAAATTGTAATAATTATACAAGTGCTACACATAGATTATTGTATGAACTAGAGTAAATGTAATAGTTGATTATATGCTGCATTGAAAGCACTCTGACTATTAATATTTTATATTGTTTTTACTCTGTTACACACATTGATTCATATCACAGAACATTCTCGTTAAACCACTAAACATCGCATGATCACCATTTCTCTGATGAAAGCCACAAACTAGAAACTAATCTGGGAATGTTGGATGAGTAGGCACTAGATAGGGATTTTATGTACAAGCCTTCTGGCATCCATTGATTACTCTGGCTTGCACTGAGTGGCTCTACTGTATGGAGAGTTTTGCCTGTTTTAAGAACATTCTCATTCTAAATATATTGTTAAGAATTATTTTTGCAGGCAGTCTCATAATAAGACATTTTAATAAACATATTTGGAATGATAATGTTTTGTGATATAATTATAATCTTAAACATTACATATTCAAGGTAGTAGTAAGTTATTTACATACTATTGAAATTAGTAATATTGTTGTATATGTATTTTGTTATTTTCAAATTATTTACATTTAATTTATATATATATTGATATGAATATTTTCATAAGTTACAAGAAAAAATGATATATTTTTCTGGTTCACCTGTGCATGATTTTGATTATGAATATATACCAAATGTTTTGGCTTGATCACACAAGCTATCAACTGGGTGATGAATATGAATGCAATATTATAAAGATGGTTGTAAAAGTGCTGTAAGAGCTACTGTAAACACTGACTTATAACAATATTAAAAGTTCCATTAATAGAAAAATAAATAGCTATCTTAACAGTATTATTGACATTTTCAGGAACATTTTTATTTAAACTTTAATAATCAAAATCTCATTAAAACTATATTGTATTACTATGCCAACATGAATAGTCACCTTTCCATAATTTCTGTATATTTATACAATCAGATTGCTTATTTAATAAATTATCTATCATATTTATGAAATATGCCTCTTTGATTTTTCTTTTCCTCAAACCATTTTCCACATATAGATTAAAAATATTATAAAAATAAAGACTTCCATTAAAAATAACTGAATATTTTGATAACACAAATTTAAATCTACCCTCAAGTAATAGTTTATGTTCTTAATTCTCTTTTTTAGAGCAGATTTCAACTAACCAAAATAAATTTGCCCTATATTTACACAAAACTTTCATTATAACCATCTTCAATCATTGTTGATACACTACAGAAAGAAAGTCTCCCAAGTTTAATCCAAGTTTTCCAATTCCTATTTCTCTTCCCAACATTACAGCAGAAGACTTTCTTATTTCAACCATCCATGTCACATGATCTCATTATAATTTTTTTACATTCTCTTGGAACCCAATTTAACACTTCAACTGTTCATCTACTATCATCACTTTTAGCAATATGTCCTGACAGTCCATCTTCACTGCAGTCTTTTAATTCTTTCAATGATGTAAGTAATATTTAATTGTTCTCTTACTTATATATTTTATTTTCACACCCTTCTTGTTACTCCTAATGTATAGCTCTCCATAATTCATTGAGTCATCTGAAGTTTTTATATTCCCCTTCTGCTAAGTGTCCAATGTCAGATTCATAAATAAGAACTGGTAAAACCCATTTATTAAAAACATTTCATTTCAAACACATAGACATATTTCCTTTTAATATTAAGTTAATTCTGCTAAAAGCACTCCAACCATGTTTAACTCTGATTAATTTCATTCATTATATTTCCATCTATGTTAATAATCTGACTAAGATATTTATAATTGTTAACATTTTTTAATTCATCACTATCAATCTTTCTTTTGAGCAAATCCATTGAATGTTATTTTAGTTTATTATCATTTATCTTTAGTTCTATTTCTTGCTTTTGTCCGATAACTTTTGTAACACTCCCTAATTTCAAAAACAACCATATCATCTTCAAAATCTAGATGACTTAAATAACCTTCATTTTCTTTTAATTCCTTATCTTTCTATTACAATCTATAAAATTCTTTTTGTGAAAGTGCTGTAAAAAGTTTTATAGATTTGAAATCATTCCATTGTATACATATAAACATTTTAGAAATTTGGAATCAACCTGTTTTACACTCTCCTCAATGTTAATCTTCTAAATATCACTGTCTTTTAATAGTTTATTTACATTACATAATTCATTGGAAAATACAGTTACTTCCATATCAGTCACAGATAGTCTGAGTTATAATTATTTATTATTGCATGTTAAACCAGAGTTTTATTGCACGTTTGGTGGATTTAAACTTATGGTTCCACTTTGATCTTCAGAATGTTTAAATACCAATTCTATATAATTTATTCTATACACATATATAATTAATAGTTATAAATTATAAATAATAACATAGCTTAAACCATGGCATATGCGCTTTACAGATGGAATGCTATTTATACTGAATACTCTCCTTTCCAAACACAAGATAAAGTTTTTTTAAAAGATAGAATGGATCCACTCTATCTTTTTCATCCAAGCTATATGTATGGGCCAATCTAAAGCATTTGGAACTGAGAGCATGAAGATTTAATTAATCACTTTAAATTACTAATCATATAATTTTGGTTAATGGCGCTTGTGAAATTTTAACAATCTATAACACATCATTATTTGATGGAAACTATGTTATTATTTATAATTAATAGTCTTAAATTCTTATTTTCTTTTAAAATTATGTAAATAAACTAAAAATAAATATGCTAAAAGCCAAATGGTATCAGGACTGCCTTTTAAAATTTATTCATGTTACGTAACTCATTAAAAGATATAGTTACTTCTGTCACAGTTACAGTTAATATCACTATGTAATCTAATCATTGATGTATTTTGATATTTTTCAGAATATGACAATATTGTGGGTCTATAACTTAATGATTCAGTCACTGTACAAATGCTTATTAAATCAAATATTTTTATAATCCAAGGTATAATGCTAACTCATATTCATTAGTTTTTTCTATATTTTTTCTCAATACTTGGATGTGATCCACTGTCTAAAACAACTTGAAAATCTAGCTTTTTCTTTTGATTGATTAAAGCCCAATCTTTATAATAAAAAAAAATGGATAAAACAGGTAAAAAATTGATAGGTCTGTAATTTCTAATATCTTTTGTGCCATCTTTTTTAAATATCAATATTATTACTGCATTCTTCCAACTCATCTTTATTATTTAGATATGTGTGATATAACTTTGTCAACAATTTATTTTTATTTTTTTTTATTTACTTCTTTTAAGATAACAATAATAATTTCATCATTTCCTAGAGCTTTTTTTTTTATATAGATTCAATTATATGTCTCACTTCTTCATTTAAAATGCTGGGAAATTCAGAAAATATAGTAATTGTAGGAAATACTTTTTTTTATTACTTGATAATTCTATATAGAACTTTTCTATACATGCCGTATCTTTCTTTTTAGTAATAGTTACATTTTTTCTTTTTATTGAAGAAATAAGTTTCTTATCAATACTAAGATGTTTTATATTTTTGAGATTTTCATTTTCTTCTATAGCTTTCCTAACTAATTCACAATTTCTTAACATATCATTTTTATATATTTTCATATTCCTTTCTTTGTTCATACATTCTCGTCTCAGTAGAAAATTATTGGTAAATTGTTGCTTTTTGCACTAGCTTTCTTTGTTGCAGTTTTTAATAGTATATCAATTATATTGATTTCATTCAAGTCTAAACCAAAGCAATTTGCAACTTTTAATTTACATTCATGGGAATGTTTCTGAAGCTTAGGATTATCAACAAGGAATACTGTTGTTTTTAATAATTTCTATTTCTAGATTTGCATTAACACATAATTTACATCTCACAAATAGATTATCACTTTCTGTGTTAAACTATTAAGAACATTACAATTTTGAAGTAAATATTTTATAATTCATTTCTACTATACCTTCATTTCAATGTTTCCATATCCATTTCTATACAACATTTTACATACATACATATATATATATATTATAATTGAAATAATAAATTTAACGGTTTACAAACTATTACAAACAATCCTTAAATCTGCAGAAGTACTTTCAGTTAATTTCTTAAACCTGCCTCAACTGCCATTAAATTCAAAAACAAAAGCTGAAGCAAACGCAATCAATTCAAATCCCATGAATCTCGTATTTTAATGTTAGCAGCTTGTTGATTTATTAAATGCATTTTATTCCTAAATATAAAAATTGCCTCTTTAATTTTTCTTTTACTATCGTTTCTCTCTTCATGAAGAATTTTCACATTTTCAAAATCAAATTTAAATTTATATTTACATGATTTTTCATGATCAAAGAAAACTGAAGGAGACATTAAATCACCATTATTTTTACTTTTTACACGCTTATATGACAATTCATGCTCCCTCAATCTCTTCTCAATACTGCACCTAGATTCACCTATATATGATAGCATACAATTAAATTGATTAAGTTTGCTTCCACTTTTTTTTTTAATTTAATAGCAGTTGAGGCAGGTTTAAGAAATTAACCGAAAGTACTTCTGCGGATTTAAGGATTGTTTGTAATAGTTTGTAAACCATTAAATTTATTATTTCAATTATAATTACAATTTTGTTTTTAATTAACAGACATTTTATTTATTTTACATATATATATATATGCATGTATGTGTAAACAAAAGAATGAGTGGAAAATTTCCATGTAATAATGAAATATGTCCTCCAAATAATGTTGCTAGGTAACCAACAATTGACAGCCCCATGATTTGAGTGGATACTTTGGCATGCTAATTTAAATTGGTGGTTACTTAGAAAGATCACTATTGGACATTACTTTAATGAAATGTTCCAATAATTCCTTTGCTTACATCTTAATTAATATATGAAAATATTTAATATGCATAAACACATATAAATGTAATAGAATATTATTAATAGCATTTTTTGAATGTGTGAAAATTAGTAAAAGATGATGTTGACTTCTAGCATTGTTTGTTAGAGGCATTTTGATGGTGATATATTGTAAGATAGTTGATTTGTTTAATAAAAAGAGATCTCTAAAACAGTTCTTTTCAAATTCATTGATATAAATATTCCCTTGGAATGTCTAGAAACCTTCCTGGCTCCCAAAGAAAAAATTTTTAATAGAGGCAAATCCTTATTATACAATTATATTGTATTTATATTTAGTTTGTATAAATAATTATCTTATTTAAATTTTTATTGTAATACAAAATAATTCAAGAAATATAAATATTACAAAGATCATGAAATATGAAACACAAAACTCATTAATAATATTCATAACAAAAATTGAATAATACAACAAAAATGATTTTACAATTTAATGTAATGATGTGTTTGAATAATGGCTACACAAAAATCATTCGCAGGTGCAATATTTGACCCAGTCATTCTCAAATTTTTTCCAATGTTTTGCTTATTTTTAATTAATAATAACAATGAAAATGTTGTTTTGTCAGGATATGTGGATGCAAATGGAACCAGAATATTTAAATCTGTGTTTACCAATGAATATTTTTCTTTTTGCAATGGCTCTAAAATTCTCATAAATCCTTATTATATTAATTCTGATTCAAGTGTTGAATCTGCTCTGAAATCAATTAGTTCTTCTTGAGATGACTATATAGTGTTGCTAAATTGTAAGGATGGAACTAATGATGTTCTTTTTCATTCATATTTTTTATTTTCATAGCGCATTATCAGAGATTGACTTCCTTTTGAATAATTTCATTTAAGATAGAAAAATATTTTTCATTAAAAGTCATCAAGTTTGTGATATAATTAATTATTATTATTTTATTTGCTTTTGAAATCTTATTTTCTTCAAGAAATTCATGGAAAGAAGCAAATATTTTGGTATTATTATCCCTAAAAACATTCTAATCATGCAGAAATTTTATTTTGAAATGTTTGCAATTTTGTGTTTAGGATTATTAAATCGATACATTTTTTATTTTATTTTTTTGCAGAGAAATATGTGATTTGTTTACTTTTTCAAAAAATTTGGCAGATAAGAAAAGCCAACATATTAAATTTTCATCAGAAAAATAAGATGTTAATGTGGGATTTTTAGTGAGAATAAAAATTTGTAATTCATTTTTTAATATTAAACCTTGGTTAGAACTTTACTGTATGATAGCCATCTTATTATGTCTGTTTGGTATAAAAAAGATTCATAATTGTTGACTATCTCTTGCATAAATTCTAAACTCTTGTATTAATGGCATTATACTTTATGCAATTAACTATTGTGGAAACTTCTGATAACAGTTCATTAAGCAAGTTTTACATACTTCAAAATAATAGGTTTTCTTTGTTGATAATGCAATGAATATTTCTTGCATTTTGATAAACATTTTTTAATTCTCCTATATATATTGAAAGCTTGTCAGGCATGGCTGCAGTTCCATTCATGCCAATCCCAGTATGCTTGTGTCATTCAAGCTCATTTTCTATAACAAAAAAAGTTATTCATCTTTCTAAATACAGTATATATTTTCCTTTAGTTTCACTGAAGAGATTTCTACAAAGCAGTCGGTCTTTATGAAATTGCAAATTATCCAGGTATCTGACTTCAAACCTTTAATTTTAGCATAATTCATACTGTCTCCTCATCAAGTTGTATGGAAATATAGTGTTTTGTTTGATTCATGCATGATAACAACATAGTCATGACATTGTTAGAAATGTTATTCTTTTAACCTGAAGTGGATGAATATTATTTGAAAATGATCGTGGTGGTTTATCTGCATAGATGTATTAAACGTATTCGGTTCTAAAATAAATAAGTATATAAATTTAGTAATTTTAATTAAATATTAATGCACATATTGTAATTAATTTTATATACAAAACCATAATAATTTGATAGAGATGTATGTGGAATTGTAACAAATTGAAATTAAAATTATTTTTTATATTCAATATAGGGTATATGAGCACAGACTTTCACACCACCCACCTCTCTCCACTCTATCTAATAACACTGATACACCTAAACACATATATGCTGAAAAGATAAATAATCACCAATATACGTATTTCATGCTAAACCAGCAATCATCAGTTGGTCCAGACTATCATCTTTACACACATATATAGTATAAGTGCTCAGATATATATTAAGATAGACTATCCTCATAGTTTAATGGACAGGCTTCAATCCACTCCACACTCCAACTCTTCAACCGTCCATCCAATTGAAAATCTGATGATGGAATGCTCAAAGGCCACCCTGAGGCCGAGATTATTGTCACACCCATGTTGACCTAAGATCAATCTGAACCCCACATGTACAGGACATAATCCATTTAATACAGATGCAAGGATGGGCAGACATCTCTATAATGTAATAACTGAAACACAGGCTTGTTATATACCTGTGGCTATATATATGTAATATAGGGTATATGAGCACAGACTTTCACACCACCCACCTCTCTCCACTCTATCTAATAACACTGATACACCTAAACACATATATGCTGAAAAGATAAATACGTATATTGGTGATTATTTATCTTTTCAGCATATATGTATTTAGGTGTATCAGTGTTATTAGATAGAGTAGAGAGGGGTGGGTGGTGTGAAAGTCTGTGCTCATATACCCTATATTACATATATATATAGCCACAGGTATATAACAAGCCTGTGTTTCAGTTATTTTTTATATTCAATGAAATTAATTAATACAAAGAAGTTATAAATATAGATTTTATTTAACATTATATATATATTCTTATTGATTTAATTAAAAAAGATTTATATATTTTATTTCAGTTATAGTTTTAACCTTGAGGCAGTTTACTGCATACATTTGATGTACAAATAAAGAGATTTCTTAATATTTTTAATTTAGGACATCGGCAGCAATTTGAATGTAGAATTTTTATTTTCAAACATTTTTTTTTATTCTTTTAGTCTTTAATTCCCTGTGGGCAATTTGTAAACCATACGATTGGCAAGAAAAAGACTATTTAAAATGAAGAAGTAAAAAAAGAATATAAAATGACTGGGGTATTGGGAAAAGGATATTAATAAAAGGTTGTTATTTTTTTTAACAATACAGTAATATATTGTACTCTGAATTAGGATTTGGAAATTAATTATAAAGCAATTATTCATGGTAATGAGAAATAGTATGGCCTTAAGCTTAAGGATATTCAAAGAATTGTTGCTAAGCTTAATGAAATAGTATTTTTTTTATGTAAAGTAAGTGTTCAATAAACTATCTTTAGTAATTGGATTAAAATAATTCCAGACATTATAAGTATCTCAGGTCAAGATTAATTTTTAATTTAATTCACTGGATATTTATTTTGTCTATTTGTATCAGTTTTCCCAAGAGAAATAAGTTTATCTCTATTCTCCAACAAATATAATGAATATATTAGTATTATCAATAAAATATATATACAGTATATAAAATAACGATTTAACATTTTATATATTTTGATATAGTATATAATACATGTATTTTAATATCATTATATATATAAATCTTACTAATTTTGTCAATGTAGGCGCTATTTTAAAATAATTTTAATAATAAACTAAACAAGTGAATGATTGTTTTGTCTTTATTTTGTAGTATCTATTAAAAATAACAACAGCAATATAAAAAAAGGAAAGTTCATACTATATATAGCTGAGGAAAATAAAATCATTCGTTACTGTCCACAAGTGATTTTGGGAAAATAATATAAAATTCTAATAACAAATTACTAACTCTAATTAGATTTCTTTGTTTAATTGTAATAGCCAAAATATTGCTATTTCATTATTATTCCACAGAATGAAATCTTTGTTTAATTGTGATAACCAAAATATTGCTATTTTATCGTTGTTCCATCACAGAATGAAAATATTGGACTAAACGTAAATAATCTTCCATTTCATTGTTATCAGCTTTTTTTTTTTTTTTCCTATACTTATACATATCAACTAACAGTAACTTAAGTAATATTTACTGAGGCTATAACCTCGATAATATGCGTATAAAATGCGATAGTAGGGACCTCTACAGGTTCCCCTCTTTTCTTCCTTAGCGTAAGCTTGTGGTTAAAACACCTGTAGAGGTCCCTACTATCGCATTTTATACGCATATTATCGAGGTTATAGCCTCAGTAAATATTACTTACGTAATCAATGTGCGTTTAATAAATTTATAATTGTAACAGTAACTTACTAAAAATATCCCATATTCACTCTAGTTTTGGTAGTATTCTGAAAGATATAAAAAATAAAATTGTAATGGTTCAAACACAAATTAATATGCTCAGTGATACTAAATTCAAATACTAATAAATAATATATTTATTGTATTATATCCAAGATATATACACTTAGATAATTGCAATGAAACTTATTAATCAAGCTATAAATTTATATATATATATAACACTGTCCAAACCAGACATCTTTATTCCATCTGACATCATTATCAATACTTGTTTTCTCCCTAAACATACGTATATAAGCAATAATAAATAAATGTACAAATTAAAATTAACCAAGATATATGTGGAATTGCTATAACATGTCAATTAATTTAAATTTTTGCACTTGTTTATATACTTGTACAGGAAGAATTGTGGTGTCATCTTTTTTGTCATTACTTAGCAATGATCCCAGATGACATGAAAATGACTGGTTTGGGTGGCATTATATGTATTATAATTTATTTTTGTATATAGTTCTCTGATTAGCATTAGCATGAATACATTACCTGCACAAGTTAAATAATATTTACAGTGAATTATTATGATGTAATAAATATTTTTAATAAACTAACTTGGATAAGAATAAAGTTAAAACTGATATGCCATTGCCAAGTATTTGTTTATATTGCATCAAAAATCAACATTAATATTCAGCAAACATGTACATTACCTTTAGAAAAGTTTATAAACTATTAAAAATATGGAAGGATTAAAACCAATATAAAAAAGACAAACATATGATCTTAGTTAATAATAAATGAATAAAAGCTCTTGTCCGTTTTTGTCTTCTTGGATTTCATCTACAACAAAGAACAAAAATTTATTACGACTAACATTGGTCACCCTGACAATGAAAACCCTGAAAAAGATTTTTAAATATAGAAACCTATCTTGTAAGATTCAAATAGAAATTTTCCTAATTCACGTTTGATGAAATTTTGATGGTAGCTTCTATGTTAATGAAATTATTAAGACTTATTGTGAATGCCCTCAATATAAACACTATTTTATTACAAATTCAAAAAAATGATTTGAAAATTACGTATTACATCAAAAAAGTAAATACCAAGCCTGTCCATTAAAGTATGGAGATTGGCTATCTTAATATAAACTGAGCTTTGATTGTATATATGTGTGGAGATGATAATCTGGACCAACTGATGAGTGCTGGTTTAGCACGAAATACTTTATTGGTGATTATTTATCTTTTCAACATGTGTGTGATCAAGTGTATCAATGGTATGAGATAGCATGGATGGTTGAGGGTCGTGTGAAAGTCTGCGTTCAAACTACTTATATATTACATATTTAATTAAATCAAATGGGAAAAGTTTTTTTAGTACAAGAAGGCTTCTTGTGCAATGTTTTATTGTCTTCCTCAGTATTATTGAGAATATTTGCAGACCATTACATTATATGTAGCAATATTTAGATTTTTTTAAATTACCCCCCCCCCTTCCTTCATACTCCCACACTCTTTTTTTTCTCCTCATATAACTATTTTATGTGTAATAATATTGTTTATTTTTCATTATTGTATAATATACATAAATTATAAGAAAAAGGAGACAAAATAAAATAAGGGTGTGTGTGAAAATTTAGGATCTTTTATATAATGGTCAGTGAATATTTCTAATAACATAGATGATACACTGAGGAATGCAATAAAATAATTGCCAAAAGAAGTTTTATATATATATTAAAAAATATATGTGTTATTGTTTAGTTTTATTTATTTAATATTTTTTTTAAAATAAAAGTTTGTCTTGCGTTTTACCCGAGACGTATCGCAGCTGCCATGCAAGCAAGTAGTTGGTTGCAGACGGTTGTGGGTTCGCGTCCCGGCCGATGCTATGACATATGGAAAAAAAAAAAAAAAGTTAAACAAATGGGGATCATCATCAAATAATCACATATACTCATAGGCATATAGATTTTATAAAACAAATAAACAAATTAACATACATCTGACAGCTGTTTTGTTGAATAATGATTTATTTAAACATCTTGTTATCCATGGTAATGAATTGACCAGTTTTTAAAATAAATGTGTGTATGCAAAGTGATTGTCTAAAACGATTATTATCAGTGGTAATTTACAATTGCTTCTAGCCGAAGATAAGACCATTTGATCCAAACACTCTTTAACTTTGTAATAAAATTTAACTTCATCTTAGTGTTAGTATATTTATATAGTGTTTATTTGCATTGCATTTAATCTTATTTTACTACTAATTAAAATAATGAAAAATATTAGATGTAAATTTATTTAATTAAGAATCATTATGACAAATAATTTTTTTAACAATCAGGATTTATATAAGATTTATACTAAATAGAATATATATATATGTCAGAGTAGGGTTTGAATATAAATAAATTCTATAATTTAATTATACAGAATATTGCCCTATCTATATTGCTTAAAAATTGATGCATATAGATAATCTTAAGCAATGTATAAATTCTTAAAAGTAGTAATAATAGGATATAATTATATTATGAATTTTCTTCAAGTGGATTTATAAATAGTATAACTATATGTAGAAATCCAATTGCAAAAAATACCAGTTGAATTCAATATACTTAATTAGTTTTATAATTATTTATTAAATGCACAGGAAGTATATGTAAATACTTTTAAGACAGGCTATAACCTGTATCAAATACACCTTGAAATTTATAATAGTCAAGCAATATCTTTATTTTGCTGATAGAGGGATCTCTCAAACCATGACACAAGATAGCAACTTTTATAAAGATAAGAGCGACTATCTTATCTTTAACCTAACTTTCCACTTATATAGGCCAATCTGAAGCATCTTGATTTGGGAGTGTGAAGCTGTTGTTCTCTCCACTGTTTAAGTCTACTATTTCCTATACAAATTAACATTCACAAAATCTTGCGATTTATGAGTTAATATTATGATCTTTATACTGAGAATATATAAAATATTGTAGTTATAATTATTTATTAAGCACTCAGGAAGTATATGTAAATACTTTTAAGATAGCCTATAACCTGTATCAAATGAGCCTTGAAATTTATAATAGTGACGCAATATTTTTATTTTGCTTCAGATTGATCTATATAAGTGGAAAGTTAGGTTAAAGATAATCTTTATAAAAGTCACTATCTTATGTTGTGGCTTGAGAAGTCCCTTTATCGACAAAATAAAAATATTGCTTGACTATTATAAATTTCAAGGTGCATTTGATACTGGTTAATTAGTTTTAATTATTTTCTCAATAAAAAGGAAAACTAATGACAACTTTCATAGGCAATTGCCCTGCATGTTTTGGACAGAATGGTATATTCTAGAACTCAAGATCCATGGATCACAACTCAATCTCTTTTTCATATTCAAACATCATAGACAATATACATGAACTCCTGAAAAGAAATCATTTCATTAGTTTTATTACCATACTTAAAGGAAACTGAATAGTTGAGTATAATATACTATGTTTTATCATTTTAGATAATTAAATGAAGTCTCATATAACTGAAATGTACCAAATTCTTTTTTTCTCACCCCAGTTATGCCACCTTAGAATAATCAATAGATTCTAAACTACTAACTAGCATCTATTGATTACTCAAACTTAAAGGTGGTGATATAATTGTGATGAGGAAAAAAACTGAACAAAATTATTTAAGCTGAGGTCATGTGATGTTTTGTTCATTTTATACCAATTCTGGCCAAAGAATAGAACTGTCTATAGTTATTAAAAAACTAAGGACATCATAATATATAAATGCTGAACTGGTTTCATTATATATAACCATGCAAGTTAGTTGGCTTAGATTGAAAACTTTAATGTTTTTTTTTTATTTGACTTATAAACTTGATAGTAAAACAAAAAAGTAAAAGATGACTGTTAGAGAAAAGGGACATTAGACCCAAAGCAATCAGCTAAAAACTGGTCTGGAAATAATAATAGGGAAGTACCGAATAGGGATATATTAAGCATTATCATCTGGCATTTATTGATTATTTAAGTTTACACTAGATAGCATAACTATAGTTAGAGAAAAAGAATTTGTGACTGAACAGCATAATGTGAGCTAAAATTATATGATGATTTATTGGTTTGTCAAAGGATAAATGTATCTACAGTATTGGTTTCAGGTCTATATAGCTATACAAGCAAATTATCTTAAATTAAAAACATTGTGTTTTTTAACTTGGGTTGGTAATTTGATATTAAAACAAATAAGTAAAAAATGGTTGCTGGAGGAAATGTACATTAGATCCAAAAGAACTACTGCACTCCTCTCTAATCCAGAATTTCTCCCCAAAGAAAGCCGTAACCTAGAAATTAGAGATTATTGCATAGAATTGCACCATATAGGACTTATTAAGCATTATCAACTAGCATCTATTGATTACTTAAACTTATACTAGGTGGCATAACAGGAATAAGAGAAAAAGAATTTGCTACTAAACTGCATTGCATAAACTGGGATCATGTAATGTTTTATTGTTTTTATTTTTGAAATGTATCTGAAATTCAAACAACATTCACATCATTTTCTATTTCTGATGGATATATATATTGTAACGAGCACAGACGTTTGTTACATTGTTGTTGTTTTTTTATTTATTAAACATGAAAGTAAATTAAAAAGTTCGCATTTAAAAATTTTCTTTAAGAATTAAAAATTGAAATTAAATCATCTTAAACTCATATATATTAAATCGCACAGATAAAAAAAAAATTATTAAAATAAAACTGTATTAAAAATAGAAAAGGTATTTTAAAAACAAAAACTTAAAAAGATTTAGAGATAAAAATATATATTTGATTTGGAAAACAGGTTAATTAATCAGAAATGGAAATGATTGTTAATTAGTTAAATGTAAACCAGCCTTGGGCATTTAAATGTAAAAACATCAGTCAGATAGGAAAACAATAGAAACTTTTAGCAAATGAAATAAATCCATTGGGAAATCGGACCTCAACGAAAAGGATCATCGCATTGATGACGTAATGTAAATGCAATCCTTCAAATGAATATAAAAGGACAAGGTTGAAAATTATTAGTGATTGGAGTTATTATGATTATTACGATGTGACAGATGAGATGTTAGTGTGGAGGTGCAGGAGAAGAGATTGAAGGACGCACGTTCAATCCCTTCAGTTTTGCTAGTAAAGAAAGAGAAATGAACTATCGTTTTTCTACATTGAGGACCAGTTAAAACAAAAATCTCCGGATGGATAAATAAATCGGCCTTCAGAATATTAACCTCTTTAGGACGGCGTGGGAATTTACGTTCATGGCAAGCAACGGATAAAGTTGGACGTTTTAAAAATCGTAAGAACTTTATATTCACTTGAAACAATAAGAACTCTAAATTTTAAAACTTTTTAGTAAATATTGCAATATTATCCTATCTGACCAACTTAATTTATTAATAATGTTATTTGATGTATTTTTTTATTTATTTGTGTAAAATCATTTCCATTTATTTAACTTTGTTCTTTAAGTTTATTTATGATTTCTGTTTTCCGATGAATTAAAATATATCAATGTTAAACTTAAGTCGGGCGTGAATGGCTGTATAGATTTGTAAAGTTATATTAGGGGAGGGTAATCTTAGGTTATTTGTTTCGTGGTTAAATTGGGTCAATGGATTGGATATATTGGTGTGATTAGTAGATGTAATATTGATTCGCTATGGTCAGAATCGCTTCATACGCCGCACACTTCCGTTTGCCTATGGAAGGAATTATAAGTCGGATACCGCAGTTCCTGACTATGGAGTTTTTTGTTTTATTGCTCTTCTTTGCAGATAGATGTAATATTCCTATCTCATAAGAGGCAATTTCTTCTCTTAACCTTTTGTGCTGCCGTATTTTATTACATTGAATACATCGATATATCAGATGAATTGATGCCAGTTTGACTACGAATTTTAGTCTAAGGTTAAATAGGGATAGAATGTTTATTTTCAAAAGCAAATTTATGTGGTCTATTCATACTCGACCCTAAATAAAAATGCATTAAATTTAAGTTGTTTATAGACGCTTGCATGGATTGTTTATTGGTTAACTATGTTTTGCGTTTCCATATTTGATCAAAATATATAGACATTCGATAAATAATGATACCTTACGGTGAGTATCTAAAATGTATTTATTCAGATGTCTTTTAAGTTATTGGTGACAATGCAAGTATCTTATGGTAAATACTATTGGGTTAAGTATAAATTTCCCTCCGCAATTGTCAGTGATCAATAATTTTGTATTTTGATCGTTTATGTTTACTTTGAAATGTTTTTGACCATGAAATCTATGTAACCGATCTATATTCAACATTATAAACAAGCTTTCATAAATTTATCTGTGCAAACTTAATTAAAATGTAAAATTAGAATATAATAGTAATTAAATGTAAATTAAAGTCAAAAATCAAAGTTAAAAATAATGTTAAAATGTAAAACTAATACTAAAATAATTTTAAATCTTATATATATATATATGTGTGCATAAATAAATGTTTGTATGCTAATTACTGGCAGTGGCTTATTTTATTTATTTTTTAATGTTGAAATCTAATTAGATAAGATATGATATTATTAAATCTCTGCTACTCCCTGAGCTAGTGACATGGGCTAACGACCGGAACCAAAATAAAAAAAGGAAAAAAAATTTTTTTTTGACTTATGTATCTGCCTACTTTATAAATTTTTCTAGGTTCAAATGCCTAGATGGCTCCATAGTGCAGTTTACGTAAGTCTACCTGCTCCATATCGTTACAATATATTGGCCAAAAAATACTAATACGAGAAAACATTGTAATATATATATATACACACAATCAATAATACCTATCATGGTTTATAATTATTACTATAATTAAATTTTTTCATTAAAGTTTGTTTTCTTAATTGGAATATTCATACTAATTAGAAATGCTATGTCTTGTACTGATACAAATATATATGAAAATTTAGTCCACTTATCAAATCAATAACAAGTGATACGTTATTGATATTAATGATATTTAATGCTGCTGTATTAATTTCTGCAATGACTGGACTGTTTACCTTCCCCAACCCAATTATTACAATTGTCACATTTTCAAGTATTTTTCATTCAGTGGATGATTTTTGCTACAAATCAATGAAAAGTCATCTTTCTTATAGGAGGCACTTAGGCTATCATTGACATCTGAAAATGGTAATACATCAGATTTAACTTACAAAGAATCTTAATCATTATAATTTGTTTATATTATCATTTATTTTTTATTGTGACAAACTAAAAATTATATTACACTGATGGGGGGAGGGGTGTCAGTTCAATTTTTTTGTTTCTGAATATGTTCATTATCTGTTTCTGTATAAATATCATACTTTCGCCCATATCCTGCACATGCATATGACACATACCAGGTATTTTCAATAAAAATTTCAGATTTTCTTTAAAAAATTATTAGAAAAAATTATTAAGAATCTTTTATTTATAATAATTGTAAAAAGAAAATACGAATAAAATGTGATTTAAAAAAAGTTGTTTATTAATTATTTTAATCACAGAAACCTTAAAAATTCCTCATCATTTTCATTCATATTGTTTTTATCTTCCATATTCAGCTTATCACTATTTTCTTTATAAATTGTCTCTTCTTCTCATCAATGAGATTCAAAATTCCAGTGCTGTTGAAAAATTTTCCTTTTTGTATTAAATTATGATTTTCTAATATCATGTAACTATCCCATTTTTTTCTCATACTACATGTATATAATCTGCATCACATTTTGTTCACTCTAGAATTGAAAAAAAACAATTGCATGGCATATACTTGAAAGTAGTATATATATATATAGTAGTAATACAAATAAATCCCCAGTTGTCTGGGAATTATTACATACTAATTTTCTTTTATCTAAAGTGCGATTCAGACTTGGATTTTTAAACACAGGTAACGCAATTGAAACTGTAGCAGTTGGTTATATTCTATTACTATATTATAAGTATTAAAAAAAACATTTACTTTTTTTGTCTATGTGGAAAATAAATTGTACATCTTACTTTAGTAAAAGTCATTTAAATATTATATTAGCATATTCAGTTTTATGTTATGTTTAATGTACATTTTAAATCGATGCTCTCTATTGTAACGGGCACATACGCCGTTACATTATTTTTTCTAAAAATTAGACATGAAAAATAAAAGTTCGCATATAAAAACTTTTTTAAGAAATAAAAAATTGAAAGTTAAAATCATTTAAACTTTATATATATATATATAAAATCGCACAGATGAAAAATTATTAAAAGAAAACTTTATTAAAAAAAAAGAAAAAGTTTTAAAACTAAATATTAAAAAAAAGATTTGAAAGATTTAAAGATAAAAAGAATGTACAATAAATTAATTAATGCCATTGTAAAATGGAGATGATTATTTTAATTAGTTAAAAGTAAGCTAGCTCTTGGGCATTGCAAAATGTATAAGTAAAGGTCAGATAGGAGAGAAAAAACAATAGAAACTAATAGCCAATAAAAGAAATCCCTCAGGAAACGGACCTCAATGAAAAGATCATCATTGTCATGACGTAATGTCCACTGGATCCGAAAGTCTACAATAAAAGGAAAAGTTTGGAAATGAAGAAAAAAAAGGATAGAGATGTGATAGAAAGAGATGTGTTAGTGCGGGGAGAGTTGAAGAAGAAGGGATTGAAAAGATGGACTCTTCAGTTCCTTCAGTTTTTAAAAAGGAAAAGAAAGAGGAATAATCAATCATTTTCCTATATTGAACCACAGGACATCAGGGAATTAACGCTGGCTCCAAATTGCAAGCAACTGTTAAGCATGAATTTTTAAAACAGTAAGAACTCTAACTAATGAACTTTAATTCTAAAAAAGAATTTTTTCCAGTATGTTAAAACTGTAAGAACATTAGTTAATTAATGAACACTAAGTATAAAATTTCCCAGTATTTAAATTATTGCAATAGAAATTCCTATCTGCCCAAACTTAATCAGTTATTAATAATTATTTTATTGAATGTATTATTATTTTTTGCAAATCATTTCCATTAATTTATTTTTTCTGTTCTTTTAAGTTTTTATTATGATTTTTTTTTTCTTTTAAAATAAATTATATAAATGTTAAATTTAAGTCAGGCAGGAATGGCTGCATAGATTTGTAAAGTTATATTAATTAATTAAGGGAGAGTTAATCTTGGGTTATTTGTTTCGTAGTTAAATTGGGTTAATCGATTGGATATATTGGTGTAATTAGTAAATGTAGCATGAGATTTGCTACATGCAGGATCCTATTATATGCTGCACTTGGGCAAAATAAGTCCCATGTCTCACTGATCATCGGAAGACAGACGGTATTCCCTGCTCCTTGGATCACCCCTTTTTACCCTATGGAATGGGATAGTAAGACAGAAAATGCAGTCCCTTCCTATGGAGTTTTTTTTTTGTTCTTCTCACCAGACAGATGTAGTATTCCTGTACTGGATGAGAGTCAGTGTCTTCTATAATCATGCTGTTCAGATGTACATTCCTGACAGTATGGTATTTGTGCTGTCGTATTTCATGCTGCATTGAATACATCAATGTATCAGATGGATTGACATTGGTTTGACTGCGAACTTTTGGCCTAAGGTTAAATAAGGGATAGAATATTTTCTTTTCAAATGCAATCTATGTCATCTATTTATACTCGACCCTTTAATAAAATATTAAATTCATCTGTGCGAACTTCAAAAATAAAAGTTAAAAATGTAAAGTAAATGTTAAAATAAAAGTTATGCTAAATAATAATTTCTAAATTACATATATGTTTAATAAATGTTTGTGTGTGTTATTACTGGCAGTGGCTTCTTTTATTTATTTTTTTTAATATTGAAAATATTTTTAAATAAGAATTTATATTTTATAAATCTCTGCGTCTCACTGAGCTAGTGGCATGGGCTGATGGTCGGAATAAAACATATGTAAAAATTGGATATTAACAGTGCGTATCTGCCTACTCTATAAATTTTCTAGGTTCAAGTAGCCTAGTGGTGTCCTGTAGCGCAGATACGGTAAGACTGGAAACTTCCGATCCACCCCGACCATTATACTACTGTCTTCTAAACATTTGGGAATGGCATTTTAATTTAAGGTTTATTTACTAATAATTAAAATGTATGTAAAATATTAAACATAGAATGTATATATTTTTTATTCAAAAGTGGATACAATTATAATTGGTAAAGACAGAGAGGGTAATGTCTCAGTGGAGAGAGAGGGTAAAGTTTCATTTCTCTTTTATCAGCATTCAGTATAAGTAGTTGTTTGGAAGGGGGGGTCCAATGCTATAATTTTTATGAGTTTGAAAAAGTAATAAGTTTTTGTACTATGCATAATTTCTATATCTGTATTGTTTGTGTCAAATGCTTCTACAACTTTGTCTTTACGTTATTACTAAATTTTAATTTATGAACTTTTTTATTTTTTTCTATATTTATCCATATGTCAAAGCATCTGCTGGGAAGCGAATCCATGACAACTGTCTGCAAGGCAGCTGCGCTGACCTCTCGGCTACCACCGATTGACTTACAGTACTTATCTCACCCTGAAAAACATGGAAGTTTGTTTGAAAAAATTCTAATTGATCATAGTGGTTTAATGTCAACTAAATCCTAATACAAATTTTAGCCATTTATCTATTTGCTTTCTCGTTTCTATTCTTTTTCTAGATTGAAAGCTTATAGTATCCTGAAGGTAATCTGCTATATTGCAAATCTCTCTAAAATTTTATAAAATTTAAAATATTACTTGATAAATACTATAAAATTATTTGTGATATTTGATTTAAAAATGTTATTTGTTTTTCCTGATTAATAATGTTATCTTAATTTGACTTTTGAAAAAAAAAAGGAGGAAATAGAAACAACAATTTTTAAATGCATTTCTAAACTGTTTAATAAAAACAAAGGAAGAAATAAATAATAGAGAATCCAGATTAGTAATGTTGAAACTATATTTTGAAATTCGGGATAAAAGTGTGCTTGTTAATTATAACTGTTTATATTTCTGAAGAATTGATGGAAAGCTAGTTCAGCATGAAATGTATCTTGGGCTTCATTTGTCTTTTATTGTATCTTTATTCTATGATTTAAAAAGACTGCGTGGTGGTGAGTATTAGATTATGGTGGCTGTATTATATCAGAAAGACAATAACAAATAAATATATAATTAAATATCCATGTTCCTAGAACTTTATATTAATAAAGGAAAAACTATTTGATTTTTTAGTAAAATAAAAAAAAAAAGACCCAAATTGACTTGTTTAAATTTTAAGATCAGGAGATAACAATATGATTTATATAGTTAGCAAATATATCTGAAAATAATTAAACTAGTACATATTATTTTTTGTTCTAATGAAAAGAATTTATACAGAATTAGGATTGTTTATTATCACTGATTAGGATATGATGTTATATTTTTTTACATTTTTTATTGTAGAGGTGGAAATATTTTAAGTTTTTTTTTTTGCAAATAATATTTTTTGTTTTTTTTTCATATGTCAAATGCGTTGACCAGGAAGCGAACCCGGGCCAGCTGCTTGGAAGACAGCTATGCTAACTATTAGGCCACTAACGCATTGTTTTGCTGCTTCTTTTGTTGTTAATTAACATTTAGTGATATGCTTATAATCTAATTAATTAGTTGTGTGTAATGTATATATACACATTATTTTATTAATATTTTCCACTAGTTAGACTCTTCTCGAATATAATATTTTTCTGGCCAATTCCAAAATGTACAGAAGTTCACAAAATTTAGCCATATCTGACAGATATTTTTCTCATTTTGTTCGAAGATCCATCACTTGATAAGAACTGTGCATACATTATATTATTACGATTTTAAATTTTTATTAAATGATGATATTTTGGTTGGAGAATCAGTAATTACGGTTCTATTGCTATTGAGTTTGGATTGCTATAATATTGTCCAAATATCTGGAATTTTATATTTGAACTAATTTTGAGATAAAAAGAAAATATCTGATTACATTTGAATCAAAAGGAGTTCTTTCTTTTTAGTATGTTTTCAATAGAGTCAAATAAATCAACTGATCAGTGTTTTTTTCTTTAATAATAATAAGATCTCTTTCAGGTATTGGAAATGCACGTTGGTCGCAATTTGAATTGTTACTGTGGTGGCTTCAATATATTTAGATATATTCAATTATAAAAAATATTCATTAAAAACTGTTTTAATTGAATGATTTCTTTAATATATCAGTCAATTTGGGCCTTTAGTAATCCAGTAAGTTTTTCTTCCTTTTCTGCTCTCTTCACAATATCTTTTAATAATTTAATATATACAAATAATGAGGGGAGGGGGTTAGAAACATATGGTTACTATTATTCTAATTAATGAAATAAAAAAACTGCAGTCATTATTAATTTACTACATTAAAGTGTTTTTAAAAATTTTATTGAATTGTGTTTAATAGTAAATGTGTAACTGTCAGTGACTCAGTGGTTTGAGAAAGTCACAAAATTCTATAAAAATGATTTTTCTTATCGGGAAAATGCAAAAAAATATATAATGAGTAAAATATAATTTATATATTGCTTTTATTTGTGTGATCCAAGATATTTAACTCAGATAAGCAAAAGCTATATTGCAATTTTTGATGAAAGTTAGAGCAAAGAAAGTTTATAAAGTGGCTATTATAAGAGGAAATATTATTATTAGTGGTGAAAAATATGACTTGCTTCAACTAAATATTGGTTCTATACTGGGATATGTTTTTTTATTTATGTAAATCTTTAAATGTTGTAATTAATAATTTGTAAAGCACATACTCATTATGTAAGTAATATATATTAAGGCTATAACCTTAAGACTGTGCCTAAAATGCGACAGTAGGAACCTCTACAAATCTAAACACAAGATTAACAACTTTAAAAGACAGAATAGCCACTCTTATCTTTGATCTAATTCCTAAATATATAGGTGTATCTAAAGCATTTTGATTTAAGAGCATGAAGCTATTAACTACTTCACTGAATAAGTCCACAATTTCTATACAAACTAACATATGCGAAATATTTCGATCTACTGTTGCATTTTAGGTGCATAGTCTTAAGGTTATAGCCTTAATATATATTACTTATGTAAATCTTTGAAATAATTTTAAGTAATTTCATGAAGAAGGTATCAAATTTTCTTCTTTAATTTGAACTGATAAAAATCAAAAACAATAACATTTTCTTGACTTCTAAATTTACAGTTTGTGGATGATAGTTTTATCAATTCAAAGAATGATATTCAGAATATTCTTAATGTTTTGAATGTTATTTTTAAATAATTTGATTGAATAATTGATGCTCAATAATTTGGATGTTTTATAAGACACTGAAGAGAGACAAATCTTCAACAACTTTTGGTTTATATGATTCAATTTGAGAATCTTTGATTACTTTAAATAATACTTTGGTAGTGTTTTAGAGAGAAAGACAAATGTGGATATTGTTCGCAGACTTTCAGGTGTATGCTGTATTTATTAAACTAAATAGTAAGATATTTTGTTATAATAATATAACTATATCAGTTAAAATTATTTGTATACAGGTATGACTTTATGTCAAATTTATTGTATAGAAATGAAACTTGATTACTGAATCAATAAAACATAAGATAACAAGATCGTAAAATCAATTATTAAGTTTTTCACTTTCTGGATATAATAATTGGAATATAACGACATCCTGGCTATTATAACAAAGGCAGATACCCTTTTACATTATAAAGATTATATTGAAGATCTTATAAAGAAATGCAATATCAATTGTTTCAAGTGGGATAATATGAATGAAGTTAGAATACAAAGGAGAACTACAATTAGGTAAGGTATTGAAGTTTGCTTTAGAAGATAGCATGCATTTCAAAATATCAGACAGATTACTACTCTGTAATACTGAAGACATATTTCACATATCAGTTTGTATAGTTATTGCAAACTCAACATAGGCAAAAATATAATTAAAAAAATTCAATCCTATGATCTAAATATGTTAATTTAACCCTTTTCCCGCCTCTTACGAAGCTCCTCGTAGACATCTGACGTCACTCTAACTCTGCCAGTTCTTATGCTAAAATATTCGTTTGATAGGTTTTGAATAGGTTTTTAAAAGTTCTGTAAGATGGTGCCCTCTTCCGAATTATTTTACAAGTAAAAAATAAAAAAAAACGCATTTAAACCTAAACAAAGAAAGAACATCGGTTGTAATTGGTTGTTAGTGAGCTCTCAGCCGAAAAAGACATTCTGATTGGCTGGAAAGAACAAAGAAACCGCCTGATCAAAGAAAATAAAGAAAAACGCTGAGATTTTCATTTCGAATATAATTTTAAAGAATATTAAGTATATATTCAGTAATTACAAATGATTTTCAGAGAGAATACTAAAAAAACAAAATTATTTTCAAAAAATATTGAAGATTTTAGTAAAAATATTAAAGATTTAGTAAAAAGAAATATTTACTTTTCTATAACGTAAAAGTCGACCTTTTTGTTTATATTATAGCTTTTATGTTGCCGAAATTGAATATTTTAGAATAAATAAATAGCAATTTATTTTTGAAAGAACTTTCATTCTCTTCATAACCTGAAAAATTAGTAATATACTTTTTATAAACGTATCTGAGTTAAATTTAATATTATAGGCGAATATGTTTTAACAATAGGCTTTGTCTTCAGTTTGTGAGTTGGCCAATTAAAAGATTTGATTTTTACCTCATACAACCAATAATATAATTAGCGGTTAAAAGGTTAATAGTGATAATATTCACCTCAAGAGCTAGATTATTTCAACTATCATAAAAAATCTCAGGTGTCACTTGAATGGAATAATTATTCTCAGCTCATTACACTGGGGCTTGAATATCATATGACCTTTCAAGCAACTGATCATACAATTTATTAATATAATTAAGTAATATACAGTATCATTCTTAAAGTAGTAGTTATTTAATTCAAATAATTCAACAAACTATAAAATTAATGAAGATATTTTTATAAAATAAATTTCTCAAGAAATCATTCCATTCTCAGTACAAAAAAATTTTATTAACATTTTGTATATTTTATTTTCATCCATATACTCACGCTTTCTCTAAAATTTATAAATAATTTCTATTTTTTTTTTTTGTTAAATGAAACTTAATTGTTTAATAGTGATTTCGTTTTAATATACTTTGTACTAAATCTGATGTTTTTGAAAAAAGTATCGGTGATGCGGCTTGATTTATGGTAAGCAATACCTTTCGAGGATGCTGCTGGAAACAGCTGTTCCTTAATATTTTAGACGTTAGCTTTTCTGTATTGTGGACTTTAAGAACTGCAATGGCTTTGAAATAATGTTAATATACAATAAACATAATAAAGCATAAATTAGGTCCACTAAAATTAATGGGATGGTAAAATGCTGCTATTAAAATTATAATGAGAAGGGGATTCACAATTCATTAGTTTGTTCTTGAAAATTCAAATTAAGCATAGGTTTATTTTTTTTTCATTACAATAAATTGTTATGGCATTAATTTATATATAGTTTCTTGCATATATAATTTTATCAAAGTGAGAGAAAACAAATAATTATGCTTATGAAATAAGACAAATCAACACAATAATAAAAAGGTCCTGCGTGGTTTAGTGCAATGGTAGAGTATAATTATTAAAGATCTTTGGATTATGCGCAATTCTGATACTTCCGGTAGGGGAGTTTCTTTTGAACTCCTGACCAATAAAACAATTCCATATTCTTTAACAGTAAAAAAATTATAATTCCATTATATAATTATGAATTTCGTTATTAAAATTTTGCTGTATATGTTCTGCGTATTTGTTTATTACAATTTTATTATGTATATATAATCACACACATACACAATTTATAATCATTCTATATAAGAACAACATCTCAAAACCAAAATGACTTAAAAGACTTTATTATTTAAGTAAATGGTATCTTAAACCTATACTGATACGAATTAATTACTAGTATGAATATTTTTTAATCACACTGACCTTTTAATCAATTAATTAATGTGCTCCGTATTATTTAGCGCAGATGTCGATTGGTGAAGTCTGAAACCCAAAGTTCATGGGTCATAACTTCAGCTCTGTCACGTTAGAACTTAGTTTCTTATGAACTTCTCAGTGACAAATTATTAATTTTCTTTATAACTTGAATATATATGTGAACCACATAGTTAAAAGGTGTTAAATATATAGCTATAGTGGCGGAATTGAAGGATTTAATAAAGCCACTCGTGAATCTATTTCCTGATTGGAATTTCTACAGATATCCTTACACCCCTTACACTAAGGCTAGGGAATCCCTGACTTGTGGGCCATCCCAACTCTCAATATGGCCACTGGACATTTTCAAAAATGTATATAAAATGGTACATAGAGAACAAATAATGAATTAAGAATTAAATAAAATATTTATTCTCTCAACTATAGCTGTTTTCTCTCTCCAACCTTTATAATAGTTCTACTTCCTCTGTCAAATTGCAATATTCCAAAAATTATCTATAATATGTGGTCTACCTGACTATGGATTTAATCTATCACACTGAGAGAGTTTTGTTTGTTTTCATAGTGATTTTTAGAAATAAATGGATACTAGCCTAAATAAAACTTGAAATTTTACTTCGTTTTATTACTATTATTTTATTTATTTTTTATTTTTACTAGAATAATTACTGAACCGAGTAAGATAGGAAAAACTGACACAGAAAATCATACATTTCAAAAGAAATGTCCAACAAATAATTTTTATAATAGTTCTGAATAGAACAAAATTGTTGAAGAAGAAAAAAATATTAAAATAGAAAATTTGAAAAAAAACTTCATTAAGTGGGTGGCATGTTTCATAAAAATTACAAACAAGTCTGAATATTCTGTGAAAGCAAGTTACTTAAAAAAAAAAAAAAGAAGAAAAATTGAAACTATTAATCTGACCAGAACGTAAAAATAAATTTGAGAATATAAATAAATGGGACAGGAATAGTAGTTAAAATCTGAATTGAATGTCTTCAAATATGGATCAGTTTGTTTTAATAATGATGTTATTTTATTTTTAATTTACAAAAAAAAAAATATGATCCTACTATAAAAAAGAGAGTTAGAATTGGCTTGCCAGTTGAAAGGATTCATCATTATCACCATTGTAAACCATTCTCCACATCACTCCTACACACTTTTTTATTTCATCCATTCATTTCACATGTGGTCTCTTTCTGGGTCTTTTGCAATCTCTTGGAATCCAGTTTAAGATTTCAATTGTTCATCTATTATTATCTTTTTTAGGAATATGTCCAGCCCAACTCCACTTTAGTCTTTTAATTCTTTCAATGGTGTCAGTAACATCTGTTTGTTCTCTCACCCATGTATTGCATTTTGATCTCTTCTTGTTACTCCTAATATGCATCTTTCCATACTTCTTTGAGTGGTCTGAAGTCTTTGTATTGCTCTTCTATTAAATGTTCCAGTCTCAGGTGCATAAGTAAGAACTTATAAAACACATTTATTAAAAACCTTTTTCAAACATGTAGGAATATTTTCTTTTAATACTGTTATTTCTGCCAAAAGCACTCCAACCAAGTTTAAATCTATGATGAATTTCATCCATTGTATTTCCATCTATAGTAATAATCTGATCAAGGTATTTGTAGTTGTTAATTTCTTCTAACTCATCATAATCAATCTTTATTTTTTGAGAACATCTATTGAACATTACTTTAGTCTTTTTAACCTTTATGTTTAGCCCTACTTTCTTACTTTCGACTGATAACTCATGCAACATTTCCTGGAGCTCTAAAGCATTATTTGCAAAAACAATTACATCATCTGCAAAATCTAAATGACTTAAAGAATCTCCATTTACTTGTACTCATTTAGCTTTTCATTTTAATCTATCAGATATTTCTTGCAGCACTGCTGTAAAAAGTTTAGGAGATATGGAGTTATCCCATCTTACACCCTTCTCAATGTTAACCTTCCTAGTATCATTATGTAAACTAATTGTTGCTGATGCATTTTAATAAATATTCTTCAGAATATGACAATATCCTGAGTCTATACATTAATGATCCAATGCTTTAATCACTGAAGAAATGTTTATAGAATCATGTCTTTTCATAATCTGCGAATCCAAAGCGTAATTGCAACTCATATTCATTGATTCTTTCTATAACTTCTCTCAATACGTGAATACATCTACTGTACTAAAATCACTTTTAAATAAATCCAATGTTCTCTGTAAACGAGTTGTAATTATCTTGGTAAAAATTTTGCATAAAACTCATAAAAGGCTTATAGGTTTGTAATTTCTAATATCTTCTTAATCAATTTTTTAAATATTAATATTAATACTGCATCCTGCCAATCAACTGGTACATTATTATCATTTAGACATTTGGTATATGATTTTGCTAAAATAAAATTCTATTTCTTCACCTGCTTTTTTTAATATATCGATTATAAATTCCACCATTACCTTGAACTCTTCCCTTCTTATGTCTCAATCCTAATGATCAGGAGTAAAATAATTAAATTTTTGATCAAATTTTTAAGCCAATAATTTTGTATGACTGTGAATGGTATTTATAAACATTCCAAACGGCCCTTGGCAAAAAAAAAAAAAGTTATCCACCTTGCCTTACACTATTTTGTAGTAGTTATGCTGTCTAAAAATTAAAAAAAAAATCCATAAGCTAAAATGTGAGATCTTCAGATAATTTTGAACTTTTTTTTCCTCTTTTTCACCATTTTTTTTAAAATATTCTTTTGTTTGTTAGTTTTTAATATGTAGATCTTATAAGGTTCCCTAATGAATGTTACATAATATAACACTTTCTTATATAATCATATGAAAGCACTTGTCCATTTTCTTAAATAATGGCTTTTTGCCAAATAAATTACATAATTATTTTGTCTTATTCATAAAATAACATGTAATTCCCGGAAATCTTTAATATCTTTAGATGAGAAATAGCGAAATCGTCTGAAAATATTAAATCATTGGTTACGTCTTAATATTTTTTAAAAACATTTACTTGATCCCAGCATAACGTTAAATATTCTTACGTAATCAAATGTTAATATTTGTTTATTATTTATACTTTCGTCATGATTATATATATATTAAGTAAATGATTATTATATTTTATAATATTTTTACTTTTATATTATGTAAATTTTACCTTTGTTTCTATGCATTTATTTAAAATGACTTATTTTACTATAGGGAAGAAGAGGGTCGAGATCTTCTAGGGAAACGGACTATTGATTTTAAAATGGCATACATGGATGAAAGGGGAATAGGTTTTTCTGAAAGGACTTATTCAATGGATAATGAATTTATGTCAGTTATCAGATCACAAAAAAGTAAAAAATTTAAATCACAGCTCAAAGATTTTCTACAATCTTGCCGTAAGAAAAAAAACTCTTATGCCGATGTTGCTCGGGAGAATAATTGTATGAAATATGAAGGTACAAAAACAGAACTTGTTTATTCATATCCATCAGACAATGGAATTAATTATGTTCAGCAAGGAGTATACACACCTTTGGATAATACTCGGTTTATCACACCTGAAAATTTTATGCATTATCGGCATTTGGGTGGTTATTACACTGATCTTAGAGACTACCACCATTCTTCACAATTTTCGAGTAATGGATTTTTGGACATAACTTCTAGACCCAAATATGATCTTACATGTTCTAACTATTTAGATGAAAGAATTCAGCCTAAAGAGGAAAAATTATACCCCTGCCAATTAGAATCATCAAAGTGTGCACTGAACATAAATAAATATAGTGAAGATATTCAAAGATCATTTACCACACAAGAAACTACAAAAGAAACTTGTTGTACAGAAGTGCCAATTACTTCTTCATCTTGCATTATCTCCAACAATGATTCGCCAATAATAACTTCAGCCAAACTATCTTCTCATAAAGAGGTAAATAGTCATCAGAATAGGGATAATAGCTCAGAATCAGAAACTAATCAAGAAAAAGAAAAAAATTCTGAAAGTTGTGAAAGAAGTCATTCAGTTGAAATATTACAGGCATCTACACCTATTCGTGACAATCGACAAAGTGTTTTAGTGTGGAATAATTCTGCAAGTGTTATATATACAGACAATGATAAATTGAAAGATATGGAATGTAACTGTAACTCACCTTGCACACAGAGCAAATGGAGTAATAATTCATTAGTACCTAAATTATCTTCAGATTCTGATCAAGAAAGCAATCGCACACAATCCTTTTGCACTTCCTACCCTACAATTCACAGAACCAGCACATTCCAGAATGAGTTGCAGGCTGAGGTAAGTTTGGAACAGTTTGATTTGTTTTTCCTTTATATTCTCAAAGAGTTGCTGCAGATTATTATTTGAAAGACTAGCAGTTTGAAATAACAACAATTAATATTTATTCTTATTATGCTGCCATCTACTCCTGGCAATTATATAAATAATATTTCTATAATTTAAATTGATATAAATAAAATATGTATTTACATACATGTATGCATAAATATATATATATATATATATATATATATATAATGAATCATGAATTGTTAATAGTAAGCAGTTTTTTACAGGTACAATTAAAGCTTCAGTAAGGCATGTAATATAAAATCTGCTATCAATGCAACCTCTATAAGTAAAAGATGGGTTCCTTTAATCCATTCTACATTTCACACTTGTCCAATATTTTAATATAGACAAAGAATGCTAATATATGACTATAACAATTCAACTTTTATCTATAGAAAGTGCCTTGGCAATGAATTTGCAAATTATATGGTTTATTTAAGCTTTGTTTATCATGTGATATATATATTATTTATATGTATTTGTATGTATTGTGTATGAGCTGTTAAAAATTACAGACATGCCATAAAATAACTGTAGCTGAAAAATTGTAACCTGAATTGTAGTTAGTATGTAATTAAAGCAATTAAAGATTTTATATTAGTTATATATATATATATATAAAACAAAATAAATGTCCACTAATATCAATAATACAATAACAAAACTTAAATATATTCCAAACAATGGTAAACAATTTATAATACAATATAAATAAAAACTCAATAAAAACTCATAAAGAAATATTTTCGATTATATTCATAATCATTTTCAACTCAACTTTCAAAATGGAATCATCTATTACCAACCGGAAACACATGTTGATTTAAATATCCCACAATTCATTAATCCTAACATTTGCTGACTGTCTGTTTATTATCATATTTTTATACCTACTAATAAAAACTGCCTCTTTAATTTTTCTTTTTTCATTATCTCTCTCTTGTCCTAAAATTTTTATTTTATTTATATCAAAATTAAACTTAAAATTACAATTTCTATCATGATCATAAAAAACAAATTCAGTATATAACTTGACTTCATTACTATTATCATTACATATCTGTACATTTTCAAAACTCTTTTATATAACAATTTATGTTCTTTAATTCTTTTCTCTATATTACATCTAGATTCCCCTATATATGATAAGTTACACCCACAAAAAATTCTATAAATTATATTGCTCACGTTATTTTTTTCTAACTTATCTTTTGAATTATTAACCATTCTATTTAAATTACCTTATCCATAAAAAGAAACATTATATATACCATTATTAACCATTCTATTTAAATTACCTGATCCATAAAAAGAAACATTATATATACCATAATGGTATATATAATGTTTCTTTATGGATCAGGTAATTAAATAAATGGTTAATAATTCAAAAGATAAGTTAGAAAAAATAACTGAGAATATAATTTATAGAATTTTTTGTGGGTGTAACTATCATATATAGGGGAATCTAGATGTAATATAGAGAAAAGAATTAAAGAACATAAATTGTTATATAAAAGAGTTTTGAAAAATGTACAGATATGTAATGATAATAGTAATGAAGTCAAGTTATATAGTGAATCTGTTTTTTATGATCATGATAGAAATTGTAATTTTAAGTTTAATTTGATATAAATAAAATAAAAATTTTAGGCAAGAGAGAGATAATGAAAAAGAAAATTAAAGAGGAGTTTTTATTAGTAGGTATAAAATAGATAATAAACAGACATTAGAAATGTTAGGATTAATGAATTGTGGGATATTTAAAGGAATGTGTTGGTTGGTAATAGATGATTCCATTTTGAAAGTTGAGTTGAAAATGATTATGAATATAATCGAAAATATTTCTTTATGAGTTTTTATTGAGTTTTTATTTATATTGTATTATAAATTGTTTACCGTTGTTTGGAATATATTTAAGTTTTGTTATATATATATACACGTGTGTATAGTCTTTTTTGGATTATACCATGTATTAGTTTTTTGTTTAATTTGCTGTTGTTTTACTAAAAAAGATTTTAATTTCATCATATACCCATCAAAATCGTCATTTTATATATATATCACAAGTATGCAATGCTATATTTATTTAATAACTATTAATAATAATTATTAGGATACAAAGATCTCTTCAAAAAAATGAGGGAAAAGGTAATACTACTTACCAGATGTACCATTTTTCAATTAGTATGAACACTCTTCCATCCATATTATTATCTTTTTGCTACAACGTTTTATAAGGGTGTGTGTGTTTATAGAAATGATAGATGTTAAATCTATTAAACATTACAGACAGGAAACAATTTAATAATTAATCACTAAAACTCAGTATATATAAATTATAACTTAACCATTAGTGTTACATACAACTTGGATATTTTATTTCCAAATATTCCACACTAATTTCAAAATATGTATTTGTATACTTTATGTACAGAATATTATATAACTTTAATGTAATAATTACACTTTTAAAAATCAGAATTAATATTAATTATGCATAGTCATTAGTTATTTTTAATAAATAATCTTATCTAATTAATTTATTATAAAAAAGTAAAAAAAATATTAGCTTATGTCAAATTTGACTTCTTCAATCATTTCTAAAGTTTTTAAGTTACAATTAATGAAAAAAAAAATCTCTCTTTAAACTTATAGTTAAATTAGACAATTTTGGGGGTAAAGTTTTTTTCTAAAGTAAAAAAAATAATAATAATAATACAAGTTACAGTATTTCTGAATTATAAGAATTAAAAGAAGTATATTCTTATTCTTCTCCTTTACTTTCTTTGCATTTCTTTATATATTTATATGTATAACATTTATATATGTATGTATATATTTTTATATCATTAGAAACCACCAGTAACCACATAAACATTCACAATGAGGATAGTAATCAATATTTCTCACTGCTGTCAAGGCAACCTTCTCACCTTTTAATAGTGTCCATATATATTCAATGGACCATTAGTAAGAATGGATTTCCATTCTTGCTATTAAAAGGTGAGGTTGCCTTGACAGCAGTGAGAAATATTAGTTACTATCCTTATTGTGAATGTTTATGTGGTTATTGGTGTTTTCTAATGGTTACTAATTATCCCAATTAGCTTTACACATTATTTCACTTAATATTTTTATATGTATATGAAGTAATGGTTATATTTTATATCATTCAATGTTATAGCTCTGATGAAAACTGCAGGACAGTTGAAACTGTCAGGAAAATAAAGAAATACATTTAAATTTTTTTGCGTTAAAGTGTATATGAGGGGAGTTATTGTAAACAATATATAAGAATTAAAAGATTGAGAGGAGAGAAGATTGTTGTTATTATTGTTGTTTTGAATAAAGAATTGCATGAGATCGTGATTTATCATTAATAGATGCCAAAACTGAAATTTTGAATATCTATTACTAGAATGTTTATTTTTATAGTTCTGAATTTAAGACCACAGAAAAGAGATGATAGATGCATAAAAGCAATATGCATGTATCTGATGGATTAAGAGATCACTATGTGTGTGTGTATATATATATACACAAATGTTATTTAAATCTTATCTCCAAAGTTATGTTTTATAAGTATGTTCTAAAATGATATTTCTACATACATACACAATCATATAAATGGGTAAAATCAAGCATATTGTTTAAATACTATTTTCAAAAGTCAGTAGTAGAACATTTTTAACTATGATATCAATCTTTTTTTAAAGCTTTTAATTCAAGATTATTAATAATTAAACTGTTTCATGTGCATAACTTTGATGGATATTGAAAATTTATCAGCAAAACAACCTCAAGTATAATTATTTAGGCTCTTTCTATATCCATCAAAATATATTATACATAAAGAAATCATAACAGAGTAGTTAATACAATTTTCTGCCATGTGTAAAACCCGTACTGAGTCTAATACAGCTGAATCATAACCTGTTTTCAGGCTTAAGATTTTTTTTCAGCTAATTTTCCCATCATCAACCCAGATTCTCATCTAATACTGATTGATAAATTTCTGTCTTTGTTTTAGTTGGAATGTAAAGGTCCTAGATTAATCTGCATTGGTTAGATGAATATCAACACACTGACTGTAAAAACAAAAATAGAATTATAATAATACATTATCTTATTAATATTTACCAATTTAGATTTATCCTTTTTATAAGCAACAATATTTAATAATGCTTATAAGAATGATAAACCTAAATTGTTAAATATATAATAAGTCTAATGTAACTATTAAATAATTTAACTGCAGACAAATAAAATAATTAAATCAACAATAACTCACAAGGTGCACGATGGTGTTCAAACCGACCAATCTCAGCCCTTGGACAGTTTACCTGCGGATCATGAAGAAGCTCAGGAACAGAGACTGACTTCTGGCTCCAGAAAAACTGCACGGAGAAACCTGGCTACAACACAATCTCCCTGGATGATGAGTAATAAACTCGGAGACTTCCTACTCCAGTTCATGTTTCTAATGTGTGTATAAATTCAATGTAACTTCAACAAATTTCATAAATAAATTCTTTTTTCCTTAATAAAAAAAAAAAAACAATAACAAAAATAAATTTTAACAAGAAAAAAGTTAACAAAAAGCATTTAATACTAAATTTCTTTAACCTGATTGATATAAAGTATGCTTGTATAGCATATAATGTTATTTTTTTAGATATTTGTAACATAATTAAACAAAAAAATTGATGACCCATACTGCTGAAATGTCATGTGGAAGTTTTAAAAATGCGTAGAATTTTTTTTTTTTTTTGTATATTTATTTGGCGAAATTTTTTAAAAACTGAGATTATTCAAGATTTTAAACATACCAAAAATAAAAAAAACCATGAATTTAAACTAATAAAGCAAAATGATAATAAAGAATTAAATTTTTTGTGAATAAATGAGATATTTACAAGATTAAGACTTATTCTGTTTAAATATAGGATTAATTACTTCACATTTTGTAATTATAAATTATTGTATTAATGAGTTGAAACTTATGTACTAGAACAGTTAAGAATTTTTAAAATATTATTGTGAATTAAGATATTAGATGCCATATCATTTCAATAAGCTAGATATTATTAACAATCCATGACATCCATTTCAGGAAAACATTCTTTGTCAGTAGGTATCAAGCCTTTAGATATCCTTAACTACAATGAAGAATGGTTAATAATGTTTAAGTACTGGATGTAACTAATAAATGAAGTTTCCATAGTAAAACTGATACTATAAGTTTTGTCATACTTTACTATTTATTAGATAATACATAAAATTTAATATCTTAATTCAAAAGAAATTTCCAATAGATGTTTCAGTGCTTCTAACTTATATATATATATATATATATATATAAAGAATTTGTTAATAAGCATTTATTTTTATATAGCACTGTCTTTACAATTGTATTACATTCAAATATCAGCCTTTCAAGCTAATTGTGCACGTGCTTTGCGAGTGTTAATAATAAATGAATGCTTTCCTTTCCAACACAAGATATAGTATTTATCCAGGAATAAAATGAATCCACTTATCCCTACAACTCAAATGCTTATATATGAGCAAATCTGATAATAAAAAATTGTTATTACAAACTAATGCCATGAATCATATAATAAATGGATTTTGAACAAAATAATTAAGCTATTTAATCACATTTTTCATTGAAAATCACTAAATTTGCATCTAATTTTGTGTATGTGTATTTATAAAAATACATTAATATATTTATTTTAGGATTGTGTATTTCTATTATATTTTTATTATAAATAGGTTTAAAATATTGCAGGTATAAGAAATTAAAGTATGTATATATAAAAAAAATTTGCTATAATTGCAAACTTTCCATTTCCACTTATAAATATTAATTTTTATTAAGCGAAATGTCAGCACATAATACTTAAATAAGGCTATAACATTAGTACATGCGGCTTGAGTGCTTAATTTATTACAAGATTTGTAGAGGTCTCATCTCCACTTATGTAAAAAAAAAAATAGCTATATATAACAGTAAAAACATTTAAAAACTTTTACTTATTTATTAAAAAATGATTATTTTATCATTTTGAAGTAAAATAAAATATTTTTAGTTTAATTTATTATAATATCAGTCATTGACATGCTTTTTGTGGCCAATGTAAGTAACTGACACCTGCCAAAGTCCATTCTTTTACCATGCAGATACAACTTTTATGTCTGAATGTAAACAGATTTCACAAGTCTAAAACAAAAGTAAAGTAGTTATATATATTAAAAAATTGTAACTACAAAATAGAATGAGATGTTGCATGGGGATGCCCCAATTAAAACAACATCAGTGCCATTCATTGAAACCCAAGTGAATTGATTAGAGAGTTAATGTAAAGAGTTCAGCTGTTATCAAACAATTTCTAATGTTTGTTAAAATCTCATTGAACAGTCTAATAAGAACTTCATCAAAACTGCTTATTGTTTAAATTTTTTTTTTTTAATAATATTAAAATTATTGGAAAGAGGTTTTGATCTATTTTTATTAGTATGACATAAAAATTATTAATTTTGTTTATACGTTTGCTAAAAAAAATGCTAAAGACCATATTTACTTCATTACAAGAAAATAGTGAGACTTTTTCTGACCATAGAAAAAAAATTATATACAAATATAGCTCATTAAAACAATAAATAAATAAATTAGCATTTAAAAATTAACCTGTCTTAACTAAAAAGGAAATAATAATATAACCTTTTTTTAATCAATTCATTATTTTTGGTTTTAGAATTGAAGTTTTAAATTATTATGTAACAGTATTAATAAAATAGATAAGTATGAAATTCTCCACAGTGATAGAATAAACTAAGAAGCTAAAGATCCATGGATCCTAGCTCAATTCTGTCACTTTGAATAATTTTCTAAAAGACAAAATTGTAAATGAAGTGATTTGAACTTAGGATTTTCAGTCTCCCTTCATTCTCCGCTCCTCAAACAATCAATATACATGACCACACACATGTGAAAAGATAAATAATCCCCAATATAAATGAATACATAATGGTCTGATAATATAAGGGGTTAAATTGATGTAATGTCTACACAAGTGTGACTACAATATTAAATCCATCAAAGGTATATTGAGCTTTCCATCACTGGTTTTTCAATGAAAGGATGGTTGAATTATTGGAAGGTTGAGAAGATTGAAGCTTGCCCATTAGAGTTTAAAAAGTTACTATCTTAATATAAGCCAAGAACTGATTGTATATATGTGTAGAAGATTATGACCTGGCCTAACTAATGAGTGCTGGTTCTTCACAAAATATGTATATTGGGAATCATTTATCTTTTTCACATGTGTGCGGTCATGTATAATGGTTGTTTGAGATGAAGTGGAGGATGAATATAGACTGAAAATCCTAAGTTCAAATCCCTTTAATTACTATAATAAACATTCAGTATACTGAATGAATAGATTAAATAACAAATTATTTGATTACCTTACTAAAAATATAATGAAAATGTTGGAATTTTGCTGGCTGTTTAGACTATGATCATCTACTATTCAGTTAATGTGGAAGGTGAAATAAGCCATTAAGAATATAATTCGATATAAATAATACATGCAACATGTATACTAAAAAAAGCGTGTTTAATACTTTGAAATAAAAATGTTAAATAACTCAGCATAGTATGCTGAGCATGCTTTCAACCAAGTGGTAATCATACTCATACTAGTTAGTCAAAAACATTCTCAGCATGCTATGTAGATGTATTTGACATTTTTATTTCAAATATTAAACAAGCTTTTTTTAGTATACTGTACGAATTATGAATTATATATATATATATTGGTGGGGAGATGATTTATTAATGCATTCTCTATCTCAACTTCATGCACAACTATCCAACACCACAGAAATTCAAATCACTCTCTCTAACGATGTATGCATTTCATGAACAACTTTCACTTGTCAGATCATCTAGATATACCATACACCTGAATTTTTATTCCCATCTTAACACTCAATGATTTATTTTAGACCATTATCATATAAAATAGGGATTGGTTTTTGTCTATTTTAAACACCTTCTGAAAGAGGAATAATCTTAACACTGCAGAGATATTTATAAGGTTTTTTTTGGGGGGAGGGGGGATTTAACAGTGCATTTCTCACTTCAACTGCGCACATTCTGCCATCCATCAGTGCATAAACTCGAACTATTTTCTTTCTACTCATGAATTGTATGGTCAACTTTAGAGATATTAAACATTTGAATCTCCATGCATATGTTGACAACTCTTCTATTACACCCTTCTCAATCTGGTAAGTTTTTTGATTTAATTCAATTCTGCAATTTTGATTAAATAAATTCCCACATCTTACCAGACAAAAAAAAATTTTGTTTTGCAAGTTTTAAAAATACTACTTCTTGATAATAAAAAAAATTATTACAGTAATTTCTAAAAGTTAGCTTTTTTTATTTATTTATTTAAAAGCTATGTTTTACTTATGATTTTGCTAAAAATTTGAAAAGTATCGCATCGATAAAGGATTTAAAAGCAATTATTAATTAATTTGTTTTAATGCGCAAATCAACGATTTTTTATCAGTAATTTATAAATAAAAACTTGATTATTTTAATTTTCTTTCTTTCTATTGATTTTATGATTAAATTTTATATTGTTAGTGTCTTATAATTCAATAAGTGTAATTATACAATAAGTTTGCATAAAAGGTTGTATTGAATTTTTTTTAAAAGAGACAACAAAAATATACCTTTACCCAACTTAGCGAGGGGTATTGGTCCTCCAAAACTCATCCTTAAGCAAGAATATTGTGTGCAGAATAAGCATTTATAATGGTTGTCTATGAGGAAAAAAAATGGCCGGTTACTCTAGCTAAAAAACTACACTATAAATTTGGAAAAATTATGATAAAAAAATAACTTAGTGAATATATATATAAAAATTTAAAAACCTGTTGTGTCTTTAACTATGAAGCTGAATGCCAACAATTATTAAAAACTTATCAACTATGAAAAAATTATGTTAATAAAGATTAAACAATATTTATTTACAAATATATACACATTGTTATATACACATAGTTAATCAGTTTAACTTAGTACCAGTTCCAGCATTGCTTAATTTACAAACATAAACAGCTGAGTCCTTGAGTTTAAGTTCTAAACCCTCAATACTAATATAATCACAGACTAAGCTGCAGTTCCACTCTACTGGTGGTTGTCCTAAGTGAATAAATAAAGTTTATTCTCATAGTTCCTTTATGCACAATCCTATTAGAGCCTTATGAGATGTAGGCAAATAATATAAGACCGGTACAGTCTGTTAAGTTTTCCTATTCAGCTGTCTTTCACCTACAAAGGCATGGACTCTAGGAACACATCCCTAAATGCAAAAAACTTGTATACTTTTCCCTCAGCTAACCACAACAGCATTACAATGAGTAAAGAAAGCTAACACAAAAGATACTTCCTCTTTTCAGCACACACGATTTGTGCTTTTTCCCTCCACCTTAATAACCATTAATGTAATTATTAACATTTCAATAGGGTAATGGCAAAATTCATTAGATGAATTACGATAGGGTAGCAGCAATCATTAGACTAATGCATCTTTACAACGATTATTATCTGGCATTTAATTTGCTTATGTTCACATCCCTTTTCCTTGTAATTAGTGCTCTATATATTTATTCCTTTGTTTGCTTTGTTCAAAATAGTTTAATGTTTAAATTTAAACAATATAACAATTTTTTCTGTATTTAAAAAAATCCATTAAGTGTATCAGCCATTATAATTCACAACTCAGTTTATCTTTCAGCAATCTTTTTGCATTTCTTTTAACCTGCAATCTCTATCTAATTTTAAGTTTATTTTATCTACATGCAATCTTTCTTCATTGCTTTTAAATTTAAACTAATCTATCTAAAATAAAGTTTCCTTTATTTTTCAGCAATTTTTTTTTCACAAGTTTTAAAAAGAAAAAGGAGGAATGTTGATTTTATATATTTACTATCATGGAGCTATAATTTAAAAAGAAAAAGAAGTGAAAAGTTGTGTATATAATTATATTTATATTTTTGCATCTAAGTTTCCTTTTAACTTCTTTTTTTATTGCTTATAAAACTTACTATCCCTATCTATTATTAAGTTTCCATTATTATTTTTCTCTGGAGTACAAACTATTTTTATAGCTTATATCCGTATGGTTACTAAAACAATATATATTGTTTACAAAATATAACACCTTCCTCCCTTCAGAAAAAAACCCACTTACTTTACTAAATATAGTTTTTAAATCTATTTGGTTTAAGCTTTTCCCCCTAATAGGACTGGGTGATTTTCTTTCTACCATTGAATTCTTTTGCTTCTTCCTGTTCTGAAGACATTTTCAGGCTTTCATTTTTATCCGATTCTTCTTCTCTTATGGCACAATCATTTTTGTTTTTGTAACTCTTTGCCTTTGGGTTGTACATTTTTTGTTCATTTTTTGAATTTGTCATTCAAAAATTGAATGTTTGTTGTTTCACACTCTCTAATGTGGTTTTCATAGCCTCCATATATGCCATTATTTTCACCCCTAATCACTACTATATGATTCGACAACATATTTTCTACTGCTTCTTTGACCCATGTTTTACTTAGCACAATCATAAAAAACTCTCCCATGATCTGGTTGTTTTAGGCCATGTATTATAATTTTTTGCTGGGAGTGCCATCTCTGTCTGGTAAGTATCGACCATCTTTACATATTTTTCAATGCTTGCATTTATTTATGGCCCCCAGATTTAACTGTGCACCAACACTTTTGCTCTCACTACTCTTGGGTGACCTTTATGTAACAGTCCTGATACACCATTATTGCATGCAGGTGGTATTACTGTTTTATCCCCATTACTAGACATCATTTACAAACTGACAACCTTTCTCTGTTTATCCAAAATCCTTGATTTAAATAACTGTTGTATTTTAGGTCATCCTTCTCTTATCCATTTGCTTGGTATCTCATATCCCTGATTTTCTTTTGTCCATTTCCTTATTGTTTCACTGTTTAACATGCTTGATTTTATGCTATCAATATAATTCACCTCTGTTTCTGAAATTATATGTTCCAATCTACCTGGGCATCTAGATAGAGCATCGGTATGTGTGATATCTTTTCCTTTTTTGTAATATAACTTATAGTTATATGTGGCGAAAATATTCTCCAGCATAATATGTGTTCAGGCACTATTTTGTCATGGTCCCAGAATATTTCTACCCCATATATAGTGGTGAAATTTTTTAATTGCAAATATGATTGCTAAAGCTTCTTTATTTAGAAAGAGTTCATAAAAGTTTACTAAACCCAAAAATGCTCGCAACTGTTTTACATTTTGTGTTTTATTTTTATTTTTTACTGCTATTACTTTATCCAGGCATGGATTTTTCTCTTCGTCTGAAATGATGTGGCCTAAAAAACTAATTTTTGAGTTTGCCACACACATTTTTCCTCATTCAACCTGACCCCAGCCTTACTTAGTCTCTTCCAAATTCTTAATACCCTGTCTCTTAAATTTTTTACTGTTGCTGCTGTGATGAGAATGTCATCAAAATATGTATGACACCTGTTAATCCATTTAGAATGTGTCCATTTTTGATTAGAAAATGTTGGGAGCCATGGAGATTCCAAATAAAAGTCTACTGTAACTGAACAGTCTGAATGGCATTGTTAGAGTTAGGATTTGGGCTGCTTTTTCAATTACCTCGATCTGATGAAATGGCTAAATTCAAATCTAATTTTGCAAAAAAAACTTTGCCTCTGTTAATCCACTAGTATTTCTCTTACATTGGGTACTGGATATGCTCCTTTATTTAAATATTTGCTCACTATGAGTCTATAATCTCCACAAATTCTAATTTGCCCATTTGGCTTTGTGATTATTATTGGCATTGCCCAATCTGCCAACTCAACCTGTGTTAATATGTTCTCACTAACCAATGATCTGATTTTTTCACTTTTTTTTTTTTTTTGCCAATGATATCTTCTTAGCTTTACAGATAATAGAGTTTGGTTTTTCCACTAACTCAATGTGGACAAGGTTATCTGCTATTAGCTCTAATTTATTTTCAAATAGTTCCAGGAATCTCTGCTTTATTTCCAAGTCCACTTGCTACATTATTCACAGCATTCACATTGATGGTTCATGTCTAATTTTTGAAACCAGTCTTGCTCTATTAATGGACTGATTTTACTCTTCACTATGTATAAAGGTAATTTTTCATTCTTGTTCGTGTTTTATAGGCACTATGGGATAGCCTAGCATTCCCCATTTATTTCCACTGATATCTACTGTTCTTATAGTTGTGTAATTGATACATCTGTGCATTTCCCCTTAATCTTTTTCCATAGCTTTTCTGAGGTCAGTGAAATGCCAGACCTGCTATCAATTTCCATTTCAATCTTTTTTTTACAAATTTTTAACTGTAGCATATATTTATTTTCCATCCTTACTCCTGTATTATTAATGCTAATGATATCATCTATTACAATTGCATTAGATTTTATATTATACTATCATTTTTGGCTGGCTTTTGCCCTACACATTTTTTTAAATATCTTTTAGGTTACACTTATGGCACCTTTCATCTAGAAATTTACACTGGCATTTTATATGCCTAACATTGCTACAGCGAAACCATTTAATTATTTTACTTGAGCTATTGCTTTTATCCCATTCTTTTAGATTACTTTTTCCCACTGCAATTTCCTCATTTTCAGTTTTATTTTTAAAACAGGCTGCTTGTACTATTATTAACTCACAAGCTACTCCCTCCTTGATAGCTGATTCGAAGTTTAAACCTGTATCAGACAGTAGATTTTTCCTCAGACTATCATCAAGCAGTTCCCATAATAACTGATCTAACAATATCTTATCAACATAATTTCTATATAAACAATCTTTTGCTAATTGTCTTAATGCCAAACCATACTCTTTTACAGATTCTCCCTTGCATTGTCTTCTATTCCTTAGAGATAACCTGGCTACATGTTTAGACAGGCCGGGGCTAAAATGATCGTTTAATTTTTTCATTATATCCTCATACGCTACCGAATCCTTTATGGGTAAGTCAAAATACTTATTTATTATATCAATTGCTCTTCTGCATGATCGACACATCAATGCTGCTATCTTTCTCTTTTCGTCCTCAATTCCATTGAGCAAAAAAAAAAATTTCAAGCTGAGTAGCATCCCCAGTATTGCTAACATCAAATTCGGCTACTACAAACTGTCCTAACATTTTTTTATAATTATTCACCTAAACAAACCTACTTTGACTAAACCACTATTATATGAAATCCTTACATTAGACCAGGGTTCAAATACGATTGTTGACTGCAGCAGCTTTGTTGTGTATTCAACTATGAAGCTGAATGCCAACAATTATTATAAACTTATAAACTATGAGAAAACATTAATGAAGATTAAACAATAGTTATTTACAAATATATTCACATTATTATATATACATAGTTAACCAGTTTAGCTCAGTACCTGTTCCAGCATTGCTTAATTTACAACCATAATCGACTGTGTCCTTGATTTTAAGTTCTAAACCCTCAATACTAATATAACCACAGACTAAGCTGCACTTCCACTCTACTAGTGGTGACCTAAGTGAACAACTAAAGTTTACACTCATAGTTTCTTTATGCACAATTCTATTAGGGCCGTTTTAGGCATTTGCAAATAATATAAGACCAGTCAAGTCTGTTAAGTTTTCTTATCTGGTTGTCTTTCACCTACAGAGACACAAACTCTGGGAACACATCTCTCAATGCAGAAAACTTGGTACACATTCTCCTCAGCTTTTTTTTCTAAGTTAATTTCTGAAATAGCAACCACAATAGCATTATAATGAATAAAGAAAGCTGACCCTTTCAGTACACACTATTTATACTTTTTTTCCTTTGGTTTAATATCCATTAATATAATTATTAGCATTCCAATAGGGTAATGGAAAAATCCATTAGACAAATTACAATATGGTAGCAGCAACCATTAGACTAATGCATCTTTACGATTACTATCTCGCATTTAATTTGCATACATTCCCATTCCTTCCCCTTGTAAATAGTGCTCTAGATATTTATTCCTTTGTTTGCTTTGTTCAAAATAGCTTTATGTTTAAATTTAAACAGTAACAGTTTTTTCTGTATTTAAAAAATTCATTAAACTATCCACCATTATAATTCAACTCAGTTTATCTTTCAGCAATCTTTTTGCATTTCTTTTTAATGTGCAATCTCTATCTACTTTTAAGTTTATTTTATTTATATAATAACTGAAATACAGGCTTATTTTATATTCCTGCATCAACATATGTAATATATAGGTATATGAGCACAGACTTTCACATGACTCACCAATTATCACTCAATCTCATATCACTGATACACTTGAACACATATATGTCAAAAAATATAAATAATCACCAATATACATATTTCTTGCTAAACCAGCAATCATCAGTTGGTCCAAATTATCATCTCTACACATATATGCAATAAGTGCTCAGATATATATATTAAGATAGCCAATCTTCATACTTTAATTGACAGGCTTCAATCCACTCCATACTCCAACTCTTCAACTATCCATCCAATTGAAAATCTGATGAAACGCTCAAAGTCCACCCTGAGGCCAAAATTCTTGATACACCCATGTTGACCTAAAGTCAATCTGACCCTCATGTACAGGACATAATCCATTTTAATACATATACAAGGAATGGGCAGATTTCTCTACTATGTAATAACTGAAATATAGGCTTATTTTATATACCTGCATCAACGTATGTAATATATAGGATATATGAGCACAGACTTTCACATGACCCACTTCATACTTTAATGGATAGGCTTCAATCCACTTCACACTCCAACTCTTCAACAATCCATCCAATTGAAAATCTGATGATGGAACGCTCAAAGGTCACACAGGCTGAGATTCTTGTCACACCCATGTTGACCTAAAGTCAATCTAACCCCTCGTGTACAGGACATAATCCATTTTAATACATATACAAGGGATGGGCAGACCTCTCTACTATATAATAACTGAAATACAGGCTTTTTGATACACTTGAACGCATATATGTCAAAAAGATAAATAATCACCAATATATGTATTTCATGCTAAATCAGCAATCATCAGTTGGTCCAGATTATCATCTCTACACATATATGCAATAAGTGCTCAGATATATATTAAGATAGCCAATCTTCAATCCATTCTACACTCCAACTCTTCAACCATCCATCCAATTGAAAATCTGATGATGGAACGCTTAAAGGAGATCCTGGGGCTGAGATTCTTGTCACACCCATGTTGACCTAGAGTCAATCTAACCCCTCATGTACAGGACATAGTCCATTTTAATACATATACAAGGGGGCAGACCTCTCTACTATGTAACAATTGAAATACAGGCTTATTTTATATACCTGCATCAACATATGTAATATATAGGGTATATGAGCACAGAATTTCACACGACCCACCAATCACCATTCTATCTCATATCACATTTATCTATATGTAATCTTACTTTGTTGTTTTTAAACTTAAACTAATCTATCTAAAATAAAGTTTCCTTTATTTTTCAACGCTTTTAGAACTTAAATATCTTTTTACATCTGTTTCCTTTTAACTATTAGCAATTTTTTTTTCTTGTTTATAAAATTTACTATCTCTATCTATTATAAAATTTCCATTACTATTTTTCTCTGGAGTACAAACTAGTTTTATAGCTTATATCCGCATAGTTACTAAAACAATATATATATATTTACAAAATATAACAAAATCCTTAATGTACGTTATATGCTTATGTAAACTGTGCTGTGTGTATTATGCAGGTATTCACTTAAAATACGTATTTATGTATGTATGATAATGTAAACCTAAATCTATGTAAAAAGAAAAAAAAACACTTAGCTTAAAGTTGTTACTTCCTGTGACCCATTTACCACTCACCATTATCCAGTTTGGTTTCCAAGCTCAGAGATTTTTTTGATTTTTTTCTTGGCCATATCAGTTGCTAAGATGACTTTAAACAGCATCTTTTAAAAAAAAAATGTTTAATATCACTAGAAAATTGTTTTCACTGTCCAAAAAGTACAGCAAAATAGATCGAAAAAGTGAAACTGAACTAACATCTAACAATTTTTTTGTATTCTTCCTCACAACTGGTTTTCTTTATGCTGAAAAAAAATCTATATTGGAGTTTCCTTTTTTTTAAATTTGTACTACAGCATTATATTATATTACTTAGTGAAATTATTAAAAAATAACAAAACGTTTAATAACAAATCATTTGATTGACCGTAAAGACTTGTTATTTAGCATTAGTGTAACGAGGCATTACAAAAAAATTAATCGCAATCTACTTTAAAAAAAAAAAAAAATTCAGCATATTGAAAAATGGAAAAAAAATAAAATCTAATGCAATCTGAGTTTGCATATTGTAATCAATATTTAAGGCTTTTAGTAAACAGGCAAAAACTCTCCATATAGTAGTGCCACCTTGTGCTAACCAGAGTAATCAATGGATGCCAGAAGGCTTGTGCATAAAATCGCTATCTAGTGCCTATTCATCCAATATCCCCAGACTAGTTTCTGGCTTTTGGCTTTCATCAGTGAGGAGCCTTGGATCTGAAAGCACTGCCCCTAGATCTTAGGATCTAATGCAACCCTCCAGCAGCCACACTTTATATCTACTTCACTACAAAACCATGAGAATGAAATTGAAAACACAGTAATATTTTCAATCTAAGCTCAATAGCTTATATAGTCATATGGGTCTGAACTCAATTCAGCACCCATACATTTTGGTGACTTTGGCTCTTTAACAACCATAGCCACCATTATCCTATTAGGCAGGATTGGTGTTAAACCACTAAACATCACATGATCACCATCTCGTGCTAGCACATAACTGTTAGTAAACAGGCAAAAACTCTCCATATAATAGTCTGGGGGTATTGGATGAGTAGGCACTAGATAGGGATTTTATGCACAAGCCTTCTGGCATCCATTGATTACTCTGATTAGCAGAAGGTGGCACTACTATATGGAGAGTTTTTGCCTGTTTACTAACAGTTGTGCTAGCATGAGATGGTGATCATGTGATGTTTAGTGATTTAAGGCTTTTGTTACGTGTACTATGATGATCTAAATAAACAAATATGATAACTGTAGTGGGTGTTTCGGGGACTTGATGTCACTATTTTATCAAATGCAGTATCCATGTTTTTGCAATGACTTAACAATTTGTCGAATAGCACAATACACTTTCATGGCAGAGTTATAGGCTATTTAAGTAAAAATTAAAGGCATTAATCTTATTCACTTTATTTGTATTGCATTTTCATTATACACAATTTATTATGAATTGCATAAAATCATTCTCATAGTTTTTCCCAAAATGCAATTCGAATACGATGGATAGCAGTTTCGATTTGATTGAAATTAGCATTGATAAAGATTTTAATCAAAAATTGATTGTCTGAATTTTTAGCTAATATTTATACTGTACACAATTTAAAATTTAATATTGATAGTACATATGACTAAAAATTATTTTTAATTTAATGCCGAATGAAATTTATATTCTTTTCTCGGTACTGTTTTTTTTTATATATGTGTGATAATGTCTCCATTGCTTGAAATATCAGAAAAGAATTATGAGATGATTTAAAATTGAGGAAGCAAAATAATTGTTAATTTTAATTTACATTTAGTAATTTTTAATACCACTAGTATAAATCTGAAATTGTTTTGTCTTTGCGCCCTCCTTTTTTTTTTAGTGAAAATATTTTAGATTAACAATGGTAGCAGTTTCAATTTGACAGAAAAATTTTAATTCAAAATTAATTGATTGAATATTTTAACTAATATATGTACTGTATATTTTTTAATTTTATGCTGAATGAATTTGTTTTTTTTTATACTACTGTGTTAATTTGTATACTGAATTAACCTTTTTATTTATTTTTTCTTCTGTAGTCATTAGTAATGAAAATCGTTACTTTGGATATGTTATTAATGATGTACTAATTGTCTCATAAAAACACTGAATGAAAATTAAATAAAATTCTGTATATTCATTAACCGTATTTTAAGCTTAGAATCAAAATATTGAATGCAGGACTATAACATTGTGTTTTATTAATAAAATATGTGCCATACAATTTCCACATGAAAGTTATTATTTTGCTTTTGTCACCAGTGTTACAAAATGGCCACCAAAAATTATTTTTTAAAATTACTATATATACTAGATAAGTTGTAAATTATTTTTTTAGACTAACTTATAGTGAATAATTGATTGTAAATCAAAGTAGTTGGTACAAATTAATGATGATCGCTATTGCGAATTCTTGCATAAAGGCCAAGCACTAAGTGGGGGTAAAGGTGTACTTTTTTCCAGCAAAACACCTTTACAGATTAGTTTTCTTCCAGGAAATTTCCACAGAACAGATATTTGTAAATTATTATTTAGATAAATTTCTTTACATTAAAAAAGAATTACGACTGATTTCCTGGCAATAATCTTATTATTAATAATTTGATTAAAAAGAAAAGTGGTATTTTCTGTTTGACAAAAAACTAAATTTGGAACTCCATAATAAATACAAGAAAACTGAAATCAGAAGTTCTATAATTGTCAAGAAGGCTTAAAAATAATTGGTAGATTAAAAATTGTTATATTTTTTATTTACCATTGTCAAACTCACTTTACTGACAACTTTGACACCATCCACCTCAAATAAATACAATAATGATTAAAAATGTACTGATCACTATCAACCTAGATCTTTTTTGATATCCTGAAAACATATAGATCTGAGAATTGGTATCACATCTTGTTAAATCCAACAAGGAGTTTTTCTTATAGGATGACATTGATCTGTTAAACAGGTGAAAGGAATATTTTAATTATCTTTTGAATAATAATATAAGAATTGGGATGAGAATTTTGATGATATATCTGTAATGTCTTCGCCCCTAAGCTTTTCCAGAGGGGTAGAAAAACACAATCCGATCGAAACTCGGCTGAACAACTCTTAAAACCGTTGTGCCACAAATAGCTCTTAATAGCTTTACGTATCCACTTCTGTTAACAAGACTATAACAAGTGCGTGATGTTTTTCTCTAGCAGTTTATATATCTCTCCACGTTCTTTTGTTAAGTCTTATCTGTTACATTCCGAAAACTTAATCGCGTGTTTTCCAAATCAGTTTTATTGTTCTTACTTTAATTAAATATGTTTATCTCTGATAAAAATAATCCCACAACTTGTTTTTAATTATAATTATTTTCCATTATAATTATTTTTACTTTCAATAAAATAAATCGAAAACTTCTGGAGTAAATTGTCTCTAGTAAAATCGCTGTTTATTTCTCACAACGAATACAACAATATCTATTTAGATTTGGACAAAGATATTCAGCTTTGTGAAGTTAAAACAACTCTTTGTAATTCTTTAAAAGGAAAGGCTGCAGGTTCTAATAAAATGTCTGAAGAAGTTTTTAAATATATCAGAAGTACATTAGCCTCAAAAATATTGAAAATTTGTTAGAAATATATTGACCATGAAGTTGTGCCACCTGATCTTAAAGATGTTTCTATTATTCCAATTTATAAAAATAAAGTGAATAGATAAGATTGCAATAATTATTGGTAAATGTTCTTATTATCCACTAGAGCAAAGAAAGTTATTTCTTGTCATTAATGAACACTTATCGAAGGCCCAATGTGATTTTAAAGAGAAACACTATAGGGATTATTTTTATTGTCAACCAAATGTAAGAATAGTGTTGGGAATAAAAGTTATTCATATATTGCTTTTATTGATTTGTTCAAGGCATTTGACTCAGTTAATCAAATAGGCTTATGGCATTGTTTAAAATTATTTAGTTGCCCGTCAAAATTTATTCATATCATACAGTTTCTACATGATGGAATTCGAAAAAGGGTTATTACTATAGGTGGCAAATCTAAGGCATTTGAAATAAAAACTGGTATTAAACAAGACTGTACTTGCTTCATCATTGTTTTCAATTTGTTTTTGGAACTGTACATTTATATATGACTGAATAAAATGGGGATCAAGATGCAATACATATTTGAGGGTCGAAATTTTAATTTGAATCAATTAAAAGTAAAAACATTAACTTTATTTTTTTCAATTCTAAATTTACAATATGCTGACCATTGTGCTATTTTTTCCAGAACATACTAAATGTTTTGAATGCAACATTTATAGAATTTGATTTAATAATTAATATTCAACTTTTTAATCAACCAGTAATGGAAGAAAAAACCTCGGCATCTTTTAGCTTGGATCATAATCAACTTAAAAGTAAAAGTCTTGCATTGGTGGGCAAAAGGTCAGTGCGACTGCCTTGCATTTGCAAGCAGTTGCTTGGGTTAAGGGTTCACATCCCAGCCGATGCTATGACATTTAAAAAAAAAAACTTGAAAGTAAAAACGATTTAAATACGTTAATAATTTTACAAGTAGAAAAGAAACATGCTACTGCTTTTAACAAGTTAGGGCATAGAGTATTTCCATCATAGAGAAAGAACTACTGCAACTATATTAGCTGTACATGAAGCCATTATTTTACATGATTTATTTTAAAAAGTGATACTTGGAATGGTATCAGTACAAGGGCACTAGAAAAAGCTTCATTTAAGGAAGTTTTATGAAATTATAAAAATATAATGGCAAGATACTAGAAGATTCACTTTGTAAAAATGCATCTTTATTGGATTGGACATGCAAAACTAATGAATAATGCAAGATTATTTATAAGGGTGTTCTATGGTGAGTTGAGCTTAGTTTTCATGGGAAAAATAGCCCCCATTTATTTTGTAAGGATTATCTCAAATACATTCTAAAATAGTGTGATATTGATTATTCCATTGGGAAGATAGGATTAAGAATAGAATATCTTGGAAAGCTATAATTGGACACGTTGCTGAAATATTTCGGATAATTAGATATGGTGTTAAAATATTTTGAAAAGAAAAGTTTTCTGCTGAAGAAATTGAAGAAAGCATTGCAACATATCAAATTAACAAAAAAATAGATCAGACTATTTTATGTGTGAATGTATTTGGGGTCCACAAATTAGTCTGTATAGTCATTGAAAAACTCATTTCTGAAGGGTTTTTTTTTCTCTTTCTTTTTTCTTCCTTGGAGTTAGAAAAGATCACTCATTATGAGGTGTTATTATCATCATCAACCATTATCAATCCACTGCAGGATGAAGGTCTCTCCAAGTTTAATCCATCTTCTCCGATCTTTAGCTTCTCTTCTCCACATCACCCCTGCATACTTTCTTATTTCATCCATCCATCTCACATGTGGTCTCTTTATGGGTCTTTTACAATCTCTTGGAATCCAGTTTAAGATTTCAATTGTCCATCTATTATCACCTCTTCTAGCAATATGTCCAGCCCAACTCCACTTCAATCTTTTAATTTTTTCAATGAGGTCAGTAACACCTGTTTGTTCTCTTACCCATACATTGCATTTTTGATCTCTTCTTGTTACTCCCAACATGCATCTCTCCATACTTCTTTGAGTGGTCTGGAGTCTCTGTATTGCTCTTCTATTAAGTGTCCAAGTCTCAGATCCATAAGTAAGAACTGGTAAAACACATTTGTTAAAAACCTTCCTTTTCAAACACATAGGCATATTTCCTTTTAGTATCAAGTTATTTCTACCAAAAGCACTCCAACCAAGTTTAATTCTATGATTAATTTCATCCATTATGTTTCCATCTGTATTAATAATCTGACCAAGGTATTTGTAACTGTTAACTTCTTCTAATTCATCATAATCAATCTTTATTTTCATATTTTGAGCAAATCGATTAAACATTACTTTAGTCTTTTTAACATTTATCTTTAGTCCTACTTTCATCTGATAACTCCTGCAACATTTCCTGCAGCTCTGAAGCATTATTTGCAAAAACAACTATATCATCTGCAAAATCTAAATGACTTAAATAATCTCCATTTACTTTCACTCCTTTAGTTTCCCATTTTAATCCACAAAATATTTCTTGCAACACTGCTGTAAAACGTTTTGGAGATATGGAGTCACCTTGTCTTACACCTTTCTCAATGTTGACTTTCCCAGTATCATTATGTAATCTAATTGTTGCTGTTGCATTTTTATAAATATTCTTTAAAATATGACAATATCCTGGATCTATACCTTGATGATCCAATGCTTTAATCACTGAAGAAATGTTTATAGAATCAAATGCCTTTTCATAATCTACAAATCCAAAACATAATGGCAACTCATATTCATTTGTCCTTTCTATAACTTCTCTCAATACCTGGATATGATCTACTGTACTAAAACCACTTTTAAATCCAGCTTGTTCCCTTGGTTGGTGGAAATCCAATGTTCTTTGTAGACGAGTTGTAATTATCTTGGTAAAAATTTTGTATAAAACTGATAAAAGGCTGATAGGTCTGTAATTTCTAATATCTTCTTTATCACCTTTTTTAAATATTAATATTATTACTGCATTCTTCCAATCATCTGGTACATCTTTATCATTTAGACATTTGGTATATAACTTTGCTAAAAAAAATTATATTTCTTCACCTGCTTCTTTTAATATATCAATTATAATTCCATCATTACCTGGAGCCTTTCCTTTCTTCATACATTTAATTGCATGTTTCACTTCTTCATTTAAAATTCTGGGCAATTCAGAAGATGTAATAGAAATAGGAGGTACTTGTTCTTTATTACTATATAATTCTTGATAAAAGTCTTCTACCCATTTCATAATGTCATCTCTCTTTTTAGTAATAATTCCATCTTTTTTTCTTATTGCAGATATAAATTTCCTACCAATACCAAAATGTTGTTTTACATTCTTGAGACTTTTATTTTCTTCTACAGCTTTCCTTGCTAGTTCACAGTTATACTTTCTTATATCATTTTCAACTCTTTTCCACACCATTTTACAAAATTCGAGATATTCAGTCCTTTTTAATGCATCATTTTTGTATATCTTCATATTCCTTCTTTTCTTCATAAATTCTCTAGTCTCAGTAGAAATTTTATTGGTCAATTGCTGCTTTTTTCTACCAGCTATCTTTGTTGCAGTTTTTAAAAGTGTATCAGTTATTTTCATATTAATTTCATTCAAATCTGAATCATGTTCAAAATCTACTAATACTTGAAACCGATTTGTAAGTTCTAATTTAAATTCATTAGAATGTTTCTGAAGATTAGGAATATCAACTGTAAAAATTGTTTTTCTTAATAATTTTTGTCTCTCTAGTTTTGCATTAACACGTATCTTACATCTTACTAATCGATGATCACTTCCTGTGTTAAATTTATTAAGAACATTACAATCTTGAAATATGTATTTTCTGTTAGTCAAAATATAATCCAATTCTGCTGTACCTTCATTGGGATGCTTCCATGTCCATTTCCTTTTAACATTTTTCTCAAAAAAAGAATTCATAATATAAAGTTTTTCTTTTTCAGCAAACTCCACTAGTCTATGTCCTCTCTCATTTCTATTACCATAACCAAAATTACCTACAGCACTTTCATCTTTTATTTGTTTACCAATTCTAGCATTAAAGTCTCCCATAACAATTTTAAAATGTTGTTTACTCTGATCGAAAGCCTTTTGTACATCCATATAAAAATCTTCTACTACTTCATCACTATGAGCACTTGTTGGGGCATAAACCTGAATTATCTGCATTTGGTATCTGCTATTAAGTTGTATAACTAATCTTGCCACTCTGTCTGATACACCATCAATCTCCACAATGTTGTTCTTCCACTTTTTATTTATAATGAATCCTACTCCACTTGTATTTCCAATATTTGTGCCTTTATAATTGAGTACATATCCACTTTTTAAATCAATTGTCTCTTCACCTTTTCTTCTAACTTCACAAAGTCCAATAATGTCCCATTTAATATAAGACAGTTCTTCTAATTCTTGCAATCTTCCTTCACTTGAAAGTGATCTGCAGTTATAAGTACCTAAATAAAAAATCGTCATCAAATGGCAGCCTGGGTTCACAATTGGGATTCTTTGCACCCTCCGCCTTTGGCCACCAACTGCTGCCTTGGTTGGTGACTTTACAGCCTCCTGGGAATAAGTGCCACGATTTATTTTTGTCATAATTTGTATATATCTATTGGGAAAATATCGTTTACACAAACATTCTTTCTGCCTTATCAGGAAACTGAGAAGAAAGACCATGGTGTTTCTTGATCTTAAATTCAGTTAAAAAGCCAATAAACCCACCATGCTGGATAATGCGTATTGGTGAGCAGCCCATCCATGTTCATATACTATATGAATAATCACATAGTAATAACAGCTGCAATGACAAGAACATATGGAGTGGACACTAGGAATTTGCCCTGCTCAGTTCCTTTAAGGCCTCCAAGAGGAATCAAAGGGTCTCCTTTCAGTTAATAGAAAACTTTCTGCAGCCAGGTGTTATTATATGTATAGGTATATTCATTAATATTAAGTCTGTTTTATCTTTAGCATACACATCACTCAAGCACACTGGTTTTAAAAAAATTAAAAGAAAAATTACTTTATGCATTTTAATCGTACCTTATTTTGTAAAAATGAAAACAAAAAAATGTATAATTCATACTATGTAAAGGAAAATGGTTTTGATGCAAGAAAAAATTTGAATTGTGTAATTTATAAAAATATAACATTTTGTGATCCTTTCTAGTTTGCCTTCTGAATGAGGTCTTAAAAATAATTCCTCATTCTTATACTAAATTAAATGGCAAATCTAAATATACTATTAAAAATTTACATTACTAAAATTAAGAAAGTTTACTAATTTTTTTAAAATTGGTGATGATTTTTTTTCTTCGTATCACTAACATAAATAAATAAAAAAACTTTTTTCTTTTGTTATAAAATAATGATATAATTTTAAAATATGTATGAAGAATTATTTGTCTCCATAACATGTTGTGAAAAGAATGAAGAAAGTCTTTATCAATAAACATATTGTAAATAAATGGATGTTAAATCTTGTAACTAGTTTTTGATAAAGCTGTTGTTTGGAAAAGATACATTAAGTACAGTGGTAAATGTGATAATAACAAGTTGGGTGTAAATAAAGGAGAAATTAACAACTATGGCAGTCTATTCTATTTCAAGCATTAATTCAAGAACCAGTGTTGGAGTGATCCCAGGAGAAAAAAAACTACTGGTCATGATAAGTCATGATAGTTTTCCTGAGTGATCCCATGAGGAAAAAAACTACTGGTCATGATAAGTCATGATAGTTTTCCTGAGTGATCCCATGAGGAAAAAACTACTGGTCATGATAGGTCATGATAGTTTTCCTGAGTGATCCCATGAGGAAAAAACTACTGGTCATGATAAGTCATGATAGTTTTCCTGAGTGATCCCATGAGGAAAAAACTACTGGTCATGATAGGTCATGATAGTTTTCCTGAGTGATCCCATGAGGAAAAAACTACTGGTCATGATAGGTCATGATAGTTTTCCTGAGTGATCCCATGAGGAAAAAACTACTGGTCATGATAGTTTTCCTCTGAAGTTTGGATTGCAATGTATTTTTGATGTTGAAATGATTTCTTAATACTAAGATTCTTTACAGCAATTATGACATTGACTAATAGAATACTATCCAGTATGTGTGGCTAAAAACCAGTCACCACACCAGGCAAAACTCACTTGCAATTGAATCCAGAGACTAATATCGAAGTTAGAGCTATGCTGTTAAGACCTACCCAGATGTATTGGATTCTTTATCTAACATCACCAATGCTTAAAGAAGATAACTGCCATTCCGGATGAACTAATAAGGACTTATTCATGAAAGAACAATGTCTTCAGAAAACTATGATTCAAACTTTACACTTATCAATATAATTATTAAGGTATCTTAAGTTTAAAATGTCTTTAATAATTATTATTTTTAGTTTTTATATTATATTTATTATACTTAGTAATTGTTGTAAATATATAAGCAATAAGTGTTACACATATATATATGTAATAAATAAAGTTTGATATCTGTATTCGTTTCACAATATATGTAATATACAAATCAATATATATATATCAAAATACAGTACAATTTATATAAATTATATTCTTTTAGAAGTACTTTCGACTATACACTTTGTACTCTTTATCAACTATATAACGTTGAATAATCAAAACGAGACAACCCTTAACAATACCCATAGTTCAATTCAGATTTCCCACAATTGTGGGAAATCTGAATTGAACTGTACTCTTTATCAACTATATAACGTTGAATAATCAAAACGAGACAACCCTTAACAATACCCATAGTTGTCTCGTTTTGATTATTCAACATTATATAGTTGATAAAGAGTACAAAGTGTATAGTCGAAAGTACTTCTAAAAGAATATAATTTATATAAATTGTACTGTATTTTGATATATATATTGATTTGTATATTATATATATTGTTAATAAATTGTTAACTTAATTTGTAACTGCTAATATTAATAATATAAAAATAATTAGAAGCATGAAAAAAATATTAGTAACATTAATAAAAAATATGAAGTTAAAATAAATATAGAAAAAAGAGATAAATATTATAAAATAAATGCAATAATTACTGTAACAATATAAACTGAACTCTTAATTCACTTTTTTATAAGAGGTCAATAAAAATAAACAACGAAAATGTAAAAACAATAAAATCTAAGTCTATTAAAAACTATAGATTAAAAGTAATTTAATGATTATTTACTGAAATGCAATATATAAAGCATAACTTATCTATTAACTTTAACTATAAGTCCGATATAATCAATGCATATATATAATAAATGCATATATATATAATAAACTGAGCATTGATTATATATATATAGGAGATGGTAATCTGGACCAAATGAGTGCTGGTTTAGCATGAAATACATATATTGGTGATTATTTATCTTTTCTGCATATGTGTGGTCATGTGTATCAGTAGTATGAGAGTGTGGATAGTCAAGTGGCTTGAAAGTCTGAGTTCAAATCCCCCATATTTACTTTCATCTGATAACTTTTACAAGATAGTGTGGATAGTGAAGTGGCTTGAAAGTCTGAGTTCAAATCCCCTATATTTACTTTCATCTGATAACTCTTGTAACATTTCTTATAGCTCTAAAGCATTATTTGTAAAAACAACATCATCTGTGAAATCAAGATGACATAAATAATCTCCATTTACTTTTACTCCTTTAGCTTCCCATTTTAATCCACAAAATACTTCTTGCAGCACTGCTGTAAAAAGGCTTGAAGATATGGAGTCATCCTGTCTTACCTCTTCTCAATGTCAATCTTCCTAGCATCATTATGTAATATAATTGTTACTGTTGCATTTTTATAAATATTCTTCTGAAAATAACAATACCCAGGGTCTAGCCCCATATTTAAATAATTCTAATTAATTTCCCTTATAGTAGTCTTACCAATAACTATATTAAATCAATTCTTATGTTTACTGTGAAGCAATTTACTTTGTATTCATGATTGACAATTTTTGAATATTATAGAAGGCATATAAGTCTATTCTTTATTTGAGAGCTATATATAACAATCGTTTGAAAACAAATATTTCAATCATTCATTGCAGAAGAATAATTTCTAGCAGTATTGACCCTAAAGTGACTATCTGTAATGACAGCCGCTATTAATATATCAAGAATGACTTTTAATTATTTAATGATCTTTTATATCAGTTAAATCCAAAGAAAATGGGTATATATATTCATGTAAATTAGAAAGTGTTTTTGAAAACATTTCTCATGTGGCATGTAGAAATCATATTGATATTGGCAAACAAGAATTATTAAAAAAATATCATATGTCTTAATGGTTTAATTTTATAAATACTAATGTTATGATTGATTTTTAATATTTATTTAATAAATGTAATACATATCTGTGTTTGTACTACAATCAAAAATGAAATCTTTTAGGCTTCAGAATTTGCTATATTTAAATATTGTTGTTTGTTTGTTTTTCCTAAAATGACAGTGACTGAAAAATTGCTTTTTGGACACTGAAATTACATTTAATCTAAAATAATTTTTCTTTCTATATTAATTCTAAATAAATTATCGTCTTTATGGAATATTAACTTATAAGTTGTTAACAGTAAAATTATTTACAAAAATATATTTTTTCTATAAAGTTTAACAATTCAAATAAATGATGAGAATAACCCAATCTAATTTATAAATAAAAATCTTCAAAAATGAATTTTAACTAAGTAATTAATTAATATATCTAATAAGTATTTAATTGTATATGTTTTATTAATCATTGTATGTATTGTGATACTTATGTATTGTTTATTTTCTGTCACATTGGTGTACATTTATATCTATCTATATGACCCTCAATATAACTTGATCACAGACATGTCTAAAAGTGTCAGCAGTATGAGATAGCGTGGATAGTTGAGGGTCGTGTGAAAGTCTGAGTTCAAACCCCCTATATATTACATATTGGAGTGTGGGTATGAAAAAGCCTATACTGTAGAAAAAAATCATATATTAATCTATCTATATTATAATAATAGTGTTATATCCACTAATGATCATATAAGACATACACATCAGTAAAGTTATCCAATTTATTTAAGTGAGAAAAGTCATGGAGATTGAAATATTAAAAACCATATAAAATAAAGATTGAATGGATAGAGATATATCAGAAGTTATTATTAATTTTGTATAATACCTCAAGTCATGAACTATGGTTATTGTAAAAGTCAAAACAGTAGCATTAACTATTTATATAATTTTTTTCATGTGTCTTTGTGCATGAAAAATAAAGCATTTATGCTGTCATATTACTTTTTTTTTTCTAAAATGTTAAACTATTTAAATAGTTTTAAAGATTTTCACGCAATTTTTGATAGAGTTAAAAAAAAATTAAATAATTAAACTCCTGTAAAGCAATATTTGTTAAAAATCATATTTATTAAGATAGGAAGAAAAATAAACTATTTTATTTTTAATGGTGAGCTAAAATTGTCAGCTTATGAAATTGAGATTAATCTTTAAATTTGAAATTGGATATTGTGATGCAAATTTTGCCTTTAGGCAAAGAATTTGTTTTTCTTTATTTTAATACTAATGTAAAGAGAATGAGGATTGCCAATTCCTCAACAAGCTTTGTGATAAATGCTTAGCTAAAAAAAGCATTTAAAATATCTCTGTCAGGACCCACCTCCCAAACCTCTGACCGTGGTTTCATGCTCTGGCACTCCTCAGAAAGGTGCTAAGATAGCTTCAGACACTCGTTGTTTATAATTTACAAGCTTAAGAGAATAGGGGTCATGTGATCTATGACTCTTATTTTGACTAATGTAAAACAGAATTTTACTTTTTAAGGTTTAAACTTCAAATTGATAGGCTAAAATTGTTGTTTAAAGATAAAACAAAATATAATTTCAATTAAATTATTCTCTTTTATAATCATTTCCATTAATTAAATGAATCTGTAAGCTTTATAGGCTAAAATTGTTGTTTAAAGATAAAACAAAATATAATTTCAATTAAATTATTCTCTTTTATAATCATTTCCATTAATTAAATGAATCTGTAAGCTGAGACTGATCAAAAAATAAATACATGATAAAATATATCCCTGATTCAATAGGGTGTTTTCCACCAAAACACTGAAAATCAGACTATACATTAAAACAAAAATCATGTAATGAAGAAAATTGAATATCAAAAAGCTACTGATATTCAAATGTAGCTGTGGAAAGCTCAATATATAAAAGAGACTTTCTAACCTGAAAGAGCAACCTGTTATAGTTATTTTGAATACTGTCAAAAGTGTATTTTATTAAAATTAAGCTATGTATGGTAAAAGCATGGGAAAACAAAAGTAAAACTAAAATTAAACTAAGTAAAGATGAACATATAAAATAATACCAATATGGCACCACTGAAAATTTGGTAAGGGTCTTAATCTTCATTATATCCGAGTTAATTCAAATATTTGAAAAAGCATTTTATTAATAATAGATTAAATAATTTATAAATTTTAAAAAATGATATATATATATATAATTTATTACTTTATGTAATTATTTTTTTATATATATTCTTGTTTTTAAAGATTTTATAGAATTTGCATTTTTTTATTTATATATATTTAAATATTTTTATTTATTATGAGATATTAAACAATATAATTTTTTATTTTATAAAGTGTGTATATAATTAAATAATTTCATGAAGTATGTGCATATATATATATATTCATCCAAATACACATATTGTGTTGGGATAAGGTATGTATATAACTTACCATATAAAATGATTTAATGTATTAGTTTGGGAATGAAGCATAATTTTTATGTACTTCCAATTTCTTAGTTATTATCGCAATTTGTTAGTTCACTAAAATGTTTTTTTTTTTAATTAAAGAATAGAAAATGTATCCATCCTTTATTAAATTCTCATCACATGATCACCATTTCTTAGCTTGTAACTGTTATTAAAACAGGCAAAACTCTCCATACAATAGTGCCACTCAGTGCAAGCCAGAATAATCAATGGATGCCAGAAGGTTTGTGCATAAAATCCCTATCTAGTGCCTACTAATGTAATATTCCCAGACTAGTTTCTAGCTTGTGGCTTTCATCAGTGAAGAGTCTTGGATCTGAGAGCACTGCACAAAGATCTTAGGATCTAATGCAACCCTCCAGCAGCCACCTTTTATTTCTACTTAACTACAAAATTATGAGAATAAAATTGGAAAACACAATATTTTCAAGATCTGAACTCAGTTCAGTACCCATGCATTTTGGTGTTTTTCTTCTTTAATAATCATAGTCACCACTATCCTATTAGGCAGGATTGCTATTAAACCACTAAACATCACATGATCACATTTCTTATGCTTGCCCATAACTGTTATTAAAACAGGCAAAACTCTCCATACAGCAGTGTCACTCAGTGCATGTCAGAGTAATCAATGGATGCCAGAAGTCTTGTGTATAAAATCCCTATCTAGTGCCTACTACATCCAGTATCCCCAGACTAGTTTCTAGCTTGTGGCTTTCATCAATGAGGAGCCTTGGTTTTGAGAGCACGGCACCTAGATCTTAGGATCTAATGTAACCCTTGAGCAGCCACCTTACTTAGCTACAAAACTATGAGAATAAAATTGAAAACACAATAATATTTTCAATTCAAGCTCATTAGCTTATATAGTCATATAGGCCTGAATTCAGTTCAGTACCCATACATTTTGGTGTTATTGGTTCTTTAATAACCATAGCCACCACTATCTTATTAGACCAGATTGATATTAAACCACTAAACAGCACATGATCACCATTTCTTACGCTTGCTCATAACTGTTATTAAAACAGGCAAAACTCTCCATACTATAGTGCCATAAGAAATGGTGATCATGTGATGTTTAGTGGTTTAATATCAATCCTGCCTAATAGGATATTTGTGGCTATGGTTATTAAAAAACCAAAGACCAAAATGTATGGATACCAAACTGAGTTCAGATCTATATGACTATATAAGCTAATGAGCTGGATTGAAAATATTATTGTTTTCCAAATTTTATTCTCATAGTTTTGTAGATAAGTAGAGATAAAAGATGGCTGCTGGAGGGTTGCATTAGATCCTAAGATCTAGGTATAGTGCTCTCAGATCCAAGGCTCCTCACTGATGAAAGCCACAAGCTGGAAACTAGTCTGGGAATATTGGATGAGTAGGCACTATCTCGATTTTATGCACAAGCCTTCTAGGATCCATTGATTACTCTGGCTTGCACTGAGTGGCACTACTGTATGGAAATTTTTGGCTGTTTTGATTCAATTCTCATCTTGATTGCATTGCAGGTGATTTATTGTGATAGAGCAGTTGTTTAAAGAATGGTAGGGATAGACAATTCAATACTTCAAATCCAAAAGAAGCTGGTGCCTGAAATTGCAAAAGCATTATTAACTTCAAAACAAATAAAGCCGATTGCGCTCATCAATATTATTTTATGGTTATTCATTTAAATGTATAAAAATGATTATTGCTAGGACTAGCTCATCATTTAATTTTTTTCTAGTTAAATTAAAAAGCCTACTTTTAATTTCTTTGTATTTTCTTAAGAAGTATGCTATGGATACAAGTAAATCTATTCTTGGGTTAATTAAAAAGCATTATGATTATTGTTTTTTTTTTTGACAATGAACTTTGTTAGTAATAATTATATTAAAGGTTGACATGGTATTTTTTGCTTGGCAGAATATTAGATTAAATGCGGAACTTCCTAATAAATATAAAGCCAGAAATGTTTAACAGTTGATAAGAAGATTTAAAAGTGATGGATGAACTAAAATTGCAAAGATATTCATCTGATCATAATCATTCTAGAACTTTTTTTGATGCACTGACAACAACTTATGGATCTGAGAAATGATATCACAATCCTATTAAATTCAGCAGTCACTCTCTTATGCAATGACAGTGATTATTTTGAACAAGTGGAAGTATTTTGATCATATTTTTTAAAAGTAAATATTATACAGTCATTTAGCTTTGGGCAAAAATATTAAGGTTAGTGAAATCAAACAGCTCTTTATAATCTTAAAAGTAGAAAGACTGCGGATCCTCATAAAATATCTGCAGAAAATTTAAAACATGTTAGTGACATGTTATCTTCAAAAATATTGATCCATGAAGTTGGGCTAACCGATCTTAAGAATATTTTTATTGCTTCAATTTTTAAAAACAAAGAGAATAGATAATGCTATAGTAATTACTATGGAATATTATTATTATTTACTATAGCAAAGGCAATTTCAAGAATTTTGCTAAATAGGTTGTTTCCAGTTGTAGATGAATGAGAGCTCAAGACTCACTGTGCTTTTATGGAATCACAAAGCACTATAGATATGGTTTTGTTGCAAAGCAAATGCAGGAAAAAGAATCAGAAACAAAGAAGCAATTTATATATTGTTTTTAAACATCACATGATCACCATTTCTTATACTTGCTCATAACTGTTATTAAAACAGGCAAAACTCTCTGTACATATTGCCACTCAGTAGTGCAAGCCAGAGTAATCAATGGATGCCAGAAGGCTTGTGCATAAAATACCCATCTAGTCCCTCCTCATCCAATATCCCCAGACTAGCTTCTGGCTTATGGCCTTTGTCAGTGAGATAAAAGGTGGCTTCTGGATGGTTGCATTAGATTTGAAGATCTATGTGCAGTGCTTTCAGATCCAAGGCTCCTCACTGATGAAGGCCACAAGCCAAAAACCAGTCTGGGGACTTTGGATGAGTAGGGACCAGATGGGTATTTTATGCACAAGCCTTCTGGCATCCATTGATTACTCTGGCTTGCACCTAGACCTTCAGATCTAATGCAACCCTTCAGAAGCCACCTTTTATCTCACTGATGAAGGCCATAAGCCAGAAACTAGTCTGGGGATAAGCTTTGTAGTTAAGTAGAGATAAAAGGGTGACTGCTGAAAGGTTGCATTAAATCCTAAGATCTAGGTGCAGTGCTCTCAGCTCCAAGGCTACTCACTGATGAAGGCCACAAGCCAGAAACTAATCTGGGGATATTGGATGAGTAGGCACTAGATGGGGATTTTATACATAAGCCTTTTGGCATTCATTGATTACTCTGGCTTGCACTGAGTGGCAATAGGTATAGAGAGTTTTGCCTGTTTATATTGCTTTTATTGACTTGATAAATACATTTAAATCATTCAATAGGGCAGATCTATGTATTTATTTGAAATTAGCTAGTTGTCCATCAAAATTTATTCATATCACATACATCTTCCACATGATTAACTGTGATAAGTATTGCTATAAGTAAAAAATATAGGTATTTAAAATTAAAATAATTTTTATGAGTGGTCTTTGGATCTGTTTGTGGATGTGATAATGAAACATGTATCAAGATGCAATACAAATTTGGTGGTGGAATTTTATATCTGAATCAATTAAAAGCATAAATAATAACTTTTTGTATTCTGGGTTTACAGTTACTGATGAGTGTGCTATTTTTGCCAGTTCAAAAGATGATTTACATAATGTTTTTAAAGTTTTGAATGCAATATATAAAGACTTTGGCTTATTAATTAATGTTAAAAACACTTATGTTCTTTACAAACTAATGACGGATAAAAAATTCACAGCAACTTTTAGCTTGGATGGTTATCAACTTGAGAATGTAAAGCAAATAGAGAGATGAAATTTGATGTTGAGATACAATACAGACTCCAATGTGTGGCTTCTGCTCTTAACAAGTTGATAAATAAGGTATTATATATAGACCTCGTAAAACAAACTCTTAACAAGCTTGAAGAATGCCCCCAACCTCAGATCGGTTAAGAGTTTTACGAGCTCTGTATATAACATTTGTAAACACAAGCTTTTAAATTAAGTCATGTGACATCTGACTTGATTTTTTTGTAATATAAATAAGGTATTTGATCTCAAGGAATAAACTGTTGCAACTAAATCAGCTGTTTTGCATGGAAGTGAAACTTGGATGCAGTGAAATATAAAGGCATTAGATACATTTTATTTAAGAACACTCTTATAAAATTAAATATACAATAATCAATATGTTTTTTCAATTTGCTGGATGTAATATTATAAAGTCCATTATTATAAAAAAAAAAATCACACTTTCATTGGATTAAATACACTGAAAGACTTTCTAAAAGAGTGATTTATTGTAAACTTCAGTATGATTTTAGTTGGAGAGATAAATCTATCTATATTATAAGCATTATTTCAAAGACATTCTAAAGAAGTCTAATGTCAGTTGCTTTTATTGGGAAGATATGTCAGAAAATAGAATACTTTGGAGAACTACAATTAGATATAGTGTTGGATTAGTTTAAAAAGAAAATTCAGCATTGTAAAATATGGAGTAAAGAGAAAAATAGATCAACATGTGCTATATGTAAATGCATTTATGGTTCACAGATAGAATTCTATAATCATTGCAAAACTCATTTCTAGATTAGTTTTTTATCTCACTGTCCTTTTTTTTTGGAAAGGTGGTTGTTAGTTTATTATTATTATGATGATGATGTTTAATTTTTTTAAAAAACAATATATAATAGTCTTTAACTGAGATTTGAAGATTATGTCTAGGCTAGATCTCTAATTTACTAAATGATAAGTAATAATCATTGATGTATTTACCTGAAGTAGTCATTATCAAAGTTGTGAGTAGAGAAAAATTGGCACCTTTAAATTAAAATATAACAGTTTGATATTAATAAACATCGTGTTAGAGATTGTGATCTGAGCCAAAATGTTGGTTCAGTGTGAAAGATATTTTGGGATAATTTGTCTTTTTCAGATATCTTTTTTTATTGGTTCAAGAATGTGTGGAAGAGTGGAAACTTTAAGTCCATCTAATATGTGGGTAAAAAATAAAGAAAACCCCTTAAAAATTAGCCATAGCAAAGTGAAAGTCCTTTAACATCTTTTTAAAGAAGAAAAATGAAGCATAGTACATTATTCGATAGACTCACCAACTTCCAGTTAGTGGGAGTTTTAATGTTTCACTTTTGTTTTATTCTCTAGTTAAAAATGAATGGTGTATCAATTTTCTGACCAATAATTAAACACCCAAATAAATATCCTAAGTTTATTTGAAAACTTTAAAAAGTCTTCAACTCATATCTAGCCTGAATTTAAATCTCAAGTCATGCACAGTGCAGGAAAATGTGCTAGACATTATACTATGAGGGTCTGTCACACATATATATTGAACATTTAATTATATATATGTATACTACTACATTTTGATAAGAAAGGGCTTTATGGTATAGTAGTTATCTGCAGCCAAAATATAGGGTTTAGTATGGATTGGGTGAAATTTGAAATGCAACAGTGCCCATCCAATTATTGGCTAATAAATGGATAGCTAAATATTTTTTCTTCTGGTAAAAATAAGAAATGAAAATTTTTTAACTCATAAACTAGCAATTGCAAGCTTGCTTCTCTTTGACAGTTTTAAACCACTAAACATCACATGATCACCATCTCTTATACTAGCACATAATTGTTATTAAACAAAGCAAAACTCTCCATACAGTAGTGCCAACCAGAGTAATCAGTAGATGCCAGAAGGCTTGTACATAAAATCCCTACCTAGTGCCTACTCATCCAATATCCCCAGACTAGTTTCTGAATTGTGGCCTTCATCAGTGAGGAACCTTGGATCTGAGAGCCCTGCACCTAGATCCTAAGTGCAGTGCTCTCAGATCCAAGGCTCCTCACTGATGAAGGCCAGAAACTAGTCTGGGGATATTCAATGAGTAGGCATTAGATAGGGATTTTATGCACAAGCCTTCTGGCATCCACTGATTACTCTGGTTGGCACAGGGTGGCACTACTGTATGGAAAGTTTTGCCTTCTTTGACAGTTTTGTTTGGAGAGTTGTTGGAGCAACCCTTGCCATATAGTTAAGTTTATTTAAAAACTTATCTCTTAACATAAGGTACTAGTATACGTTCTAAGTAAATAATAGTGACTTCAGCATGAGTTATTATCTACAGTTCTTGTTTCTGATAAAAAAAAGTATAGTAATATATATTTTTTTTGTACAATGTTTTACATTTTTTATGTTTTAAATCTAAAACATAAATGCTAATTTTATTCTTTTTTTATATTTTAAATAATTATATTAATCATTGATTATTAATATTCTTTTTTTTTTAGTACTTATTGTGTTTTTTTTCTTTATATAGTTGACAGTCAATGGGCAACCTCGTTCAAATGAACTGTGCCATCAGGAAAAACAGGCTGGCAACCCCTTGTTGTCTATTTCTGAAGTGACTAACACACTGCTCAACCATGACTGATCATAATGCTCAAATTAAGTCTTGTACATAACAGATGAATCATTTTCGTCCACAGAATTGTGAATTTATCTTTTCCTCTCACAAGCTCTCCAAGTGAAACTCGCACAAACCCTTTACAATTTTTGTAGTTTCATAGGAACATTTCTTCCCCAATTTGCTTTTATTAAGTAAATCATCATCATCTAAGTTTACCAGGTTATTCAATGATATTTATATTTTTAATAGTAATGCTATTTACAAAAGTTTAGACCAAGCATGGATTCCCCGTGCCCTTTTATGACTTTTTGTATGACATGCTTTAAAGTGCTTTCTACACACTATAAATTAAAATTAGTTTATTCATATTGAGTTATTTATAACAAATATAATTAATATTTGTAAGATTGCCTATCTACGTGTGTGTAGATAAATATAATTTTCGATCTACATTCTATGTTTGTTTGTTTTGTTTTTCAGGATAATATAGTTAGTTCATTTTTGTCTTAAAAGTTTAAAGTATGCATTTCTGTAAATACTGAAATAATGGCTTGTTTAAATGAAACCTAAAATATAATTATATGAATTATAGTATATAAAAGAAGAGAATATTGGTTGTAAAAAAAAGAAGAAATTGAAGAGGAGGGTAGTATTTCACGTATTTTAAATTCTTGTGGACTCACGTATGATGAGCAAACCTCTTGAGGACCACAGCTCAATAAAGGTTGTTTGTGCCTGGTTTAGACAATGACTGTTGTTGTAAAATGCTCTCTATCAATTATTTTTAACAGAATTTTCATTTTGTTATACAATACTATAATGTTATTTAATGGTTTTACGAATTTTAATCAAAACAAAATACTGCATATATATATATTTCATACTTCAATTTTTAACAACATTAATAAATTGCCTCAGTCTGTCTAAAACTTTTCCAACTTGTTTTTTTATAAATTTGTTCTTATGGTTTACATATAAGATTTAAACATCATAAAAGTATAAGTTTATAAAAATAAAAATAAATGTTTTTAATCACTTTGTTGTTTGTTTTGTAAAAAAAAAATTGAATATGTGCATATTCTTCTGAAGGAACTTTTGGAAATACCGAATTGAAATCGAGAGAAGTATCCATATCCCTCAAATAAAATATATACCTATTAGATGCATACAGACGAAAAAACAGATACATATGTTTAAATAATACTGTCTAACGCTAAGCTAGAAAATATAATCAAAGTAGAATTAAATAACAATAAAAATAAAAATGTATTTCATAATGGTGCTGTCACCTATTAAAGAAATAGGCCTTCTTAAGTGAAAACTGCAAACATAAACAAATAATTAGAAGACTTTTATAGATTTAAACATCAAAAGAATTTAATGAGTTAATCTGTGATTTTTTTTTTTCCAACTATAATATAATTAAGAGCATAATTAATTAAATATTGGTGTGGCAATCGAACACTCATCTAACAACAATATTTTCATTTATAGAAGATCAGACAAATAAAGTACCATTGCTGGATGATATATATTCTTTTCTCCGATTTTTAATTGACTAAGTGCTTAACTACATCATAGTTGATCACAAAATAAAAATTATATACAGAATATCTTATTTATTTATTTATTTTTAAGTGTCATAGCATCGGCCGGGACGCGAACCCGCAACCCGGGCAACTGCCTGCTAGTGCAAGGCAGTCGCACTGACCTCTCGACCACCAATGCAAGACTTATTTATTATTTTCAATGTTTAAAAGCAACAAATACAAACTTTGACACAAGAAAAAAAAATACAAAGAAGAACTAACCGCAATTCAATGCAATTTCAATTACTCTAAAACATTAAAGAACATTCTCATAAAATTGATGCCTCTAATCAAAAGAGTTTTTTTGACTCTTTTAATTCCATTCGTAAAAGATAAGCTTTGTATCATTGAACAATATTGTATGACTAGAATCACTCACATTCATGAAGTGAAATACTGATCTAAGTCATCTATATTTAATTCTATTTTTATGAATCTTAGCTCTTTCATAAAGTCTTAATTTACTTTTACTTACACATATCCTAAAATAGCTGCAAGGAATTTTATAAACTATCTTTGTAATCGCTCTGTTAATTACAGTACTTTAGAATTACTCAAACGAATATTTTTTTCTTTCAAGCAATTCACTCCCCTCCTCAGTAATCATTTTTATTAAATAATATATAAAATGATTTAAAAGAGAGAAATCTCTTTTTATTTTACTATCATCTACTATCTTCATATCACAATTATAAATATTCTTAAATAAAACACTTTAATAAATCTGTCAGAAAAACATACAAAATCGTTTTTTATTCAACTCTATTTTGTAAAATATTTACAAAGTAATAGCGGCATAGTCGGAGTTCGACTTCCGATTTAATAATTTTAACTTGTTGATTTCCGACAATGCGTTATTACTTTAAATATTATAAATCTCCACACACTCGCATGTCAGTAACCGATGTGTGAGTGCGTCGAGATTTATAATATTTAAAATAATAGCGCATTGTCGTAGTTCAACTTCCGATTTAATAATATCTTCTCTATTTTCAAAATTATTTACTCCTTTGTATATATTAACACAGCCTCTTAATTAAATAATAACTAATAACACTCTAGCCTAATCATATTTCTTATGTCAGATATGTAAAGACTATTTGTTTATTGTTAATAAATTAGTTTGATTCTTATATTAAACTTAATATTGAAGGGAATTCTTTGAATTTTAAGTTTATGGTTTTACGAGATATAGTTAATGGTATTTTATATTATAATCATTTTATTACAAAGAAATATGTCTAGCCCTGACATTTTTCAACTAATGCTTCATTAATGAGTTTTTGTTAATTAAGGAATAAAAAGTTAAGCAAATTTGAAAGTAATGCATTGATTTAGAAAGAGTAAATTTATAATGATTGCATTAGTTCAGATTAACTATCAGCAATCTATGATCAACATTTGGAATAATCCAGAAATTGTTTTCCTGAGAAGTAGTCTTTATTGAATTTATAAAAATAAAATAACATTTCAATGTATTCATATTTTATCAATTAATATTTATTTTCTTGAACTCCATAATCCACGAATGGAATTGTTTTTAAAAGTTCTTTAATTTGGAGTGATAAATTCAAAGAAATTTGGAAAGTAATGGAAAAAAAGTTCCAAATATATAAATAAAATAATTTCGGAATGTTGAGCATGTCTTTCTGAATAATTTTTAACAATGTACAAAAATAGCAGTACAGTATTTGCTTCAATTATCGATCTTATATCTGTGGACAAACGTTTTGATCTTATATCTGTGGACAAACGTTTTCTCAAATTATATTTTAAATCCATTAAGAAATCATTGATTCTAAGCCATTCTTAATTTTTAATTTATGTAAACATAATTATTTTTGTGATTTTATATTATAAAAATAATGCTATATTTTTTATCTTCATTTGCATATTAATGTACTTGTATTCTTCTTCATGTCATATGTAATTTTTTTTTATATTTACAGCATTAATTTAATTTGACCCATAAAAACAAACATTCAAGAGTGATCTCAGTTTAAAAAATATGATGACCACTTATTTAAGTTGTGCTGATAGATTGATTACAAAAGTTTTATTTTTTTTTGTTTTTAAATCAATTGTGGATTGCTTAATAACATCATTTGTTGGAGACAGAGAGGGACATTAAGAGAAAAAAAAATCTTAAAATTATTACAAAATAATCTAAAGAGTTAGTAACATAGTAAAAGTACCAAAAATAGTCTATAATATTCTATATATCTAAGATTTACATATTGAGTGCAAATTACACTTTATAAAAGAGTTAAAATTCATAAAAGTAGAATTAGAATAGGCATGTTCTCTTGACCATATACATCCATGAATGTGATACTGATAACAAGTTCAGAGGTGCAAAGATTGCATTTTATGAAGGCAATGCAATCAAAATAAGAGTTATTTGGATCTGGAATCATCAATCTTATGAGAACTACCTAATAATGTTAAGGACAATTGCATTTGGATTGTAAGGAATTTTATGGCTTTGTAATTTTCATTTCAGAATGTCTATTTGAAAGTCATGAAATGAAAAAAAATATATAAATTTTAATTTTGAAATATTTTTATTTTTTATTTAATTCAACTTTGATAAACATTTATATATATAATTAGAAAATTTTCAGGAGCTTTTGGATATAAATATAAGATAATCTGGAAAGGGGAGTTTTTATATTAAGTTTTGACACAATAATAGCAAACATGATGTCTACATCTAAATATGTGATTATCAAAAATATAAAAGTCTATTATATAGTAAAGATTCTTATAAAGTTTTATGGTTTTTATTTTTTATATATGTTTGCAAAATGATTTTTTTTTATTTTTTAATTATCATAAAATAAAAATAGTATAACAAAGAAAGCTTTGAATTGTGATTTCATTTTTTAAATGTCAGGTTTAATAAATTTAAAGTTAAAAAATATACACACGGATGTTATTATAATTAATCTTTATTTCAAATGCTGCTATTTAGCTTGGAAAAATTCATATTCATATATTTATATGAATATTAAACATGTAATTCATTTTCTAATATAAATCATGATTATAGGTGGAGAAGAGGTAGCTTGTATTGTAATAAATAAATGCAAATAAATATTTTATTCGATGCCAGAATATACTATTGCCACAGATATAGGGAAACTTTACAATGGTATATTTTATCAATGTCAAATAAGTCTATTATTTTCATTGAGTTCTCTTAGAGACAATTTGACATATTTTACTAGATAAATATATCTCTGAAATTACTAATTTTATATATACATATATGCGTGTGTATAAATTAAAATGCACTACAAAAAATGTTTATTCTAATAGAATGCTCAATGTCAAGAAACTTTCCCACAACTCATATAATAAACACACATTATTATATGATATAAAAGGTAAAAGAGACTTGAACTAGGCCTGTCTGATTATCTCTAAAAATGAATAATGAAGGAGAATGATTTTCTTACCAACCTTGCCAATTTCTGGGTGGTGAAAATTTAAGATTTTCCTTGTTTAAAAATGTCCCTAGCTAAAAAAAACTAGATACTAGTTTACCAACTAATAATTAGATAGTTAGATGAGTAGGCTATTAGAAAGGAAAATTCTAAGGCTGCTTCTAATCTGAAGAATGTCCATGTTTTATATTTTAGCATGTACCAAATATCAAACTATGGGTAGGCAAATATCCAAATTACTGAGTCACAATACTTAGTTATATACAAGCAGAATGGGCCAAATAGTGTGATTTCATTATAGTTATTTCTTAATACATACATATATAAAAATACTCAAAAAAACTTTTTTGAATTTTCAGAAGTTTCATCCACAATGACATTTAAGAACATTTTTAAGAATTCAATATTTCTGAGCATAATAAAAATATGGCCAATTTATAAACTTTTGATATTATGTATAATTTATTAATGAAAAAAGAAAATGCAGATAAGATTATAGACCAAAAAAATATAGCCAATTTAAAAACTTTTTGTATATATAATTTATTAATGAAAAAAAGAAAATCCAAGCAAGCTGATGGATTTTAAAAATGCAAATGGTTAGCAATAAAATAAAAAAATTAAAATGCTATGAAAATAGTACATTGATGCTAAAACTGCTTGTAAAGAGATAAAACTGTGATCATAATAAACCTTAAGGACCAGCAAGAAAATTATGAAATGTTCTCAGCAACTTGTATTATGTAGACATACAGAAAGAATAGTTTACATATTTTTCTGAACAACATATAAATAATTCTATAAAAATATAATTGTATGGCATTATTCAGATTAATGACTTTTTTTCTCTCATGTGTCATAGCATCAGTAGGGAAGTGAACCCACTAACCCAGGACAACTGCTTGTAAAACAGCTGCCGCACTGTGTTGTTTGGATTTATTTTAATTCAATGGGAATTAATCCAGAAATCCTTAGATTTTAGGTCTACTACTTTACCAGTACACTTAATAATAATATTCAAGGACTTTTTTTCTAATTTATATTCCTTTCTAATTGTAGTTTTGAGATTTTAAAATGTTTTTTTAGAATCTATTACATTGGAATTTGTTGTATTAATATTTGATTTATGTGTTCAACATTTCTGGTAATGATCATATTTAAAAATATTCTGCATATATATTTATCATCATGCAATTTAATATACTGAATATTCCATTATTGTTGTTATAAAAATGTAAAGAAAATAAAAAACATTTAAAAAAATATTAATAGAATTATTTTTAGCAATCTTATCAAATGCCTTTGATGAATTCTTATATATTCACACATTATTTATCTTGCAGAAGGCAAGTTTTTTTATTAAAGAGAACACTTGTATTTTTCCCTACTTCAAATAACTTATAACTTCTCCCTATCTTAAAATTATCAATCAACTTCTTTTTTGTACATATTTTCACTTTCTATAGTTCCTTTCAATATATATTTCATAGAATCCACATTATTTCCAGAATTTCCTCAGTATAGTTTTTTTTTTTCCATTTACTCTTTTCAATTTTTCTGCATTGCTATTCCTATCTTTCCAACTTGTCTTTTCCATCCATCTTAATATCCATATCTTTAATTTTTTTTTTAAATTGTTCCCATCTCTGCTCCATATAAAGTTACCTTCTAACCAGAATATATGGTTTTTTTTTAGATAAAATTTCAATGGATTACATAACCTATTTTTATCATTAGTTAAACAACTTTCCAACTATTTAAAAGTAATACCTCCTGCATAATTTCTTGTCTTTTTATCTCATCTATTTCATTACTTTAACTTTATATGCTGTTGTTTTCCACACAAATCTAAAAGTTTTATCAGTCCTATATATTTTGAGTTCTTAGCATCTGTAAATATAGCCATATATTATCACAAAATGTAATTCAATGAACTCTTCTATTCTTAAAGGTAATACCATCATTATCAAAATGAGATTCCTAGTTTCTCATATATCAATTCTTTGTGAAAATCTTTTTTTTTTATACATATGTAAATTTTCTAATAAATATACAATATCTCTCTTTTCAATATATCTAATGAGTTTGGTTCAATTCTCTCAATCATGTCTTTTTTAAAATCAGTGAAGCAAATACTAATCCTCTCTGTTTTTATATATAAAAAAATAAGTTTTATCATTTTAATATATCAATTATTAATGATAAAGGCTAACTTTTATCATCCCAATTTCATCTTTTGTTTTCTACATTTTTAAATCCAATTTCTTTTAGATAGAAATAGTTATTCAAAACCTCAACACTATGTTAACTGCATGTTAGTTTAAGCTTATTGTTCTAAAACTTTCACATTTCTTCACTCTTAGGTCTTTCCTGTGAAATAATATTTAATGAGCCTTCTCCAAAATCATAATTACATTACAAACATCAATTTATTTTATCAAACTCTCAATATGATTTTAATTAGGAAACGATTTGAATTATTGACTTGTAATTTTTCAGTAACATAGATCAAACATTTTTATTTTATGCAATTCATGAATTCTTCCCATTATTTCAACATATCTATTTGTTTTCAGACCAAATTATTTTACTTTATTATAAATCAATTTCACTTTTTTAGTAATTTTTCTATCTCATATATATTGCTTCCAATAACCCCCCTCATATACACTTTAATGAAAATTTTTTTTAATATAATTCCTTTATTTTCCTGAGTTTCGACTTTCCTGCAGTCTTCATCAGGAAAGTCAAAAATGTTGGGAAAATAAAGGAATTATATTTTTAAAAAAATTTGCATTGAAGTGTATATGAGGGAAGTTATTGTAAGCAATATATATGAATATATGGAAAAATGCAAAGAAAGTAAAGGAGAAGAATAAGAATATACTTCTAACTTTTCTTAAATATATCATCTCTTAATTGAATGTATTTCATCATTTATTGTTAAGCCTTTTACAGAATTCATATTTTTCTATTTTCTTTTACACAGGCTTTTTTTATTATAATTCTTTTTTATCTTTACAATTGATTTTATTACATTCTTTTAATTTTTATTTTTTTATAATTCCCTTTTTAAAAAAATATTTTAGCAATCAAACTTCTATTATTTTCTTATGATCGTAAATCTGATTTTTTCCCCCTGATCTCATTTCAATTTACTTTCAATTTACATTACTTTCTCATTTTAATTTCTAAATTAAAAAAATATTTCAATCTATGCTATTAAACTGCCATCCAAAGTATATATTAAACACATATGTATATGAAATCTTTACATGATTTCAAATCTACTTTCAATCAATTCTATTATTCTAATATTTGAATCTTTCATGTTATTTTCTTTTTGTAAAAATTATCAGATGTTATATATTTATTAAAAAATTTATATATGAATCAAAAAAAAAAAAGATTAAAAGGCTTTTATAAAAGAATTGATATAAGGAAAATAATAACTAAGAATGTGGTTTATTAGCATTAAGAGCAGAAGAGTTCATTGAATTAGATTTTGTGATAACATATAGCTGTATCTGCAGATAGATATCAATAAATAGCAGATGTTATCCATTAATGACTTTATATTATGTTTAAATAGATAGTTCTACAATAGAATATACTGTATTGCTATTGGTAATAAAGATAGCAAATGCAAATTAGGATACCCATGATATTAATATATTTATTTGCAAAATATATCAGTCATTCCTTTCAATCATTTCTGATCTCTAATTTATAATCTTTTATAGCTTTAAAAATCTTTTCTCATTCTACCCCAGCATTCCAATCTTCTATTATTATTATTATTATTATTATTATAAAACTATTTTTGTATTTCTATTCAGCTTTTTTATATATACTGCCTCAGTTAATCAGGATATGTGCTGAATGATAATCTCTTGGAATTTGCTTTTGGTTGAACTACTAACATCCTAGTTCTTATTAGAAGTACTATTTATAAAAGTTATTGTTCGTAAAACTAAAACAATATCCAAGTTAAACTCTATTGCTCCTTCTAGAGCTTCTATGTACAATTGCTTTATACTTTTTTCTACAACCCATCCACTATAATTCATAGATTCCTATATTATTTAGCTTTTTCTGTATCATCTAATAATAATAAATGTTATCATTTTTACTGGCTTGTTATAGTACTAGTGTTGTATTTCCCCAAAATTCCAATAATTATTTTTTTAATTCTAATACATTTAGATAGACATTTGCAACTATACTGTTCTCAAGCCTGAGAAAATATTCTTCTGCTGATGCAGAACTACTTTTAAAACTATTTGCAATGAATCGATAAAATATATATTTTAAAATATACAACCTGCTTTAAAATTACTATTTTACTCCAAAGCGTAAGCTTGTGGTTAAGACCTGTAGAGGTCCCTACCTTCGCATTTTCACAAGCATATTCTTAAGGTTTACAGCCTTAGTAAATATTATTTTAATTATTGTAAATGATAAATTACAGGTAGTGGATATATTTTTAGAAATAATTATTATTAAATTTTTGCAGTATTTTTTGAGACTTCAAATTCAACAACTTTTCCTGGAAACATATCCTATTTATTAAAAGTTTTTCTTTTTGGCATTGTTTAATTATTGCCATAAAAACTTTAAAAAATCCATTTGCACTTCTGAAGAATTGGTAGAAGAACAAGGAGGAGAGGAAATTCATTTACAAGTCCAATGAAAAACTATACTCATACAAGCAATAGGCTCTGTATAGGATTTGGAGAAAAGCGTAGCAATGGACTTAAGTATTGAAATATTTTTTTAATATTTTTTATTTAAATATTATGTAATTAGTTTTGAATACTTGTTTAGCATAAACTTATCTATAAAAAAACAAAATACTAATTTGAATAAAAATTTTAATACTAAGATGAACAAGAAAAGAAAATCTCACTATCATCAGCTGGGCTAATTTTGAATATTCATTTTTAGAGGACCATTGGAAAGGCCTTTGCTTTGAAATGAGCCACTTAAAGGCTATTTTACCTATAAAATAAAATAACTGGGTTAATTATTAGGCTATAATAAAAGTTATACAAAAGTAAAATAGTAAGGATTTAATGCATCTACCATTTTGTCATTCAATTATGCAAATGATGACATATTTATGCTGAAATGTATAAATGCATTTACTATTTCTTACTGAAAAGTCAAAACTTTTGATAACTTTTTTTCTAATATAGTCTTATTTTAAAACCCAATTGATAAGAATAGTAAAGCTGTATATTTCATTGCTTTATTATCATTACTTCTTTAGGACAATTTTCCAAATGCTTTTACACTTTACTAGTCACTGATCACTTGTAAAACATACATTTATTACTAATAATAACTATGTTTTGATACTCTACCATTCTAACTATTATAATGTAAAAAATACTAAAACAGAGTTTAAATATAAATTTAGTAACATTTATTGTATCAAGTATATTGTCATTGCTTTTGGGTCATATTCATGGCTAATCTTAAGAACATTGATTTTTTGCTGATTTAAATGCTATTTGATTTTTGGTTCATTACATATTATATGTAATGAACCATGCCTCTTATTTTATGGTTGCAATCATTTCTTTCTTCATTAACTCTGATAACCCTCAGATCACAATTATGGCCATGCTCTGTTTCATGATTATGAAAGAGAGATCAACCATAATTGTCATCCAAGCCCCTTTTATTTTACATTTGTGATCATTTCTTTTTTCACACATAACTGTAACAACACTTGGATGGCCATGATCATAATTGTGATGTGAGTGTTGTTAAAGTTAGGTGGGAAGAAAGAAACGGTTATAAATGTAAAATAAACGAGACATGATTCATTACAACAAGTGAATATGTAAGGAACCAAAAATCAAATAGCATTTAAATCAGCAAAAAATTAATGTTCTCAACAGATTGTGCAAAAATAATGTTCTCAGCAGATTAACCATGAATGTGAGGCAAAATTAATGTTCTCAGCAGATTAACCATGAATATGAGACAAAATTAATGTTCTCAACAGATTACCCATGAATATGAGGCAAAATTAATGTTCTTAGCAGATTAACCATGATTATGATGTCAAATTAATGTTCTCAGCAGATTAACCATGAATATGATGCAAAATATACAAAATTAATGTTCTCAGCAGATTAACCATGAATATGAGGCAAAATTAATGTTCTCAGCAGATTAACCATGAATATGATGCAAAATTAATGTTCTCAGCAGATTAACCATGAATATGAGGCAAAATTAGTGTTCTCAGCAGATTAACCATGAATATGATGCAAAATTTGTGTTCTCAGCAGATTAACCATGAATATGATGCAAAATTAATGTTCTCAGCAGATTAACCATGAATATGATGCAAAATTAGTGTTCTCAGCAGATTAACCATGAATATGATGCAAAATTAGTGTTCTCAGCAGATTGACCATGAATATGATGCAAAATTAATGTTTTCAGCAGATTAATTATGAATATGAGGCAAAATTAGTGTTCTCAGCAGAGTAACTATGAATATGGTGTGAAAGCATTGAAAGTATATACTTGGTTAAATAAATATTACTAAATTTATATTTAAATTGTTTTAGTATTTTTTACATACTAATAATAACTGTATTTTATAGTTTTAGTCATTTATAAGTGTTCCTTAAATAAATAATATTGTAAAATAAAAAATTAATTGGAGAGAAGGGGGATAGAGTAGCTTCTCTGATAATTCTCATTAATGGTGCCAGAAAATTTACAATTCTATCCATTTTTTGTTGTTTTTTTTTTTATAGAAAATCCTAAAAGAAGAATTTGCACAGGATTTTATTCGAGTACCTAAAATTATTAAAATATATAATTCTTTACTTGCATCCACAAAACACTAATCAGTGTATTTATTGAATTATAGATGAGATTGTAAACATTGCAAAAAAAAAAAAACATTGGGTCATGTATCAATTATGATTATAATAAATCAAAATCTAAAACATTTTCATGAAATTTACGTACCCTCTATTGAGTGCATGTGTACATACAGAAATTTTTTTTTAAAGGCTAAAATGGGCAAATTTTCATTATATATATTAATGATAAAATTTAAATATTTCATACATTAATCTAGATGTACGTGTGTGCATGTATATATATAACAAAGTATATGTCGTATTTTCTGGTTGTTTTTTTTTTTTTTCCTTTGGAAACATTCTGCTCAAAATATATTTTCGTTTCTAAAAAAAAAAAAAAAAGGGTAATTAACTATGTTTTATAAAATATGTTTTAATTATGTGATATATTTTAGTCAAATATTTTTTGATTTTTTAAAAAAAGTCAAATCACTCTATTTGTCTTTTAAGTATTATTTATTTATTAATCATATATATATATTTTAATGAATCTTTATTTTAGAATTATTTTTATATATTTTTTGAGCTGAGATTTTATGTTCTTTGATCTCATTTGGTTTTGTTTTTTTACTTCTGTAAAGAGCTTGCTAACGACGAATGAATCTCTCCTTTACGTCCTATTTTGTGATGTGGTTTCTATGCATTTTTTCATTTGGAGAGTATTTCTTTGTTTTTACATATTTAAAAAGTAATTTATTATAATTGAAAATGGTGTTTTAAGAGAGTAATAAAAACAATTTTAAAAACTGAAATAATTTCACTGTAAATATTCAGAACATTGAGATATTCGAGAAAATACACAAAGTCAAAAATGATTATTATAAGATAATATTACACTTAGATTATTTAAAATAAAATAATAAAAAAAAACTATCTGATTAATACTATTCTTTCACTAGGATAGTATTAAAATGAGATATCCATAAAGAAAATGTCTCAGAAGTTGAAAATTAAATATAATATACTAAATAATGATTAAAATCAGCTTATAAAAAATACATTTTACTTAACTTTCAATCTCTGAAATCTTTTCTCCCATTTTTTTTTTATAATTCATTTTAATACATCTAATAAGTTAATTGTTAAAGGAAATGTTCAATTTGTATATAATAAATTATGTAAGCAAACATTGCCCTTCTTGACCATTTGTTTCTAGTTTATCTTGTCTATTTTTTCATAAAGGATGTATGTTATAACTGTTGTTCAATAAACAAAACTGATAAGCTAGAAACAAATAGCATCTAACATTAGGGTAAGTGTAGAACGGGGATCAAAGTTTCCATGTTAAGCCTTACTTAAATAATATTTACATATAGATATATATGTGTATATATATGCATGCTTAACCATATATAATATATGCAGTACAATACTGAAAAATAATGTACAGTTTAAATATTTTTGGATGCTTTACAGTGAAACTATTTTTAGATTTATTCCATGAATCTATAACTTTCCTGTTTATATTTTTTAATTAAGAACACTACAAAATTGTTGTAAATTTAACAGATTCTTCCTCTGCTCTCACCTACCCCCAAATCATGGAATAATATTTCATTGTGTAAATTTTGTGTTTATGTTTGTGAATTGTTTCAGTGGAGAAAAAAAAATTTTTTTTTAATAATTCTCATTTTCTTTTACTATTTCTACACATTTACATTTTCTCACTTTCATTTTTTTTTTTTTTTTCTAAATTACATAAATAATTTTGCTTCAATAAATTGTAACTGATAAAAAAAAAATCAAAATTTCAAAAAACCTTCCCATAGATTTTTTCGCTGTTTTTTTTTTTTTTTAATTAGTCATTTTTCATTTAATGCTGTAAAAATCAAGACTAAAGATATTATTATACTATCTTTACAAAATAAATGCCACCTCATATAAAAAATTGTTTCTTGTCTTTATGTTGTATTTTTTGTTTTTAAAAATAACATCCACACACATCTGACAAACTCAAACAATTTTGAGATCGATTTGATCCTTCATATAAAAATATATGTATAAATAAAATTTGCAATAATTATCAACATTTTGACAGCCATTAGTTAGATTACCAAATGTGATTAATAAATTTATTCTCATTTAAAGATACATTAATAACATCATATAATCAAAACCAAAAGAACTAACCAATAACAAATAAACCAATGTACAATCTTTCCCTGATTATACAAGAAAATAGAAGTAACACATTTTGATTAAGATCTGTAAAACAGTATATACTAAATATAAAGTTTTTTTTCCATTAGTTAGCAATAATATAAGAAAATTCCTCTCATTGTAGTTATTCAAAGGCCATAAAGCACAATAATAATAATACTTTGTCTTGCAGGTCTAAAGTTGGTGGGCCCTAAAAGCAAGATATCACTTAATATAAGTCAAACTCACAGGATTATGGCAAATAATGATGATCCAATAAATCATCATTGGTTAAAAAAAAAGTACACACAATTTAAATTAATATATTTATAAAATCCGGTGATGAGTTAGCAAACAACAACTAGTCAAATGTAATATAAAAATCATTAAGAGTACATCTCATGTCCATTTTTCTGACACACTTATTGCTGTTTAAAATAACTTTTAGATGAAATCAATATATTATTATTATACATCAGGATATGATATACAATATTTTAATAGATATTTTCTTTTATACTACTATTGGAATAATTTGTTTGCTATTATTATTTGAAAACATTTGGATTCACAATGTTTTGTATATATAAAATAAAAAAAAATTTAATAGACAGAAAATTCATTTATGCATTTGAAAATTTTCTTTGTTATTAGAAATTTCATTTACGAAGACAAAAATGAAAAATCATAAATAGGGATGTTTACCTTCATTTTTTAAAAAAATACCCATTTCTCAAACACATATATTTGTAACATCGAAAAATCTGTTCTCTTGTTAAATGTCTAAAAGTCATTGCAGTTAGTGCAGAAAATAGATTTTAAAAAAAACACAATATATATATATTATAGGTGCAAAACAAAACAATATATATATATATACATAAGTGAAATTAAATCAAGAGCTCAAAAACAATGCAAGTAAACTGGAATTTCATTTTTTAATTCAAATCCATCTTTTTTTTAAGTTTTAATTTCATTTTAGAATAATCGATAAATAATAAAGATTTAAATAAAAAAATTTGAAAGCTGAATATTCGATGAAACAAAAAATATAAGTTGCAAATATATATATATCCAATAAAGTTTAATCATTACCTTTATACATCTTTACATTGTTTTTACAATAGTTGCTGAGATAAACATTTGGTAATTGTCTAAAATATTTATTTACTGTTTTAAATTATTAGATCAGAAGAATTCCGATAATGTGCTATTACTTTAAATATTATAAATCTCCGTGCACTCACACGTCAGTAAGATTTAAAAACTTAAGTGAATCACTTAAGTTTAAAGTGCATTTTTATAAATACACCAACTTTCACTGACCATGCTAAATCAGGGCTTGAGTCTATTGTGTGCCTGATGTTATAATCAAATTTTGAATTGTACAAATCTATTTAATCTATGTAGGAGAAAGAGTGTGTCTCATTTTTAACCACCCACAATCAGACAAATATGACTTATAAATGTAAATCTATTATTATAAAACGCTGAAAATCTTGAAGTTATTAGATCAGAAGTCGAACTCTGATAATGCGCTATTACTTTAAATATTATAAATATCCACACACATCAGTAAGAATTTTAAAAAACTTTCCAAAAGCAGTTATCACCATTCTATACTAGAACTACCTGCTGCAAGAGGGTCTAAAGTAGGAAAACTTACAAGTAACATGAATGTTGATGCCTTTAATATTAACCTTCCTAATCAAAGGGTTGAAGAAATCTACAATAGTTATGATTGAGGTTTCTAAAATATATAAGAACTGATCTGGTCTCAGATCCATTGAACTATGCAAATCCTGGACTAAAACTTTAGGACTTTTTTGAATTTTAGATTGTCAGTTTGAATAGTATAAAAGGGTAAAATATAGTTGCTAGATACCTAAGTGCATTAATTACAGTTTTGAAACCTCTTCAATAACAAAAGTAAAAGCCAGAAACTGGTCTGGAAATAGGGATTTTATACCCTACACCATCTGGAGTCCATTGCTTACTCAATCTTATAATAGATGGTTCAAGACTAGTGTTTCTCAACCAATGGTCTGCAGAAAACTTTCAATGATCTGCAAAAGTTTATAAATTTGCTCATATTTTTCTACAATCTTAAATTATGACTAATTTTATTAAACTTATCTTTAATTCAGTTCTAAGATAATGGTATGCACAAGATTGGCAGAAAAGTGACTTAGGAGTGTGAGGATAATGTTGTGAGATCTCTGGATCAGAATAGTGTTGATGGAATGCAGTCCCAACCCATTGAGGTTTTTAGGAAAACAAGTTCTTTTTAGGCTGATGGCCACCACCTTTCTGTCCCAGAAAAAATGGGTGCAAAAGGAATTGATTTTGAAAGGAATGTGTAGGTAGAACAATGGGGAGGTAATATGCTATTTTAGGAAACACTAGAAGATTGAGGAGGGTGACTTTCCCATAAAAGAAGAGGTAGATGCCTGTGATAGCACTGAGGGTGGATGATATGCTTTGATACAGTGTGGTTTGGATCCATACTCTCATGTCCCTAGGAGATAGCATGAGGGGGGATCCAAGGAAGTTGTGTGGCTTGGCATTGAAGTTGGAAGAGATTTGTTTACCAGTTGATAGTTGCCAGGCCACTGATTTATCACTTCTACATTCCAGTCTGTATGTCCTCCTAGTGGCAGGCCCAGGTCATGGACCTCACTCATTGACAACATCCTACAAAAGGCTGGCTTTGTTATACCATCCATCAGCAGCAAACTAAAATACTGGGAGGTTTTCAATCAGACCGCAGACTTCTCCATTGTGTCCCCTACATTCCTCAAACTTACCAATGCTCAATTAATCTGCAAATTCAAAAGGTGGTCCATAGAGGCAAAATTCCTCGATTTCCTCCTCAAAATCAATCTTCACTTCCTTCCCACAAATCAATTTTTGGTCAACTGTAGGGATTTCACCAAGATCTCTCTCATATGCCAGCTCTGTAAAACTGACAATGAAACCCTCCAGCACTTCCTACTTAAATGTCCCTTTCTTCTTGATGGGAGAAATGTCATCAATTCCTGCCTTTCCTTGCACAGAAATACCATCTTCAACTTCCAAGAATCCATAGAAACAGGGATCCTCACAGCTATTAGACTATCACATGTCCTCATCTATGCCCTCTGGTTGCTCCGATGGGCCATTATCTTTGACCAGAGAGTACACTCAGTGAAACAAAAGCTCTTGGACCTAATTCACTCTTTCAAAACCAGAGACACCAAACTAGCCCCATCTCCACTCCTCACAGACACTTGGGCAATCCTCCAACTCCCATCCTCTCAACCTCTGTCATAGGACTCAATTACAAAGACATGCATTTTGGACCAGCCTGAACTACACCCTGTTTCCCCTTTTGACTTCCCATTCCCTTTGCCTGGACTACACCCCATTTCCCCTTTTGACTTCTCATTCCCTTTTCACATGTATTCTTGTCCTCTTACCATGTTGCTCCTAAAATTTCAATTTATCATATAATCACTCCCTTGTAAACCTTTTTCCATCTGTATCTGTTTTTTTTTTTTTGTTGAATAAACATTCATCACTGAGAAAAAAAAATCAGTTCTAAGATTTTCTCTTTTTGGTAGTTGTTTGAGTAATAGAATTCAAATAAAATAAAATAAAAACAAAATATTACAAGAAATACAAAAAAGTTTTTATTTCCTAGTATTGATCATCTCACAATAAAAACACTGCTCCATTAACAATTTTGGCATGCATACTTCTTGCACTGAGATGGACTTTGATACATACAAAATTAACCCAATAGTTGTCAGTCATATATACAATGTAGTTTGCATAACCAGTTGATTGGAATCACACTGGCGTGCAGTGATAGGAATTACCGAATAACAGGTGTAATACTATAAATTAAAATATAGTCAGTACTTGATATTTATTTCTTTGAAAAATTTTAGCTGTTTAAAAATGAATTATAACACGAAACATCAAAAACTATTGCATACTTTTTTCAAAAATCAAGTATATGTACTTTGAATACTAATGAAAATATGTATTCACAAAACGATTCAACTCGGGCAAAACAAAAATGTACTATTATTCATCAATTCAATCCTAATTATTTAATTTTTTTTTTCATTTATTGGTCTGAGACAGAAGAAAATTTACCCAGACTTCAAAGCATTATTTGCAGAGAAATTTTATCCAATGAATGTATGAAGCCATCAAAATTAATGCATCATTTCCAGACTAAACCTTCAAACCTATAAAATAACCATTGCATTTTTTTGAACATAAAAATGATGAATTGAAAAAACAAAAATCATCTTTTAAAAATTTCTTTTAGTCAATAAGTCTCTTGTAAAGGTATCATATTTGGTTGCTTTAAAGATTGCTATATGCAAAAAGCAGTACTCTCATTGCCGAAAATTTAATTAAACCATATTTAATAATGTGTTCTGAATCCTAGGTATAGTTGCTGGAGAAAAAATAAAAACTTTGTCACTTTCTAACAAAAATATTCAGCAGAGATTTAGTGAATTAATGACAGGTGTTAATTATCAATTAATTCAAAAAGCAAATCCTTGTTTGCAGTTCAAATAGATGAATTTAGTTGTTATCAATAAAGAATACTTTTATGATATATTCGTTACTTTGATCATGAAATCAATAATGGTAAAAGAATATTTTATGTTGAACTTCCTATTCACACAACTCATTTGATATATTTAAAGCAATTGATAATTACATTTAAAAGAACTCACTTAATTGGAAAAATTGTGTTGGATTATGTACTGATGGAGTAACAAGTATGACTGAAAAACATTCAGCAATTGCAAAAGAATTAAAGTAGCAGACGACAAAATGATTCTTACTCATGGTATTATATACTGCAAGCACATAGCTGATAAAAAACTGTCTCCTGACTTGAACAATTTTCATAATCAATAAAAGTAATAAATTATACTAAATGCAATACACTAAATTCATGACTATTTTCATGTTTATGTAATGAAATGAGATCTGGATATGAAAATTTACTACTTCATACAGAAGTATGATGGTTGTTGAGAGGGCAAGTGTTAAGATTTTATGAATTAAGAAGTTGAAATATTTCTAGAAACAAAAATTTAGAATTGAAAAATTCAGTAGATAGGGAAGGTTCATGATATGCTGATTTATGCCAAAGAGAAAAAACTATTATCGATATACGAGATAAGCCAAGCCAGTTATTCTCTTCAGCCTGGACAATAGAGCACAAAGATGTGTCAAAAGGAATAAAATTTTGACATGTACATCCAATGCGGAAATAAACTACAAAATGATCATCAATGTTCATAGTGCTACTCACCCTCATTCACACACTTCCACCTCATACAAATTAGATGGCTTTACAAACTATGCAAGTTTGAGGCAGATAGGAGACAGAACAGCAAAAACTACATATAAGATCTAGTCAAGGCAGGATATGATCACAATTGTTTAACTAGAGCTTTTAAAAGTCTACTTCATAATAACACAAGGTCTGTGAATCATAACACCACCAATGCATGGATCAGCCTTTTTTTTATATTGGATGCATCACAAAAGTTGAAAACAATTTGCTTGGATGAATTCAATATTATCTTCAGGATTCCCTACTTAATCTCAATTAATTATTAAGTAACACCAAACTCTCCAAATAATCTATAAAATTAGCTGTAATTAAGCCATTTGCAAAGCAATTTACTATGGTGAGTCTCATGCCAACAGGGCTACTAGATTAGTGCAGCACAAATATATATACAAACATGCTAAAACAGACTCCAATATAAAGTTGGTATTTTTAGAGCATGAGATTGAATTGAACCACAATTTTGATTCACTTGACATCAAAGTGGTTTACGCTGAGAGCAATGATCAAAAGAGAAAATACAAAGAGACATGATTTATCACAAAAAATAACCATGCGATAAACAAAAAAGACTCATGTTGCATTATCATGTAAATTCACAAACTTGCATACTAATTAACGAATAACTTTTTTCTTCTACATACTTATCTTAATGCTATGAAAATAACTGGCCTGATCAAAAGCAGCACTAAATTGTAAATCTGTAAAGTGGTTAAAATTTTATAATCTTTTCAGCATAATGGACTATTCCTATCTATTAAATTCTAAATGAATAAGGAACGAAATAAAAGATAGATTGAGTTAGAATTGAAAAATATTTTCCATGACAATAATTGATTGCTAAACTAGCTTGTCGGACATATTTTCATTAATAAACAAATTAAATTCAAGCCTGCAAGGAAATAGTAATACTTTTGATTTATGGAATAAAATGTAGGCATTAAAGAAAAAATTAAAAGTATGGTATATGCACGTAAGAGAAAAACACTATGAAATGTTTCATTTGTTTTCAGAATATTATGGACATTTAACAGGACTTTGTTGTGTATTTGATAAATATTATCTACAGGAAAAAAGACACATGGAATAACAATATGTGGATTTTAAAGATGTTTGTTGAGCAAGAAAATAACCTAATTGATTTGGAACAGTAAAAATTAAGATTTAAATTGAATGGTATATTAAAGTTATTATTTAATTCAATAAGTATAAGTCAATTTTGGGTTAAAATTAAAACTGTATATCCAGAATTACACAAAAAGCCTTGAGCGTTATTACCATTTTTGATCTCATACTTGTGAATCAACATTTTGGCAGTGACACTCATAAAATCAAAAGAAAAAAAAGTTTATTAATAAATCCAGGTGCACAACACATCTCCAAGACTTGATAAACTAATTACTGAAAAGAATCAGCAACAATCACATTAGTTTTTGGTTTTATGATTATAATTATGTTTCACTCAGTTATTTAAATATTATTGTTTTTCTTGATATTTTGTTTATTATTAGTTTAATATATTTTTAGTTAATTTGCTGTTGTATAGTTTTGTTGATTATTCTGTTTTTTGTTTTTTTTTATAGCATTCTTTGAAAAAAAATATACATATATGTTAAATACTACAATAATTATATTTTACTATAAAAAAACCCATCCTTTCTTCCATTTTTTTTGTTCCATATTTTATCCATAATAAAAAAAAATTAAAAATTTATTGGTCCACAAAACTGTTCCAGAGTATGGCGGAAAAATAACTTCTCGTTATGCTCAATTCTTTTAAAACAAATAGAAATTTCATAATGAATTAAAATATGTTTTATTTTAATTTTAACCCATTTCACCCACCCACTCCACCCCTTTTTTCTATCCCAATGATAAATCTGGAAAGTTTATAAAAATCAGATGAAAATTTTTTATATTTAGCTATCATCCTGCTAAGTTTTTATGACAAAATTATTCATTAGAAAAATTACAAAATAAAGATAAATTATATTCAATTAACACAATTTTAAATTATTTAAATTTATTTTTAAATTTTAAAAAATGTATTTTTGAGCTTCTCAATGAATAAGAGTTGTTTAAATCCTGATTTATTTATTTTTTAATTTCTGAATCTCAATAGAATTGGTATACATGTATACTTTAAATCTCTATTTATCTATACATAAAAATAAAATATACTTCAATGAAAAACAATATTTTTATTTTTAAAAATTTTATGGACTATCATTGTAAAATAAAATAGCTAATTTCTTTTTCATCTTATCACAAAATTGATACTACAATGAAGCCACAAACTATACTGTATCTAATTACATGACTTCAGTTATACGTTATCCAAAGAAAAATGTAAACAAACAAAAATTTAAATAAACAAACAAACAAAAACATTAAAATTCATAACTTTTGCATATTCAAATAGCTATTTTTGTTTCTTTGCACCTCATATGCAATTTTTTTTAAAAAGCAAAACTTGTAAAATTTTACAATACACTAGTAGCCATTTTTCTGATTCTGAGCACTATACACAATTATATAAATTAATAAAATTTTATTTTTGTTGAAAGCATATACATTTCATTTTTCCTTTATTAATCTTTTGAATTTGATGTGCATTATTTTGCATATTTCCTGAGTGTAATGCTAAAATTTTTAATATTGGCTTAAAAATATCTGACCTTAGAGATCCTTATTTCTTGATAACAAGACTGCTATTATGTTTTTATAAAAGAAAAGTTATTGCATAAAAAAAAGAATATTGCTCAGAGTGAAATTCAGACTATCTGTTTTAAAAATAAAATAAAAAATTTTTCTTATTCCTTTTGCTTTGGTAAATGCATGAATGAACATATTCTGAATAAATATGTTCCCCTTCAATTTATTATTAATATTTTGATTTATATATGCATACTATACATATAAAAAAACATGTGTCATATATGTGTGCTTGTTAAAAAATATTGTAAAGATCAGCTAAGATGATATAGGTGCCACCAGATTCTTGCCATTAAGAAATATTTCAAGATATACCCTGTTTCTGTATTAATATGATTAGGAAGATATTGTCTATAATATATCTTAAAGAGATCAATATATCTCTAAGTATATATACTTAATCATTTAGCAAATGAGTTATACCATATAAAAGACTATAGAAGTATTATATAGACCAGACAATTTTTATATCAAATAATTGAAACTGCATCCTGTTTAAATAAATGTAAAAAAGAAAACAACTATTTATTTATAAATTTGTAATAACAAAATTGTCATAACTATACATTATTCCCATATACAGAAAAATGGTGGAAGTAAAGAACTGAGAACTAAGATATGACGAAGACTGCTGGGAACAGTTGAAACTGTTATCAAATTAATAAATATATTTTGCTAAAAGTGTAAAAAAGAGTGGTGGTTTGATGTTATATACAGCAAATACGCTTATTAGCAACTACTGACCAATCATGTATTTACTAAAACTATTGTTAATACTTTAAATTATACTTTCTAAATAAATGAAATTAATAGTTATTTACAATTATTGCTTAATCTAATGAAATTTAAGTAACCACCAATAATATTGCTTTAATAATCAAATCTCTAAATTATAATTTAGTTTATGTTTCAGAGGTATGTGTATTTACTGCTATGGCTATTGTACTCTGGTTAATTTATCTAAATTTAAATATTATATAACAATCTAAATGTTAGTACAAAATCTTTTTTTGTTTGTTTATATAAGACTTTTCGATTTTTTTTTATATTCACAAATTTTAAACTAATTTAAAAAGAAGCAAATCTGTTTTTCTATGTATTTAAAATTAAACACGAGACAAATTGAGCAGCAATTTAAGCTATTTCTTTTACATTGATTTAAAAAAGAAAACAAATATTTCACCTTCCCTTTCATATTTCAAAGAATTTACAAATATCGTTTTAAATTAACTACAATATATATATTCAGAGATCATCTAAAATATAACAATCTTAATATATGTCTAAATTATAAAGCTTTTTTCCTTTTTAAATTGCTCATATCACACATATACATAACTGCGATGCTTCATAATTTGGGCTGGCATTTCCCTCGAAATATGTACATGTATTTATTTATTTTTTTCCAAGACAAAGATAAAAATGATACTATAAGCTTTCTTGACAGGATTGATTTTTTTTTCCTCTGACTTACAATTTTGTTTAATGCAAGTTGCTTCATAAATACTTGCTGATTCACTATCAAATTTCCTCAGTTGGAATTTCTTTAAAATAACAATTCAAGTTAACAAATATCAGATTCAAGGTAGACTTCAGGCAGTTAGTGAATTTTTCTTCTTCTTAACCACTAAACATAATCCAGATTCAAAAAGCAGTCATAAGAGTTAAGAATATTTTCAAAGAAATTTGGATTTAGATATCTTCTGACTTTTCATAACCTTAGTGGCCTGTTTTTCATAATCTTGTATATCTTAATTACAAAAAATATCTTAATTATCTAATTGGTTAAATTCCTAAGTTGGTGTAAGTTATATCTATTTAATTTTTATTTTCCTTACTCTGTTGTCTCCAAATACAAAATTTAACCTTAAAATTAAAATTTTTAATCTATTTCTTTTAAAGATCTATTTTTTTTATATCTCTTAATTAAGTTGTTTTAGAAGTAAACATGCGTGCTAACACAAATTCCATTATACATTCTTTTAAGTAGTTTTTTTGGGCTAATTCTACATCTTTTATTTTCTATTTATATTACAAAATATTTAATTTTTCTTAAATTTAAATATTTTATATTTTAATAAAAACTAATCTATTATATTATTTCAAAAAAATTTATTATAAAGTATTATTTTTAATAATTCTTTTAATAAACAATTACGTTACTTTTTATGATTCCGCTGTACAATTAGTTAGCCAACTAACTCTCTTCCATGTGCAAGATCACATGACGACCAGAAAGTAGATAAGACATCTGTTTTAGTAATGTATACTTGCACTTCAATAAACAATACATATTATATTCTAATCAATGTTTTTTTCATATGTCAAATGCGTTGACCGGGAAGCGAACCCAGGCCAGCTGCTTGGAAGGCAGCTATGTTAAACACTAATGTGTTATTATATACTATAAATGTTTGAACATGAGGGGGCTTGGAACAAAATATAGCATAGTTTATGGTTCCACTGTTCATAGTTCTAAAGAGTGTTTCTGCCATAATTAAAAAAAATCTTTAGCCTAATACAGAAATGTCTAACCCATAGCTCTTGGGCCACATATAACTCACACCTTTTATTGTGGCTCATTTTATGAACAATCAAACTCGATGATGAAGCACCTCTATTTTCATACCATTGAAGCACAACATGAACTGTAGTTATTAAGAGAGCAGTCAGTTGAGTTATTTTGCAAACTTCTTTACACAAAGCAAATTTTCGAAATTGTATAGCAATTAACAGGTGGTTTCATCCAAGAATAAAAATATATGCTTGTTCTATGTATGTTAATCATTAATAATTATTTAGTAGTTACGCCAATTACGTCTGCATATGAGCCAGAGGGAAAAAAATGTATATACAACTATCACTTTCACAAGTAATGTTTTTATTTTAAGAACAAATGTACATTTCATTTGTGGTTCAATAGTTGCTGTGAGAAAAAATGCATCATAGAACATTTTACAATAGTTCATGAAAAACAAGATACTGAATATCCTTCTAATAACAATTTAAGAAAATCTAAAATAAAAGAATTGAAAACAACATTAGTTGCCCCACAATTGATGTTGACCAGGATTGTGAATAAAATGAAAGCTGTTATAATTGCATCATTTAAGATTGCACATAGACTTTCAATGCACAAAAAAAACCTTTTGAGTATGGCAAAATAATTTAAAAAGCAATGCTTTCTGCATCAGATTTATTTCAAGAACTTAAAAATAAGAATGAAATTCTGTCAGCTATCTAAAAAGTTCATTTATCCACAAATTCAGTCATTCATAGAATGGAGCATAAGTAAAAAATATAAAAATGTGGGTTTCTATGATCATAGTGTCATGAATCAACAGACATCTGCAATATAGCTTAAATTAATATTTTTATAAAAATGGTCTTTAACAATTGTTCACAAGATATACTGCAAGTTTTGCCATTAAAAGGAAATGCACATGGAGAGGCATGCATACACCACAAGAAGACATATACCACAGTATTAAAAACCATATTAAAGAAATTAATCTCCCATTCAAAAACTTGTGTCTGTAACAACAGACGGTACGTCTGCCATAATTGTTTCTGGGATTGCTTCATCAGATTATGCAAGAATGATGCTGAGTTCCCAAACTTTCTTCAATACTACTGCATCATACATCAGTGCTGCATTATGAACATATTATAAAAGTTGCTCTAAGAATTATAAATTCTATTCCAAAACAGATTATTCAAAATACTAATTAATTATCTTATTGCTGAAGGAGAAGTCCTATAATGATTTTTAGAGCTTATGAAGAACTTAGTGATCATGACTGGTTGCCCGATTTAGCTTTTTTTAGACATAACAAAAATTAATATACTCAATCTTGAATTTCAAGAAAAACAAAAACTATTACTGGATTCATAGGAAATGTAAATGCATTTAAATCAAATTTACATTTGTGGATATCCCCAATAAAGATATGTAACTTTAGACACTTTCCAAATTTGGAGAACTATGTTAAGAAATATAAGAAAATCAAAACAGAAAAACATTCTAAAAACCTCGTTGAACTTAAAAATAATTTCAAAATTTGATTTTCTGATTTTTGTAAATTTCAACCAATCCCTTCATTCATTTTAAATCCATTTGTAATATTTCTGAAACATCACAACAAATTGCACATATGATAAATAAAATGGCTACTAATGTAGAAATGGAAATAACTGATTTTCAATATGATCGACAATTAAAAACAAGAGTCTTGCAAACAGATTTTTGGACATTTGAAGATGAAAAAAATATCCACTCTTAAAGGAAACTTTTCAGCGGTTAAACTCCTGCTTTGGATCAACTTACCCTTGCAAAAGTGGTTTTTCAGTAATGAACTTTTTAAAATCAAAGCTCAGATCCAGAAAAATAAATGAGCATCTGAATAAGTACATGACGTTAGCTATAATTGTATATGGCCAAGAATCCAATAAACTACCAGAAGACATAGTGTTAGGTTTCACATTAAAATGTTTTTTTTTCTATTTAATTTGCATTTAAATCTGTAACAAATAGGTGTGCATGTTATCATATATGAACTTTAATTATTTGTGCATTAAATGTTTAAAATTGAAATATTAAAAGTGCAAAATTTGTAGTTTGTCTAAGTTTTTTTATATTCAATATTGGCTCAAACTAAATGAAAGAGGGGTCACCAATGGTCTAATATATGATTTGGTGATAATTATTAAAATATTTATCTAAAAAGATTATTGTCAAATGAGTGAATACAAGAAAATTGCATTTATAAAATGAGTTAGAAGAAAATATTTATATAAATATAAAATTGATATTTGTATGATTAGTTTGAATATATCAAAAGTAAATTCTAATTTTATAAAGCATGGATAATTCCATTTAATGTGGCGTTTTTCAAAACTTTACTTCTTTATAGGAGATATTTCCTTTTTATGCAATAACAAATACCATCACAAGAACAAAAATGTCCCTTCCTTTGAAAATACGTTAACTATTTCTGAAAATATGTATATTTATTTAAATTAAAACATATTCTTAAAACAATCGACAAAAAAACAAATTATTAAATTTCAAATAAAACAATGAATATCAAATTTATTGTTTAAAAAATGAGTGAAATTTATATCAAAAGTTTTTAAAAAATGCATCTGTAGTGAATTATCTCATGTTTTATAAATTCAAAAAAAAAATTTTTGGAAGTTGTTTTTAAAGTAAGGAAATAATAGGAATAATTGTTTAAATGTTTTTTTCAATAAAAAACTGAAATTTAAAATTACTTATGATACTTTTAAAATATCTTTTGTTGTTTTAATTCACAAAGAATTTTTTTTATATTCTCTAATGATACACTCAGACATTTTCAAATGTTTAATATAATTATGTTTTTATACTAAAATGTTAAATTTCTTTTAAAATAATTATATAATGAAAATTTCATAATTATTTAAACATTTTAAAAATACTTTTGTTTTACTTTAATTTAAATGATGATTATTATTCCTTTTGTGTGTGTGTGTGTGTGTGAAATTGATAAATCTGCATGTAAAGCTTTGAAATGTTTGATTAAAAAAACATTACACTGTTAAATTTTATTACGTATTTATTTATATACAGTATCTTTTTATAATAAAATGTTCATTTTTAAAAATTACGAAATAAAATTTTCATAATTAATTAAACATTTAAATAAAAATTTCATAATTTTATTTTATTATAAAAAGCTTTCTTTTACAATGATAAATTTGACTTTCACATATTTAAAGAAAATCCTCAAAATATTGATAGATTTTACAGCTTTATCATACAGAATAGTAAAAAAAAATTTAAAACTGTTATTCTTAAAACAATTATGAAGTATAAATTTTAGAATCAATTAGAACTATTTTGAAATATTTTAAATTATATTAACCTCTTTTTTAAAAAAAAAAAAATTACATCCCAAAATGGTCATTAATGATTCCATTCGTTTAAATTCTACATTTCATTAGATCCTGAAAATGTCAGCCAGACTTTTTTTTTTAATTATCTTTATTAGAGTAAAAATAAACCTATAGCAATAAATCATTAAAAACATTTTGTTAAAAATAAATAAAAGAAGTCATAATTATAGTAATTTGATGGGGGGGGGGGATTCAGTAAAAATCTTATACAAATTACTCTTTCTTCTCATATGTCATAGCATCGGCCGGGACGCGAACCCACAACCGTCTGCAACCAACTACTTGCTTGCAAGGCAGATGCGATGACCTCTCGGCTAACAATGCCTGACTCTTTGAAAATAAAATATATAGTACTTGACCTGTAAAAGAAAAACAATTGACTTTATTTAAAATTGGTGACGTTTTAAAAAAAAAATTTATTATGATTTTTCCAGAAAATGAACTCTGATCTTCCACACACACATTTACAGATATTTCACTAAAAGTGATAAACTTGAGTATAACTTTTGTTTAAATTACTTCTTGGAAATATAAATTTTCAAATTTAGTTTCGCAAATGTGTGTGTGCTAGGTGATTTGAAAAACAGATGTTAATGATTCTAAATGCTCCTGTTATAAATTAATCATTGGTTAAGATGATTACGTTGCATTTCACTAATCTTTAACAAAAATTATTGTACAAATATTCAAAAATCATTGTGAAATATGGATTCTGAAATTATATGATACTCATGTTTTTTTTTTCTTTTGGAATTAATATGTTTTGAAAATTAATCTATAATATTAAATTTTTATTAAGAAATAAAAAGATGCAACTTAGACCTAATATTGACATTAAAAGTAAGCCTTGCATCGTTTATGGCAAATGATAGGGGCAGATTTGAGACCTAAAAGTCCATAGATCACAGTTCAATTCTGTCACCTACAGGTCTTAAATGTTATGACAACCTGAGTCACAAACTACTTAATTATTTATTGGAGGCACATGGATATATATATATATATATAGATAGATAGATAGATAGATAGATAGATAGATAGATAGATAGATAGATAGATAGATAGATAGATAGATAGATAGGTAGGTAGGTAGGTAGGTAGGTAGGTAGGTAGGTAGGTAGGTAGGTAGGTAGGTAGGTAGGTAGGTAGGTAGGTAGGTAGGTAGGTAGGTAGGTAGGTAGGTAGGTAGGTAGGTAGGTAGGTAGGTAGGTAGGTAGGTAGGTAGGTAGGTAGGTAGGTAGGTAGGTAGGTAGGTAGGTAGGTAGGTAGGTAGGTAGGTAGGTAGGTAGGTAGGTAGGTAGGTAGGTAGGTAGGTAGGTAGGTAGGTAGGTAGGTAGGTAGGTAGGTAGGTAGGTAGGTAGGTAGGTAGGTAGATAGATAGATAGATAGATAGATAGATAGATAGATAGATAGGTAGAAGACAGACAGATACACAGACAGACAGACAGACAGACAGACAGAAGAAGACGGATAGACAGACAGACAGACAGACAGAGATAGGTAGATAGATAGATAGATAGATAGATAGATAGATAGATAGATAGATAGATAGATAGATAGATAGATAGATAGATAGATAGATAGATAGATAGATAGATAGATAGATAGATAGATAGATAGATAGATAGATAGATAGATAGATAGATAGATAGATAGATAGATAGATAGATAGATAGATAGATAGATAGATAGATAGATAGATAGATAGATAGATAGATAGATAGATAGATAGATATAGATAGATAGATAGATAGATAGATAGATAGATAGATAGATAGATAGATAGATAGATAGATAGATAGATAGATAGATAGATAGATAGATAGATAGATAGATAGATAGATAGATAGATAGATAGATAGATAGATAGATAATTTTGAATCATTTAATAAATATATATTTTTAGGTCTGAAAAATTAACAAGTTCTGGATATTTACAACTTTAAACTACTCTTCAAACAGGGATAATATTCCCATATCTTTGACAAATTCTTGTGAATTTTATTTTCCAATATTCCCATGCTTTCATTCATTATGGATAATCATGTATCAACACAAAATATCTTTTAGCACATGAATATTCACCATGATGTATACATTAGTAATGAAATGAATGCCACTTTCCAGAAGACTCCCACTTGTAACAAACTCTTAATCAGAATCTACATAGTGAAAAAGACTAAATATTCACATAAAAAAACCTCATTGAAACAAAAATTAATAGCTAAAATGGTAAAGAAACATAATTCTTATCAGATAAATATATTTTCTATCTCAAATGTGAGTCAGTAATTCATAATTCAAAAAAATAACATATTAATAAAAAATTAGTAAAAAATAAAATTTTAATTTTATAATTCACAAATTTGATATTTCGATTGCAAAATGACACACGAAATGGTGCTATACAAGCATACTTAAAATTTACAAATGTAATATCATTTGGGCATTTACATTCAATCTATATACTGAGATGGTATTTTCCCCATCTTCTATGGAAATTATTATTCTTACTGATTTTAGTTTAATAATTTTTTGTCTTATATTTATAATTTAACAAATTATTAAAGTAATAATCAAAAAAGCAAGCCATATATAACATGACATTACTTTTATAAGCTTGTATTTACAAAAATGTAATACTTATCAATTAAGAGCTTGTTTGAGCTATTGGTATGCTCTCTGTATTAAATTATTAAAGTGTATAATGTGTGTACCTATTTTATATATCAGTCAAAAAAGAAAAAAAAAATCTTATCTTTCCTTATAATCAAGATTTAAGTTTTCTACTAATTATTCAAGCAGAAATATATTTTAATTATGCAAATTTGAAATTTTAACATCCCACTTAATTACTAATGGCTTTGAAAAAAAAGATAGAAAAAGGTGGGGAGGGGGAAATCTAAATTTTAAATCAGGTTCTATTGTGAAATGTTATGAGTGAGTCCTAATTGCGTCTTACTAAAGATTCGCCCAATAAACTAGGAAACAAACCACAAAATATTTTTGCTGCTTCTGTTGTTTATCATCTATTAAATCATCACAGAAGTGTGAATCTTATTTTAAAGGAAAATCAATGAAATTGGAGAGGGGGTGGTAGAAAAAAACTAAACTGAAAAAAAAAAACTTCTTTTGTAAAGAGAAAAAAGGGAAAAGAAAGAAGAGAGGGATTAGTAAGCAGTAGGTGTCGAAGGAGAAGGTATAAAATACAAAAAAACTATAGCAATGAATCTACATTTTCCAACTAGAGAAATCAGACTCTTCCCCAGAAAGCCTTGCCTTCTTTGTTGAGCCTAGAGTCATTACAGGAATTGATAAATCCATAAAAAGAAAAGTGCCAATCAGCTAGCCAAGGTTGCAACAACTATAAACCAGGACAATCTAGATATATGTAAGAAGCATGCAGGAACCTCTCACTCATGAGTGAATCCAGGATCAGATTGCCGCCAGTGTGATGCAGAGGGTCTATGCCAATTCCATCAACAGTAATAGCGCTGCAACAGTGGGTAATTAGGAACCATTTTTTAAGGAAGTGCTAGAACATTTTTTGATACAGTTTAGACTCATTTCATACCCTATAATAAAATATATTTGTGAAATTGACCTTTCTCTCAATAGAGCTTGGTTTTAGGTTGTCGTACATAACAATTTAAAACCATATTATCTTTTATAAATTTTGTCTTGTATCCATTTTGTTTTCCTCTGCGTGTATGTGTTCATGTAACTGAGAATGGTGATCTTGGAAAGTTAATGGGGAATAGGATAGGTAAACTAGTCAATAATAAAACCACAAAGATACTTATTGTCACTTTAGAATCATTAGTTCTCTAACAACGCAAATCGTGAGGATTTAAGTTGATCCAGTGAAATAATAATCAATTGTGTAATATGTCTAAGCCAGCATATTTTTATTTGGGTGGAGATCTCAGGAAGCATATTGTGTTTCTGCTAATCCATAGGAGTGCCAGCATATTCCCTCAGTTGAGAATAAATATTTATATGTTACATCGAGAAATATCATATATAAAGAGAATTTGGAGCAGAAATTAGGAGAAAGGCAAAAAGATCACCTTGCTTGGGTACATAGTGCACACATTATTAGAAAACTTAATAAAAGTTTGATTTGATAATTATACTTGAGTTTATAAATTATGTATTAGAAATATGCCTTACGTTACTGAGTTTTCAGTTATAGTAATTAGGTGCATTGAGGGTTTGGGTGACTGTATTAGCATGTGAGTCAGATCACAAAAATGAGGATTCATTCAAACCTAGTTCTTGGCAATCTGTCTAGTGGTGTTTTGTAGCGGCCATTCAAGTCCTGCAGTTTAATAAGTTTTGCTATATTGGTCATTATGTACCACGACATGGATTCAAACTTGAATAAATTAGAAAATGGCTTCCCAATGTGTAGGGCTCAAAGAACCATGAGATCAGCCTGAGAAATGAGTAGGGCTGAAGAAAAGTGAGACATTGAGAGTTAAGCAAAAGAGTGAGGTAGGTTCCAATGAGGGAGGGGAGAAAGATTTTGAGATTTAATTATAAAAATAGTATTAAAAAAAAAACTAAATGACTATTCAAGATTTATTATAAAAACGTTCAATGGAGAGATGGAAGAAAGCCCATTCAAACACTTAGAGAGTTTAACATACTGTTTCAAGACATAAAATATAAAAAAACAGAAACTAATGATAGCAAGCAATTTACTTGGAGGATGCAGCCCAAGATTGGTGGAGGATAAAGTACCAAACTCTGGAAAAGTATGTAAAGAGTATGTTGCAGACATTTTAGTGTATCACCAAATAAGATGGGGAAAATATACAAAAGGGAAGAAGGAATAGGGTATGGACAATTTGTTTTGAAACAAATGGCTAAATTGAAAACTTCTGTAGACTACCCCATGACTGAATCACAGATAATTCATTTGGTAAGAAAAAACTTACCTAAGGGCCTAAGGGGATAAAAATATTGTCAGGATATATAAATAAAGGGTTAGAGGAAATATTAAAAATACTATGGGACTTAGGAGACAGAGGATAGGAAAGGTGAACAGGAAAAAAGACAACAGGAAGCTTTTAATGTAGTCATAGATGAAGAAGAAAAAAACCCAACGATGGCAGAACAGGCATGCCCAGTGATTCCAATAAGAGTGCAGAGTATAGAAATACAGGCACTGCTTGATTCAAAGAGCCAAATCTCAATAATTGTCAACAGGATTTTAAATTGGATTAAGTACCAAAATAGTGAAGTACAGTTTTTACCTTTGAAAAAGTCAGATTACGATGGCAAATGGAAAAAGAGCAAAACTTGATCTGATAGAGGTATATATCGAGATACAAGTGGGGGCTAAAGTCATAAGACAGACATTATTGTCGATGGCAGGACTGATTAAAGACATAATACTGGTGTCAGACTTTTATACACCAAACACAGGCAAAAATAAATTATAGAGACAGATCAGTGAAAATAAAAAATGAAGTGATTCCATTTTATAACATAAGAAGAAAAAACCCACTAATGTCACATATATAATGGGGGAAGACATACACAAAGAGATAGTCAAATCAGTATGGCAAAGCTAGGTGGGGAAAACAAACAAATATTACAGCAGTATAAAGAGGTGTTTATGACAAAACCTGACATAATCAAAGGTTATATTCATCAAATAAAGTTTAAAGCTGAAACTCATTTTCAAGGCCGGTTATATCCTATCCTAATCAAAAATAGAAAGTTAACAGCCAAATACAGCAACTGGAAGAATGGGGAATCATGAAGAAGCAACTGTCTTCATATATTAATCCTTTAATAATTGTAAAGAAAAAGGATAGGTCTGTGAGGGTATGTTTGGATGCACATCAATTAAATGCCATCACGATCCCTGACTGAGACATGCAACCTCAGATTCATGATCTATTGCTTCGGTTTCAGGGAATTAAATATTTTTCTTCATTCAATTTAACCTCTAGATATTGGCAAATGACTCTACATGGCAAAGACTGGAAGTATATAGCGTTTCATTATGAAGGCTATACTTATGTCTTGCAATGGATTCCATTTGAATTAATGAATAGCGGATCCAGGTTGCTGAGCTGTTTAGATCATATATTGTCTAAGAGGATAAAGGATTTTATCATATATTATATGGATGATGTGATGATAGCCTCAAAAAACCAATAAGAACACTTGGAGAATTTGACCATCTTCTTGCAGGAGTGCTCAAAAAAAAAAACATTATGATTAACTTTTAAAAAAGCTGCCTATTGCAGAAAAAAAAAACATTTCTCAGGCACAGTTAGTAAAGGGGGCACAAGACCTTACCCAGAGAAGATCAAGGCAATAACTAAATTCCCTGAACTGCAAAATAGAAAGCAAATTAAATTATTCCTGGGAATATGTAATTTTTATCACAAGTTTTACAAAAATTTCTCCACTGATACTAAAGCTTTCTTAGGGCTACTGTGAAAAGAAAACAAGTGGGAATGGAGTGAAATATCATAAGAAGACATTTGATAAAATTGAAGAAAAGTTTGTGAAAGACATTTGATAAAATTGAAGAAAAGTTTGTGAAAGTGATAGATAACATTAATGTACTCAAATTTTAACAAACCATTTCATTTATATTACAAACTAATAATAGTAAAGTCAGGCTGGGCTATTTTATTTCAAGAAAGCTCTGATAAAACACAACTTTTATTTTTTAAGCCAAACATTAAACCAGAAAGAAATTATACAGCTACTGAAAGAGTCTCTAGAAATTGTGTGGGTATTTACCAAATTTAAACATTCATTACTGGGATCGAAGATTATGATAGTTACCAATCATAAGTTTATAAATAAATATTACCTGACCAGTAATAAGTTAATAAGATGGGTGTTGTATTTACAAAAATTCCAGTACTGTATCATACATTGTTCTGGGAAGGATAATATTGTTCCTGGCATAGTGAGTGAAAAAACCCTATTCAGAACAAAAATCAACACCTGACCCTGAAATGAACACATTTAATAAGTATAGATGTCTAAATAGATATATCAATAGAGAAAGACATGAAGTTAGACATTCTTCAAACTGCAGTCCCTTTATATAAAGATATAATCTAGTGGTGCAAAGGTGCTTTGCCATCAATGCATAACATAAACACAATGGAAAAAAAACCACCATCATGACAAAATGCATACATAACGAAAGAAAAACAAAACAGCTGGGGAATTATTGTGCCTCAAGTTTTATGTGCCTGATTAATAAATTATGTTTATCAATCAAATGAGCATTATGGTACTCATAAAGTTGAGAAAGTATCGCAGCATAGATATTGGCACAGTATGTATCGGTCAACTATCTCAGCCCTTCAAGTATCAGCAATGTCAGAGATAAAAGCTGCCAAACAAAACTGGCCATAGATTTTTATCATCCATTACCTGCATTCAGGCAATACAAATATTTATTAATTATCTATGATGTCTTCTCAAAGTTTGTACAGCCATGACCTTAATTGCTGCGTTAAAGAGTAAACTCTTCACTCAAGTAAGGAAATCCTCAGCGATCCTTAGTGGTCATGGAACTCCTTCCATCTCTAAAGAATGGGGCAAATGGATACACCAAGAAAATATTCAACACATATTGACCTCAATTTGAAATCATCAGTCGAACTCATGTGAAAAGGTCATGAGAGCTCAGAGCAGTTTCACTCTCACATGGAAAAGAATCATAAGCAGTGGTTCAATCTGTTATCTTGAAAAACAAATATTCTAAATTGGACTCATCACGAGTCCATGGGACTATCCCCTAAATGCTTATATATGGACAGGCAGTTCTATCACTGCTAAAATGTAAAGTACCCATCTGACCAGAGGCCATTAATATACCAGAAGATAAATCTACAAGAAAAATGGTTGAGAATAGAAAAAAAAAAATGATGGTTGAGGTCTATTCTTTGGTCTATCCCTTTGGAATTAGGAGACTGGGTATTCATCAAAATCCCAACCCACAAGCAAGGCCAGTTCAAACCAGTACAGGAAGTTTTTCCTTTTGTACGAAGATCTGTACCAGATGCCTTCATGGTTCAAGATAAACAGGAAAAAGTACAATGCTTGCAGTTTAAGAGGGAAGATTAAGAATAGCAGAAAAGGAATTTAATTTTTCTTTATCATTTTTCCCAAGAGAGGTGATAAAATAGTATTTTTCCTATCTCATATGGAAAGTATTATTATTCTAACTTATTGGTTTTAGTTTAACATTGTCTTTATATTTGTCTTATATTTATAATTTAACAAATTATTAAAGTACATAATGTGTGTGTCTATCTTGTATATCAATACATAATGTGTGTGTCTATCTTGTATATCAATCAAAAAAATATATATTATCTTCATTATAATCAAGATTGAAAAGTTTTCTTCTAATTATTCAAGCAGAAATATATTTTAATTTCACAAATTTGAAAGTTTTAACATTCCGCTTAATTACTAATGGCTTTGAAAAAAAAAAAAGAAAAACATGGTAGAAAATCTAAATTTTAAATCAGGCTCTATTGTGAAATGTTAGTGGAAGTATTTTTTTTGATAGTGGTGTAATGATATGAATCAGTCCTATTTGCATCTTACTATAGATTTATCAATAAATTGGGAGATAAAGGACAAAATATTTTTGCTGTTTCTATTGTTTATCATCTCTAAAAATATCACAGAAGTATGAATTTTATTTCAAAGGAAAATCAAGGAAATTGGAGAGGGTGGTGATAGAAAGAAAAACTATAATTTGAAAAAAAACTTCTTTTGTGAAGGAGAAAAAAGAGAGAGAAAAAAGGAAAAGAAAGGAAAGAAGTATTAGTAAGCAGTAGGTGTTGAAGGAGGAGGAATACATAGAAAAAAACTCTATAGCAGTGAATCTACAATGTTTACCAGTTAAATAAATCAGTGTTCCCTGGGAAACCTTGCCTCCTTTGTAGAGCCCAATGTTGTTGCAGGAATTAATAAGTCATGAAAAGAGGTGCCAATCAGCTAGCCATGATAGCAACATTGTAAGCTGGGAAAATCCAAATATGTGCAAGAAGCACACAGATACATGGTTTCAAATGCAGGAATCTCTCTCATGAGTGAATTTGATGATCAGATAAGCCACCAGTTAAGTATGATGTGGAGGGTCAATGCTAATTCAGTCAATAATATTAGCACTGCAAAGGAGTGGATAATTATGAACTGTTTCTTTAAATGAATGCTAGAACATTTTTTTAAGGCAGTTTAGACACATTTCATACCCTATAATAAAATATACTTGGGAAATTGATATTTTTCTCAATAGAGCTTGGTTTAGGTTGTCTTCTATATACATTCATAATAGCTTAAAATCATATTATATTTTATAAAATTTTTCTTGTATCCATTTTGTTTTGCTCGCGTATATGTGTTTGTGTAGCTAAGAGAGACAATCTTGGAAAGTCGGCAGGAATAGAATAGGAAAATAAGTCAATAAAGACACAGAGATACTTATTGTCAATTTAGAATCATTAGTTCTTTCACATAACCCAAATGATGAAGGTTTGAGTTTATCCAGTGAAATACTGATTGTATAATACATATAAACCAGGATACTCTTATTTGGGAGATCTCAGAAAGCACCTCGTCTCAGCCGATCCATAAAAAGGGGGCCAGCATATTCCCTCGGGTGAGAATAAATGTTCAATGGTAATATTGAGAAATAACATATATAACGAGAATCTGGAGCAGAGTTGAGGAGAAAGAAGAAGCGAAAAGAAGATCATCTTGCTTGGGTACATAGTGCACAGGTTATTAGAGAACTTAATAAAAGTTTGATTTGATAACTTTACTTGCGTGTATGTCTGGGCTTATAAATTATGTATTAGAAATGTGCCTTATGTTAGTGGATATTCAATACAGTAATTAGGTGCTTGAGAGTTTGGGTAACTGCTACATAAACAAAAACTAAGGTGTCAGATCATAAAAATGGAGATTCATTCAAACCTAGTCAATGTGATGTGATGTATTATGGCTTCTTCTTAAACAAAGTCAAGAATGTCTCAACAATTATGCCCAGATAAACCTGTTAGCCACTTTATTTTCCATTTTCCACTCTAAATTTTCCCATATTCTGCTCTATCCCATTTCCACAACATAATCTTTGTCAACTCTATAACCTTTATATCTAAATCCCCCTTATCTTTCCCCAAAACCAGCATAAAAACCAATAATTCACTTTCTGTATAATCACTTTTTCATATTTATTCTTCCATAACTTCATTATATGTACCCTTTCTGTTTTCAAGCATTTACATTCAATTAACAAATGCCTAATATTTTCTATTCCTTCCTTACATAATTTACAAAATAAATCACCCATATTTTTCCATCTACATGTATATTCTCTTGTAGCTAAAGATCCCGTTCAAGCCTTAAACAATAAACTACTTTCCTTACTATTATCATATATTAACTCGCACCTAATATTCTGTTTACTTCTATATATATTTAAACTCTTTTTACTCTCCATACTATTTCTCCATCTCTCTAACTCCCTATTCTTTATTAATAAATCGATTCTTCTATCCCATTCCTTACTACTATAACACTCAACAATCCTCTTAACACAATCATCCCATCTTTTGTACAAATATACTGATATAAATTCTTTATCCAAATCTTTTGCATACCACATTACCTTTCTCACCCATCTTGTTACCTGCCCTTTACTCATAACCCAATTAAATACTATTTTGGTTATTCTTTTATTATCTATAAACTGTAATTACCAAACATTTTCATTTTACTTTTTGCATCTCTCATATGTGATGTGATGTATTGTGGCTTCTCCTTAAACGAAGTCAAGAATATCTCAGCAATTATGCTCAGAGAAACTTGTTAGCCACTTTATTTTCCATTCCCCACTCTAAATTTTCCCATATTCTGCTCCATCCCATTTCCACAACATAATCTTTGTCAACTCTATAACCTTTATATCTAAATCCCCTTTATCTTTTCCCAAACCCAGCATAAAAACCAATAATTCACTTTCTGTATAATCACTTTTTTCATATCTATTCTTCCATAACTTCATTATATGTACCCTTTCTGTTTTCAAGCATTTACATTCAATTAACAAATGCCATTCAAGTCCCACAGTTTAGTAAGCTTTGTGTACCAGTCATTATGTCCATGACAATATATATTTAGATTTGAGTACATTCCAGCTTGCGGACTGAGACATGAAAGTGTTCACTCTCTCAGTTTATTATAACTGCATTATCAAAATCTGTTTTTCTTGTAATTTATTTTTATTGATGTCTTATGTATAATTTTCAAATTAAATTGTATCATGTACATATCGTATATACATGTTAAAAATGATTGTGCTATATGTGTGTGTAAATGTTAAATATTTACTATTATCTTCTAATTTTGTATCCCTACAAAGGCTTATAACCAAATGACATGGATATGGGATCGGATTGTACATATACACATTCAAATGTCATTGTAAAGACTAACTTTACTTAATATAGATACATATATTAAAAATTAAATCCTACAAGATTCTGTACTTCACTGATAGTTGCTTGAGCAATAGTCCTGGCTTTTTTAGATCCTTTGTTTAACACTTCACAAATATAAGAAGGATCTTGCTGTAACTGATTTATTTGTTCTCGAATAGGTTTAAATCTTTCAATTATACTTTCTGCTACAACTAATTTGAACTTTCCAGTATCTAAATGACTATTGTCTTTACAAATATTATCAGGACTTGAACCAGTAACAACACTATGAATCTCAATAAGATTAGCTACTGCGGGTCTTTTTTCAGGATCATATATGATAGCAGAAGTACAATCTGTCAGTGCTTTTTTTACTTTCTCCAATATAAGTTCAGGTGAGTCAGATAAGTGAATCCTAGACAAGGGATCTGGATCAGATTTACTCATTTTTTTATCAATGTTGCGAAGACTTTTTAATCTTGGAATACGTCCTAAATATAAATAAAATACGCATAAATAATGGAATACAATATATATTTATCAGCATTTCATATAAAAATAGCATTAATAACTTTCAAATTTATCAGTAGTTAACTTACAATTAAAAGAATTTATAATACTTTAATTTTATTTTTTAAAATTAATAATTGAATTAATTTACTGATGCTCCACATATTTACTTCAAGTTAACAAAACTGTGGTGCTTTTATATCAAGTTACACGTATAACAAATACAATTATAGCTGAAGAAAATAATTATACTCATCAAATTGAAATAAGTGTTTTATATATATAGTATTTTTTAGTATTCAGATATTTTGCAACTGACTTTTTGAAGTTATTCCTATTCAGATTTAAAAATAAAATCTAAAGAATATCATTATATTTCAATTATTTGAAATTAAATTTACATGCATTCAAAATTATTTACATGATTTTTGTGCTCTATAAAGGCAGCATTCTTCCATAGTGTAAGCTTGTGGTTAAAAACCTGTAGAGGTCCCTACTATCGCATTTTACACGCATATTCTCGAGGTTACAGCCTCGGTAAATATTACTTACGTAATCAATGTGCGTTTAATAAATTTATAATTAAACTATCAAGGGAAATTAAGATTTCATACTTCTTTTTTTTCTTTCCATCTTAATTAACTATGTGTGTCTTTTTAAAAAATATATACCACCATCTATTACATATGACTGAAAATTTACTGAACCAATTGTAATGCAGGTTGAAATGCAGCCTGCTAAAACTGTTAGGCTGGCCAACCTTAAAATATTGCATTATTGTAGATAACCATACACGTACAAAATTTAAAGAAAATCTGTTAAACAAAATTAAGTTAAAAATCAGTTACAAAATCTAATTCAAACAAACAAGCAAACAGAATTTCTAAGTTAAATAAAAGCATTTAAAAAAATAATTCATTATAATGCAAACATGCACAGAGACATATATATGTATATATTATAAAATTAAATCTGTATATACATGAATAAAAATTCATACCAATAGTCAAATAAATAGTTAAGAATCATACATATTAAACAAGATTTAAAGCACTAATCAAATGCAAAAGTGTATGTCATTATTAAGTATGTGATCATATACTTTCACATTTTTGTTTTGCAGATTTTAATAAAAGTCTTAAGTTTTATAAGAGGTTAGTAAGAATATAAAAAATATATCTAAATCATGTCCAGGTTATGAACTTTTCCCAATATATTTTAGGAATATAAAAATTGAATAATTAAAATAAAAATGTTCAAACTTTTCAACTATGGTATTGGCTGATTTTTAAAAAGATTATGAATAGCATGATAAATAAACAAAATAGATATAGTTATAAGAAAGTTTCTTTCATTTGAAAAATTAAAGATAAAAGACGAACAAATTATCAGCTAGAAGATAAATGAACTCAATCTTCAAGACAATTAGCCAGTGGAAAATCCCAAAATGCAAATAAGGCAAATTATTCTGGAGAAATTCCATTTATACTATTACTTAACAACGTAACATCAAGAAGATGAATAAATAAAATCTTACATAGTTGTTCAAAACTATAAACAAACAATAATGAAATAAATAAAATAAAATAAAAATGAACCATAGATAAATTAAATGTGGATAATATGGGAAAAAATCTGCAATTAAGAATCTAAAAACAAACAACAAAATTAATGTGTCTAAATTCTATTAATAAAAAAAAATTATTTTAAAAAATTGTAAATGAAGCAGCTTTAGATACAGTTTGGTATAATAGAAGTGGAAAAAAAGTATTGAATTGCTAAAATACAATGAAGGTATAAATGGATGAATAATCGACTTTATTGCCAAATAAAAATATATACAATTTAGCAAATGGCATTATTTTGCAAATAACTCCTTTATGTAGAAATAAAAAAACAATAATATATATATATAATATTTTATAAATATAATGCTTTTATTTAGTATGCATTAAAAAGCCAATTTTTTAATTTGAATATAATTAATTACAAAAAATATCAGAATACTAAAAAATTAAAAATAATATATATGAAAAATATTTTACAATAAACACTTATTTATTGTGCACTAAAAAGCCAAAAATAATTATTTCCTTCAACTACAATATATTACAAAGATTTCATTTAGGGATACATTAAAATTTAATTTTAAAAATACAATGGCAAGATTATAAGACCAATTAATATGTCCTTTAATTTGGTGGATATGATATTACAGGATTCGCAATTCTAAAATTATACTCTTATTTGACTGGACTTGTGAAACATAAGAACAATATATATCTTCTTAAAACAGTGTTTTATGATAAACTTGAGCATGCTTTTCATAGGAGATTATAAGGAATATTTCAAAAACATTCTAAAGTGCAATATTGATTGTTTTCATAGGAAGACCTGGCAGAAAATAGAATACACCGAACAGCTACAATTACATATGGATGAAGTAGTTCAAAAAGAAGTCATCTGCAGAAAAAGTTAAAGACAACATCCCAAAATATCAAATCAATATAAAAATGAACCAGCTGGTTATATATGTATTGCACAGATTGGTTTGTGTAGTCATTAAATGACTTTGTTCCTTTTCAAAAATTTCATGAATTTTTTTAAATAATGGGATTCAACTTGAAGTAGAAAGGACTGAAACAATAAAAAATATGTAATAAAGAAAAATATTACAGCAAATAAAAATTAGTTGGAGTGTTATACCATAACACTAAAATAATGTAAATTTCCTCATAATCGACCAATCATAATCCAAATTATAATTTACTTCATCCCTATATGTCTTTTACTTTTTTTTTTCTTTTGAATAATTTTTATTTCTTTTAAATCTAAGTTAGCATTTATAATGATTTATCTCTCATTTCTTTCTTTGCATTTTTTTAAAACTAGATATGTCCAATTCTAATTTTAAAATGCTGAATCTTTTTCATTTGTTCTTAAACTAAATATTTCTCATAACTAGAGGTAGATAGATTCTCATTATACAAAAAAAATTCTATAAAAAAATTTTTTTTAATCATATTATAACTTTGCACTACTTTCATTTTTTCCCCATCATTCCAGTTTTTTTTAATTTCGCACATGTGATTTTATATCAAATCTCATATCAATACTAAGAACTGTTTTTGAAATGAATATTCTACTTGTATTGTCCATCTGAAAATTTCCATAATTAATTTACTATCTGTTGATTTTAAACAATAACTATATGAATACTTCTGATTTATCTTCTTTCTTCCATTGTTCACATAATATTTCAGTTCTCTATTAATGATTGGGTCACCAATAATCTATGGAATAAGGTAAAAACAATTATTCTAAGGCTATTTTTATAATTTTTCTTCCAAACAGTTGTCAAGTTAATTGCTTAATCTATTACTGCTTGAGTTCCTAAACATCACCTAAGCAATGATGAATTTCCTACTTCGTGAAAACATGCACTGAAATATGCATCTGTGTTCAGAACAATTTACTGTTAACAAAAAGGTTTTTTCAAACCTTAGCATCGCAAAAAGTCAATTATGATTCAGACTGACTGATGCAAAGCTAGAAAAGCAGTTACCGAAAGTAACATCATCAATACTGGCTAACTTCAAACGCTTCACCAAAAAGCAGTTTCAGCTATCACATTAGGGGTGAATCAATTAAATTTTTGATCTTTAAGTTGATAATTTTGTACCACCAGTAAATGATATTATAAATATCCATATGGGCCTTAGCAGAAAAATGATATCCCACCCTGCCTTAAAGGAAGTGAATAGGGAAAATCCCTAATATCCACTCCAAAATTCTTATCATTGCAATTGCTTTACTTAACAATTATAAATTATAATAAAAAATCATATACAACAGCTATATAAATATATATATTAATAATAATTATATCAAAAAAGCCATTTTTGGCAATTATTTTTATGCCCTTTTCAAATGATAAGCATAAGCCAGCATGGTGTGGTTATTGACTTTTTCTTTCTGAGTTTAAATCAAAAAATACTATCATTTTTCTTCTCAGCTATTTGATAGCTCTTAACTGAAATATCAATTGAATTATCTTGAAGACAGCTGAAAGTTTGTACAACAAAAAGTTCTTATTGCGATAAAGAAGTCGAAGAATTTTATATAGATATACAAAAGGTTTTTGTTCAGACCAAACAACATTTTAAAATTGACATGAAAGACTTTAATGCTTGAATTGGTAAATGATTGAAAGATGAAAATGGTGTGGATAAATTTGGGCATAGTGATAGAAATGAGAAAAAACCCAGACTTACGGCATTTGTACAAAAAAAATTTTTTTTTTATTAATTCTTTCTTTAAGGAAAATGCTAAATGGTAATGGATATAAATGTAAGTAAATGAAAGTACAGCAAAATTGGATTATATTTTAACTAATAGAAAAAAACTATGTTTTTAATAAATTTACACAGAAAATGATCATTCATTAGTGAGGTGTAAGATACATGTTAATGCAAATTTAGAAAGACAAAAATTATTATTAAAAAAAAAACAATATTCACAGTTAATATTCCTAATCTTCAGAACACTCCAAGAAATTTAAATTAGAACTTACAAATCATTTTAAAACATTAACAGATTTGGAAGATGATTCAGATTTAAACAAAATCAATAGGAAGATAATTGATACGCTATTATGACAACAATAAAGATAACTGGTACAAAAAGTAAAATTTCTACCATGACAAGACAATTTATGATGAAAAGAAGAAATATGAAATATATAAAAATGATCCATAAAAAGGATTCAATATCTAGAATTTTGTAAAATGGCACAAAAAATAGTTAACAACAACAAAAGAAACTATAATTGTGAATTAGCAAGGAAAGCTATAGAAGATAATAAAAGTATCAAAGTGTAAAATAATATCTTGGTATTGGTATGAAATTTATTTCTGTAATAAGAAGAAAAAATGTTAGTATTGCTAAAAAAAAAAAAAAAAGGTGACACCATGAAAGATGTAGAAAAATTCTATAAAAATTATATAGCAATAAAAACAAAAAAATATATCCTTTATAATTACTACCCTTACTGAATTGTCCAGCATTTTAAATGAAGAAGTGTGCTATATAACTAAATCTTGAAGATTCCAGGTAGTAATGGAATTATAATTGATATTTTAAAAGAAGCAGGTGAAGAAATAAAAAAATTGTGAGCAAAGTTATATACCAAATGTTTAAGTGATAAAGATATAACAGATGATTGGAAGAATGCAATACAAATAATTGTTTAGGAAAAACTGATAGGGAAGATATTAGAAATTACAGACTTATTGGTCAGCCTTTTATCAGTTCTATAAAAAAAAATTTCCAAGATAATTATAATTCATCTACAGTCAAATTTGGATGCTAATCAACCAAAAAAACAAGTGTTTTAGCACAACAGATCATATCCAAGTGTTAAAAAAAGTTATAGAAAGAATCAATAAATATGAATTACTATTATGTTTTGGATTTGTAGATTATGAAAAAGCATTTGATTCTATAAGCATTTCTTCCGCGATTAAAGCATTAAATCATCAAAATATAGATCCAAAATATTGTCATATTCTGAAGAATATTTATCAAAATGCAACAACAAGGATTACATTTACATAGATATGTTAAGATTAACATTGAGAAAGATGTATAATAGGGTGACTCCATATCTCCAAAAATTTTTACAGCGGTTTTGCAAGAAGTATTTTGTGGATTAAAATGGAAAAGTAAGGAAGTAAAAGTAAATGGAGATTATTTAAGTCATCTAGATTTTGCAGATAATGTAACTGTTTCTGAAAATAACGCTTCAGTGTTTCAGGAAATGTTACACGACTTATCAGATGAAAGTAAGTTTAAAGATAAACGCTAAAAAGATTAAAATAATGTTCAATGGATTTTCTCAAAAGAAAATAAGGATTGATAATGAAGAATTAAAATAAATTAACAACTACAAATACCTTGGTGGAGATTATTAATATAAATTGAAACATAAGAGATGAAATTAATCCTAAAATTAAACTTGGATGGAGTGCCTACATATTTAAAAAGAAAGATTTTTAATAAATGTATAATACTTCTGTACTGTAATTTTCACTATACCACTCTTTGTACAAGTTATGGACTGGTTTCTATCCACTTTTAACAATTTGTGAAAAGATATAACCATAAAGATATGACCAAAGACATGTAAAAAAGATCTATGATCCTCAAAATGCACATTTCGTGCTGAACCATCACTCATCAGTTGGCCCAGACCAAAATCTTTTACACATATCTTTATCATTGTTCAGTATTTATATAAATAGCAAATTACTACAGTTTAATTGATGAGTGACAAGCGTGCTGCCTTCATAATTTTGACATAAATCACATAAAATATATTAATAATTTTTATTAGTCGATCATTAGAAGAGATTATCCAATAATAAATATTTCTTAGTGCAATTTTCACTACACTACTTGAAAGGGCAAAATATTTGACACATCAATTAAACTGTAGTAATTTGCTATCTATATATACTGAACAATGACAAAGATATATGTAAGAGATTGTGGTCTGGAACAACTCATGAGTTCAGTATAAAATGTCACCATGAGAATCATAGATCTTTTTCACATATCTTTGGTCATATGTTTATGATTACATCGTCACAAGATGCTAAAAGTGGGTAAAAACCAGTCCTTATCTTGTATAAGAATAGTGTAGTGAAAATTACACAACAGAAATATTACTCACTATTGGATAATCTCTAGTCTAATGAATGACCAATAAAAAATTTTGATGGGTTTTATCAGTTCCTACTTATGGATCTGAGACAAGGACACTTAACAGAAGAGCAATACAGAGACTTCAGACCAATCAACAAAATATGAAGAGATATAGGAATAACAAGAAGGGATCAAAAATGATATACATTTTAAGTGTGAGGGGACAACAAGCATTACTATCATTAAAAGAAATAAGAGGCTGGAGCTGGCATGAATATTATGCTAAAAGAAATGGTACTACCTGGAAATCTTAAACTATATTCCAAAAGATATGGAAAGTTGAAATCTTAAATTTTATTCCACAAGAGATTGTAAAAGACCTAGAAAGAGATCAAATGTGAGATGGAAAAATGAAATAAGGAAGTGTATTGGGTGAAGTGGAGAAGAAAGACTAGGGACCAGAGAAACTGGATTAAATATCGATGGTCACCCTGCAGTGGATTGATGATAGTTGAAATGATGATGGTGATGGAAAATCTATTATTCTTAATATAGCTATTCTATTTTTATTTGCAATCTATTAAATGATTTTTTCTCATTTACACAAAATGACAAATTTTCTATATGAATATATATATAACAAGGCAAAACTCTCCATACAGTAGGTTGGCACAAGGTGGCACTACTGTATGGAGAGTTTTGCCTTGTTTAATAACAATTATATGCTAGTATAAGAGATAATGATCATGTGATATATATATATATAAACAATCAAAACTCATTGAATGTCTTTACCCAGAATAATTTGTGGAACAGGAAAAGTTTGTTTATATTTTTTGTTGAATGTTTTAGCCAAGTCTTGAGCAAGTTGTAATTGCTGAGCTTGGTCGTCACCCACAGGGACGTGAGTACTTCTGCAATAAAAGACACATGTGAAATGAAACAAGTTTATTGAATGAAAGATCAAATTAATAATAAATCAACTTCATTTGAAAACCCTAACTTATTAGCTAAAATTATGTTAGCAATTAAAAAAAAAGTGTTAGTTTTTTAACGAAAAAATAAAACTTATTTAAGAGAAATATTTTATTTACTTATACAACAAAACATCAGCAACTTGAAGCACTGGATAAATGAATAATCCCAGAGGAACAGCTTTCATCATTTCTGATTTTTCCTTCATAAACAAATAAAATTTTAACAAAATGTTAAACAGACAAAGATAATAAATAATTATACTAGTTTCTCAAAATACTTTATTACAGAAAATATATTGTTACAGATATAATGTGATCATACAATATGATAAAAATAGATGATAAAATTGCAATGTTAATTAATAATGGCTAGACAGTCCAAAATCTCTTTAAGTTACAAAGTTCGAGACCACAAGAAACAAAGTTCATCTTGGTAAAAAGTCAGTTTGTTTCTCAACCAATATGATTAGAAAATTAATGTTACACTCATATTGAGTTAGAAATATTCAACAAAGTATTAGGACCAAATGGGCAATCATTGCAAAGGACAATCAGTGTTCAATGTAAACAGTTTGTGTAAATTTAAAATGTAACACAAAAGTTCTAACATTCAGTAGTGTTTATTCTCCAGGAATTTGAAAAAGCTTCCAGGTTTCTTGGTAGATAAAAAGGGATGTAAGAGTCTTATCTCTGTTTGATTTTAATTATGGTTTGTTTGAAGAGTTAGTCTCATCTGGCTGAGGAAAGCTGTATTGGGCCTTGCATCTAACTGTCCAGATAAAGTATGTTAGAAAAATCGACATACAAATGATAGGGATAACCCTTTTGCGAACGCATTCCTTAAGATTAGTCTGTTTTCGAATTGTTAAATATGGTGGCCTTGATATTGCCCAGACCCATGCAAGTCTCAACTATATGATCAAATGTCTCTTCCTCTCTGCCACAGCTAGTGATAAAACATTTATATTTGAGGAAGTAGTTGACAGGCATGGCATTTAGGTTAATTTTAACGACATAGTCAAGGTATTTGGGCTCTAAGGCACAGTATTTAAAGAGTGACATTAATTTTTGATTGGACAACCCAAGTTTTGGGTTAATATCATAAGGGTTGGATTGAAGTAAGTGGTGACTATCCTATAACTTTAATTTACTCTGAAAAAAGGTGTTTATATCAATATTGTGCAGCTTTATCACAGACAGTAATTGGTCCAGCCAACACATCTTCTTAGAAGGAGGCCTATCCATGGGAATTATGTTGTCAAGGATCAGACCCTGGCCATACTTCTGTCTGAGATTATAAAGTAATGTATGTGTTTTCTGAAAGAGAATATATGATATGGTATGAAGAGACATTCCATTTAGTTTTTTGGGTTGTTACATATTAGTGATACTTATGGCTACAGTGTAACCCTTCCAGAATAGTCTAGAACAATATTTGTTGATTTGTTTTATGAATAATTTATTTGCATTCATAACAGGTAAATAGGACGCTATCTTGCTGAATATTTACATATTTAGTATAGTGACCTTACTGTAAAGGGAAAGGTATACATTAGTTAGGGTTTAGGTATTTTTATCTGTGGACTCGAGGATTTTGGTTTGTAATTCTTTTGACATTGCTGCCTGCGATCTGTATATGGGGAAGCCCAAGAACTTCTGAGATTCAGCCCCGGAAACGAGATTTAATCTATACTATAATGAGTAATAAAAAAATTAAAGTAAAAAATAATCAATAAATAAATCAATAGAAAAAAGATAAGATTATTTTAAAAATGACAATTGTATTGCATAAACTATAGCTGACCATTGCTTATATATATATATATTAATCAAATTAACAAAATATAAATTTACCTTCCACTGTGGTACATGAGATAATCTAGCCATTGTGGTAAGGCATCCCATAATCCAAGCCAAACTTGCATGCTCTGAAACCTCATAAACATAAAACAAAACTAGAATTAACTTTACAAAATATGTTACTCCAACATAAACTATCTAAAAATATATATATTAATCTTTGGCTAAGTTATAATGTGTTATCTATTACAATAGTATATTCAAGTATATATGCTAAAAATATTGGGATTGACAGGCATGCTGTAAACTGACTATAGTTTAATATTTATTTCTGTAATTTAGTACATTTTATCATATTAATTTCAGATTCATTTTATTATATATTTGATGATATAAATGTATATATTTCAGATAATTCACACAGATGTTTTAAAATAGATAAACAACATATAAGCTTTATTTGATCATTTTTTTGCTTCTTTGATAAAGTTTAGTGTTAAACTTCATTTCTCTACTTTCCTCTTTATATTTCTCCATTTCACTCTCTCTCTCTCTCTCTCTCTCTCTTTATTCCTCTTCTCTCTATACATATATAAATATTGTGTGATAGTACACCTTGGTCAACTAAAAAAAAAAAAAGTAAAGTATCCAAGAAAAAATAAGGGTTAAGGATATATATATTGAACCAGATGCTATATCCGATTCAAAGGTCCCTTCGCAAAATTAATACTAAGTTTTATTTTTATAAAGTTATTTAAAAGTTTATAGGATATAGCATACATATGCAGCTATATTTTAAAATACAGTGGTTTTAAACTTTGTCTTCAATAAATCTTATTTATCAAGCATTGTTAGCTGAGAGGTCATCGCAGCGGCCTTGCAAGCAAGTAGTTGTTGCAGACAGTTGTGGGTTCGCCTTCCGGCCGGTGCTATGACATATGAGAAAAAAAAAATCTTATTTGTTAGTTTAAAATAAGTTTCTTCTGACACTTTTTTTTATTATTAAAAAATCTAATTGTAAAAACATTCCAAATTAAAAGTTTTAATCTTTGTTTTTTTCTTTTGAGAAAGCTTTTAATTTTGGAAAGTTAATTGCATTCCTGTTTCTTTTATTTTGATTACAATCCATTTTTAGTTTAATTTTAAAAGCGGAGATTCAATTTTGTATTGTTTTTTTTTTCTATAAGATATTCCCTGGTGAGAATTCTTAATTAAGGTTGAGCGAGAGATAGAGATTTGCCCTGAGCTAAGACTTATAATTGAAAACAAGAAAGATTACGTGGGAGATAGAGGATATAAATAACCCCAAAAATTTCAGACATGATTATTCTTGGCTTGACAAGCTAATTCTATTTGAAAGAGATAGATTCAGCTTCTAATAATTCCACTATTCATTTTCACACAGTTATATTAGCCTGCTGAGATTTGTACTGTGTTGGCAGTTCGGTCATTTAATTCTTTTTAAAATTTGCTGTCAATAAAATATTATATTCTGCTGCCTGTCATTAAGTGGACTTCATATTATTGCCTATGTTTTCTCCCACAAGATGACTAAATTGACTGCTATGTGTATTCAAACCTACAACATGGCCTGTTAACCTACCTCTCCTAATTCCAAGCTGTTCTTCCAGTCATGCCATGAAAGTCTGAATTAGAAAAGATCCCAAAATATGCCTCTACACTTTCCACAGTGAAGAAATGAAACAACCTGAAAGTTGAACTCAAAATAAATGTGCGCACTCTATGAAAAACTCCATGGACTCCGTTTTACTGTAAGGTAAAAATATTTCTTATTCTTTCCAGGGTATATAAATCTCTAGTTAAATCTCCGCTCAATCTGAAAATAAATCTGTTATTTTAATAGTTATTTAATCTCATAATTATATGTATTTGCTTTTCTTTGTATTTATAGTGTGTCTTGGAATCTTAGTTTTAAGATTCCAAGTTTGTTTTCAATTTTATTTATCAGAGAGTGTATTGTGAGATTATATTTTATATGCTTACTATGCCTTCTTTGTTATTACTAACTCTTGCTAAATGCTTTGGCAGACCTTCATAATTTCATTTTGCTCACCTTTCCCTCTTATTGTAATGAAATTAATTTTAAATACATTTAGTTTGCATTTCTTGCAGACCGCAAATCTTTTGGCTGGCGGTTTGTTGTGTTTTGTTATTCTAGTTTTTCTGTAGTTGGAGATTTCATTTCTTCTTTTCTAGGTTACATAAGATCATAATCATTCTTCAGGTTTGTCTTGTCTTGTATGTGAAATTAATCATGAATTGCCTTGAATATGGTACATCAAGAGCTATCCTGCGGACAATATGATGTCTCTAGTTCCAATGTACAAGAGAATGTTCGTCTTGCACTGTTCGTTAATTTCCTACAAGTCTATTTCTGTCCTTTTTGTATCTCTGAATTAAGAAACTGGAATAAGTGTTCTTTTATAAATTGCCAGCAGGAAGATACTATTAATCTCTTTTTAAATTGTAGGTGAGAACAAACTTTGCTGTCAAAGTGTTTAATTTATACTATTTACTATACTCATTTGCACTCTCTGATGAATACACTTATAAAAATCTAGGCCAAACTTTCGTATTCTATTTGCTAGATTTACTTTATTTTGTTTATTGAATTTAATAAAATTTTCAAATTAGTTTAAATTACTTAGCTGACGTTTGTCTATGTGTTTCATCTTCTCAATTGTCTGAACAATAATTAAGATCTCTTGCTGTCTCCCTGAGTCTAGTCTGCGCACATCATCACCATCCTTAACTTTTGATCGGTAAATAAATTTTCTGGGTGCCCTCCATGATCAAAAAATAAAATAACTGATTGTTACAATATATATATTAAATTTACTATAAGTTTACTTTTATTTCTTCACACAACTTTGGCATAATTACATTTGCAAATTTTTATTTTATAAAAAAGTTATATAATATCATTTGCTTAACAAAATGTTTCGCTATTTTTTTCACATCATTTATTTATTTTCTCATTAAAATAGGCAAAACTCTCTATACATATTACCACTCAATGCAAGCCAGAGTAATCAATGGATTACTCTGGTTTGCATTGAGTGGCAATATGTATAGAGAGTTTTGCTTGTTTTAATAACAGTTAAGAGCAAACATAAGAAATAGTGATCATATGATGTTATTTTCTCATTCTTAAAATACAATAGAAAATCAAATCTTGCATATATAATTAGCTGATGAATCAAAGGTTGTGACTGGATGATGTCAAGAATCTTCTAGAAAAAAAAAAAGTACATTTTTTGCTTTTTGATGAGTACTTTGAACATTTTTTTTTAAAAAAAAACTGTTATATTTTACAAATAATATTAGTAATTTTTGAGATAAAGTACCAATTTAGAAAAGCATCTAGAAAGAAATTTTATTCTTATTAAAAAAAAGAAAGCCTAACATTATTATTTTTGTTCTCAAAGAATATATCTATAAAAAGTGGGTACATTTGAAATAGATACTTTTCTTAAATAGCAAACTTAACAAAAAAGAGCTACATAAGCAGCAAACTTGTGCACCACTGAGTAATGAAATCCACTATAATCATTTAGAGAAAAAGAAGTATACTAATAAGGTTAATTATTATTGGAATTATTTTAAAAGAAAAATATGTTGGTCTTTCATATTTAAACCAACTATATACCAATCTTCATCAAAATAAAATATATTTCAAGAAAACTAATTTTGGAATATACTGGGAAGAAATAAAAGTGATGGAAATATAAAGCAGTTCGTAGAATATTTAATATTTCACCCAAAAATTTACAAAAATAAAAGCTGTGAAATTAATTTTTCTTCAAAAGATTTTCCAATAAATATTTTAAAGAAGTTAGGTAATTAAGGATACCTAAAGAAGCATCCCAAAAACTGTACTACTTTTAAACAAAAAGGGAAAGTTTAGTGTTCTTCTAATTCTGTAATCAGTGAATAATTATATTTACATTTACATTGTTATAGAAAATATTACCATAACACACTCAGAAAAATAAGAATAATTATTATTATCATCGTCATTATTATTACAATATTAATTTATTTCTCTTTAAAGTAATTTATATGTTTATGCAACCTATAAATTCACTTATCTTATTTAGTTGTGTCAGGATGGAATAAAATCATTTCTATTGCATCATAATTATTATCGGCACTAGGTTCTGTTAATTAAAGTTTAAATACCTTTTACCTAAGTACCCTTCATGGAAATTCCAATTGTGCAACTGTTTTCATTACCTGCATATAATTTATTTTCTTGATCAATTGAATTAAATGCCCATTAAAATATTTTGTGTTTGAAGATAGATTGTTTTGCATGTCTCTTTTTATTATATGCTTTGTTAAAAAAATGTTTCTGAATTTTTATGATCCAAATATTTAACAATTCTGATGGATATGGTATTCAAAGAATTGTTATACTCTGCCGAGTTTGGCAGTAGCTAGATAAGTAATGTGTTTATAGTGTACCTCTTTAGATCTAGTCACAAGGACGATTGTTGATTGCTGAATTAATTGGGTTATGTGTAATGCTAGGGTGATGTAGTTTATAATATAGTATTAGTTAACTACTTATATTGTTTATTCTTTTCTGATCTCATGCTCCTTCGTCATTTTATATTAATTGTATATTTTCTTTTAATATTTATATATGATGCTTTCCCATCTCCTCATAGTGATCCCTTCCTCTATACCATTACAGTATATATATATATATATCACTCAGTGGATGACTTGTGTGGCCAAGCTGAAACTTCGGTATATCAATATTTAAAATATTTTAACACGGATGAACCCGCAAAATATGTCTTCTATATATGCAACCCATGAAAATCTTCGTATCAACATATATTTGTGAATCATATAGAAAGAATATAAATATATTTGTTAATTGTAAATGATTAAGTTCTCCACTTAAAGACAGGTTCATCTATAAGTTAATAGACTACTATGATCAAATAAATAGTGCAAACGATTATCACTCGCAACTATTAGTAATTGACTATGTTTTGATCAAAAAATACAAATTATTAGACCTGTAAAACAAGACATTATAAAGCAGTTATATTATTTATATAATATATATAATATTAACTGATGTTTGTATTCCTTTAACTTATATATAATTTTGTATTCAAATAATAAAACAAATACAGTAATATAAATTCAAAGTTTTAATCCATATAGGAGCGCTTTCAACTATAGACAAAAACTACTTAGATAGTTGAAAGCGCTCCTACATGGATTAAATGTTTGAATTTATATTACTGTACTGTATTTGTTTTATTATTTGAATATAAAATTATATATACATATACACATGTATAAAGAAGTTATAAAAATATAAAATAAAAGTTAACTTTTTAAATATTTAAAATTATATAAGGAAAATTATATAATGTAGAATTAAGCCACCCTCTAATGTTAAAAAAATACTGCATGTCATTTCCTTTTCACAATGGTGAATTTTACTTACAATCATAATTTTAATGCATCAATAACCATATAATCAATCTTATCTATCCTGAAATCTTTACCATATCTGGATACCAATTTAGCAATTAATACAAAATTGCTATTTAGTCAGCTAACAGCCATTCACCTAAATAAATTCAGTTCTGGTGTGGTAAATACATGAAAAAAAGTCTCATCTCCATCTAGATATCTTCAAACTCAAATCAGGGATTAATATACCCTAAGACTTTAATTGTCTACTATTAAATGCATCAATTTTTAATTTTAAAATTTTATAATGCCATATTAGCAAAATGAACTTCTGAAAAGTACACTTTCTTGTTGTTTGGATAGTAATTTCAAAATAGCACTTTTAATATTTATCTAGACTTCATTTGAATGAAAATTTGAACTGGGCAACTGGAGAAGTAGCAATAAAAACAATCACATTATTTGTCAATCATTACTAAATATGGAGTTGCAATTGTTCTTACGGTAAAATTATGTATAGTTAGAAGACACAGCTCTATATGCATACTGATATTAATAACTACTTATATAAGTAAGTTAAATAAAGTTAGGTGCATAAAGCAACATAAAAAACAATGGAGTAATAGTAAAAGCACTTAATTATCACAAATATAATCAAAAGGCATCAACTTCAAAAATAGTGAATTATTGTTAAAACTTATATCAGTAAGTATCAAAATAAAACAAGTTGTTTTTTTTTTTTAAAAAAATTGTCAGTATGGACATGGAGATCCTAGTGTTAAATTATGGGAAAGTTGTTCACAAATTATACGCATAATGAGAATAGTCTGGAATTTTTCATAGTGGATAATTGTGATATAATGGAGTTTGATCCAAGAGACGCAATGAGAAAAACTATTATCAATAGCAAACTCTCTTCAATAAATTGTGATCATATTTTACTTTCCTTAAGAAAGTCAGTGCCGCATTAAAAGAATAATCAAATGCTTCAAAATATTGTCTATTATTTGAAATCATTCATCAATGGGTCAAGAAAAAGAATTTTTCTAAATCTTATCCTACGGATCTTTAGAGAAATGGCGGGTAAAGTTCAGGTTACCCCCCCCCCCCGAAGAACAAAACTTTTCCCATTTTCAATAAAAAAATAATGCATTTATTTTTTACACTATACTATCTTAAAAAAAAAAAACCTATAGCATTTATTCACTTAATCGTTAGAGTAGCACAGAATAATGAATGGACTCCTGATGTTAATGCAAATATGAAATGCTTGCCAGGGAGAGTCATGTGATATTTTGTTTGCTATGTTTCTTACTTATTAATATTTAAATATATGTATATTATCTATATTAAACTTAATGTAATTAGAAGGACCTTGAACTCAAGCTCCCTAAAGATATCCACTCTATCTTATACAACCTATACACATGACTTATCATTTTCACATGTATGTAGTCATGTGTGCCAGTTGCATAAGATAAAGTGGATAGATGTACTGAGCTTGAAAGTCCATGTTTCTTACTTATACATTTATAAATTTCTGCATTAAAATGTAAATGAATTTGTTTCTATGGCTTAAAGATTCTGTGTTTTTTTTTTTTTTCTAAATGCATGACAAATAAAACATATGGTTAAAAACAAATACTTTTTGGTGAGAAGCAATAAATATCTAATTAAAATTCACCTTTTAGTTATTAAAAAGAAAGACTTTCAGCAAACACATGATAACTAATATCAGGAAAAAAAATTCTGGAAAGTAATTTAAAATAGAATGATAAAACTTCAAGTAAGTTTGGCTTTAATTTTTTGAGCAATTATTCATCTCTCTCTCTCTCTCTTTATATATAAATACATTTTTAAATTTTGATTACATAAACTATTTTGACAGAAGAATCTTTGGTCAAACTCAAAAATATAGATAAAAAATAGAGCAAACCTGTCTTACAAACTATCTAGTAAATCTAACCAAGATAATTTTAAACCATATATATATATATATGCAGAGTTTACTGTCAAATAATAATAAACAATCATATATAAATAAAAGTAAAACATAAATCAAATTTAAATATTTTATTTCCCCTCTGTTCTTCCAAAACGTAAGCTTGTGGTTAAGACCTGTAGAGATCCCTACTATCGCATTTTTACGCGCACATTCTTGAGGTTACAGCCTTAGTAAATATTATTTATAATTTATTATAAAATTTAAAATGTATCACTAGCAAGCTTTGAAATTTAAATATAGTTTTATTTTTTATTTTTTTCTATGGATCATAGCATCAGCCGGGAAGCGAACCCGCCAACCCGGGACAACCGTCTGCAAAGCAGCTATCACCGACCTCCCGACCACCAATGCTTGACCAATATAGTTTTATCTTTAAAAAGGAGTTTATAAAAAATTCTCTTTTATCAATAGTACTTCCACGCATATATCTAAATGTATATAAAATTTTAAAATGCAAAATTTAAAAAAAAAAAATCGAAATGTAAAATACAAATAGAAATCCTTTATTCTCGTATTTTTTTAACATCTTCTTTGACATTCATTCACACAGATCTAAACATCTTTGACATTCATTCACACAGATCTAAATTAATCAACATATATATGTAAATAAATTCAACATTTTAATTTAAAACCTTTATTTTATAAAAACATTACACAAAATGGCATTTTGCAGGCAAGTATTAATTGCTATGCCTGAATATAGCAGAAATGATGTCACTTGTTTTTATTTCCTCTCCAGGACTTTTTAAATTATATCATAATTATATATATGAATATAATTTCATAGCTTCTTTATTGCTCTATTATTTTTAATTTATTCCGAAAATTTATAAAACTATAGTTGGATAATCCTGATCTTTCTACGCCAAGTATTTTAATCCTTTCTTTTGAATTCTTTCCTGTTTCTTCTATATAAAATATACTAAGATTTAAAGAGAATTTAAATTCGTAAACTATACTTTCTTTTTTTCATCAATATATTTATATATTGAGAAGTGTGATTTGAAACTTAAGTGATTTACAAATTATATGCATTTTATCTTTTATAACTAATGAATTATCACCACAATTTTAAGCATTATTGATCCACTATAGGATGAAGGTCTTTCCAAATTTAATCCAATTTCTCTGATCCATAGCTTCTTTACATTCTTCCAATATCCATCCATATATGGATTCTTTTTAATTCTTTTATAATTTCTTAGGATTCAGTCAAAGACTTCAACTATCCATTGATCATCATCTTTTCTAGCAATACAACCAATTCTAAGTCAGTCCCTTGGTTTCTACAATGATCTCAATGATACTTTATATTCTCTCATACATTTTCAATGAGAAATTTATTTTCAATATTTCTCATACATTTTTTTATACTTCATAGTTTGACCTGATGTCATAACATTGTGCTTATATCAAATAGTTAAGTCCTAGATCCATATATAAATACGATCAAACACATTTCTTAAACTTATCTTTTCAAACATATGGACATATTTCATTTTAATTTTATATTAACATCATTTATTATGTTCCTATCTGTATTAATCATTTAACCAAAATATTTCTAATTATTAATTTTTAAATCATTACTATCAACTTTTATTTTTTCATTTTTAGCATTTATTTTTAGTCCTACTTTCTTGCTTTTATTCGATAGATCTTGTAATACTTCTTGAAGCTCTAAAACATTATTCACCAAAACAATTGCATACCCTCAACAATTTTCTTTTTGAATGTGAATATATAGTGATCAAGTTATGGTAATGTTATTTCAATTTATTTATTTTTAATTATATTTTTGGTTATGGTTTTGGATAAGTGTACAGAATTTTCTTCTACAGCATGCAATAAAGAAAATCACAATTCATAATAAACATTATATTGAAGAACCACATTATTTTTCTATTGTAATGATCTCAAATTTTCTTCAAGATGTTACAAATGGGGGGGAGGGGAAATATAATGTGTTTGTCTCTAAATTTTACTTTAATTTATAAACTTTATATAAGTTACACTAATGTTTAGACCGAGTGCTAATTACATAAATATCATAAATATCGTAGTCCACCTTTCAAGACTATTAAATCCTCTTAATCAACTAAAAAAAAAATTAAATTCTCCACGGATACAGAATTTGTATTAAGATGTCATCTAGACATTGGGGAAATCCTGGGAAAAATTTATATACCCTTCAGCATTATTAAATTATGCCACAATTAACTAGATTGAGGATTGGATCCATCCTACTGGCTTTCCTGATTTGACCTATATTTAAACAAATAATCTATATGAAGAATTTGTTCACCTTATGATAAAATAGTTCATTAAATTTTAAATAGTGAGAATCTATGAAAAATAGAAAGGAAGTTAGATTAACAAATAAAATAAAAATTATTATATAATATTATTCATTACCCCAGTACTGTACAATAACACAACAAAATATTACAATATTGTAATTTTAAATTATATAATATATAAAAATAATAAAACGTTTACAAATAAATAGGTATAATGTTATCACCCTGTGAATGATCACTTTTTCACTATATTGAAAGCTTTTGTTAGAGTCTCTGGTTATAAGTCCTTTTCATTAAGCTTAACGTTTATTAGTTCATTTTCGATTTCCTTCATTTGTTTTGTTTTGTTTTTTTTTTTACTGTGGAATTTATTCCGATATATTTCTTCTTTTGGTTTCCTCTTTTGGAAACTACAGATCCATTCTGATAGATTTTGAAATATTAAGGCTTCAACTTTCTTATCTGCTTAACATTTAAAATATTCAAGTCATGTTTCTTCACTTTCTATAAACACATACATTCCACAATAAAGGTTTCCATTTAACATGAATTGGTGTAGGCATAAAATTTAGCATAGGAAACATAATGTGGTAAGTCAAGCTTGATCACATTCCAGCTTTGTGTGGATAATTCATCAAGAACTACATTGTGTTTAAACAATGGGTACATTTGAAAATTCAACAATGCACTATTGGGATGGATTTATAACACTGATTTTTGTTCATGGCTTGGCTGCTAATTAAAATAAAACTTGTTTTTTATGACAGCAATATAATAACAACAGACTCAAGAAAAAAAAAGAGAGATACATGAGAGAGCAGGAGCTCTTCCTTCCTTCCTGTATTTATTTTAATAAAAATTCTAATGGCCTTTTACACTTGAACTGCCCATTATCTAAGCATCACTACTGTATAGAGAATTTTGTCCATTACCTAAGCTATATTTTCCCCACTTTTCTTATCCTTTTTTCTTTTTAATCGTTTATTATTTTTTTCCATGTAATTTTAATTAATTATAATACAAATATTTTTTTTTATAATCATGACATTTCAATGAAATAAAACTTTTTTTTTTTCTATTTAACTGTCTTGACATTAAAACAAACTTAATAATTCTTTGTGTTTTCCTGAAGGTTTGTGATGATGATGTTATAGCTGTATTTTTATATTGGACTATTTCCATCATCTAATATAAGTATTGAATGTCTTTAGAAAAATTTTCAATACTTATATAAGATGATAGAAATAGTCCAATATAAAAATACGACTAATAATTATTTATTGATTTATTTTCATTATAAAACTCTTGTTTCAAAATTAACTAGCGGCATTTTGCCACCCTCTTTATTTTTACGTGTAGCTATTTATGTAGCTCAGCTATTTATGTAGCTCGTTTGAGAATGCTACACTATATATATAGTCTAAGAAGTTTAAAATGTCACAACTATACTAAAAATATTGTTAGTTAATAATTTATTAGTCCTAAAGCTGACAAATATACCAACTCTTCTCAAAACTTAATGAATGTATCAAAAAAATAGGACAACAACTCAGTTTTAAAATTACTAATTTATTCCAAGAAACTTGCAAATACAATAACATATTAGGATATCATCAATGCAATTGTTGTTTTTATCTCTTCATTAATAAAAAAGACAATACAGGTCAAGCGTTGGTGGCTGAGTGGTTAGCACAGCTGCCTTACAAGCAGTTGTCCCGGGTTCGGTTCGCTTCCCGGCAGACCATTTGACATATGAAAAAAAAAAAAGACAATACAAACTATGTAACAATTTAGCTAGCATATATTGTCATATATATAATATAGAACAGGAAATGAAATTCATTCCATTAAAAAACAAACAAAATATTTTAAATAATAAATAAAATAAGGATAAAATATAATACCTGAGATTGTTGAAATAATATACATTTTTCAGGATCAATACCACATGCTAAAAGACAAATTGCTAATTCTTGAATGTTGGAGCTAAAAATAAATTCATCAAACAAACAATTTTAAACAATGATTATTGTATAAAATATAAAAGTAGTGTAAAATGAAGCTTAAACTGTGTTAAAATTAATATATAAAATAAAACACTGTATATTTAAATATATGTATAACAAATAATATTTTCGTGGAATAAAAATGGAATAATTTTCAAATATATCTGTATGTGTGGATGCTTGCTATTTCTATAATAGCACCAATTTGTGACTGGATCCTAACAATATCTTGGTAATATCATTTACAAACATTTTTTTTTTAAAATTTCTATCTTAATATTTCTCTTAATATTTTTTAATATTTTTCTAAGTTTTGTTTCACATTACTTCCAGATACATCTATATTTGCATTCATAATCAAAATCTGTGTTCTACACACCAAATTACACCATGTTCTTCAAGTTGTTCAATTCCCTAGTTTACTCTTTAAATATAGTTACTCCCTTTACTAGCTACAATTTCTTTCTTCTCTAATTTCGTTGCCTCTTTCTTTTTCGAATTTCATAATTGTTTCAATAATCTTCTCACTTATTCTTTTCAACACTTCTACTATGCTAATTAATCCTGTATTTCTAATTTTTCTTTCTATTCTCCTACAATTCAACATTGGTGGACGAGTGGTCACAGCTGCCTCACAAGCAGTTGTCCCGGGTTAGCGGGTTCATTTCTTGGCTGATGCTACGACACATGAAAAAAAAAAAATTCTTTGATCTTTTCTTGATTTTTTTTTTGTTTAATTGCTCAAGTCTCTACTCTCTATAAAGCTATATTCCAAATAAAATATTTAATAAAAAAAATCTACCTTCAATTCTTATTCTAATTCATCACCATTTCCATCTATAATTTTCAACTTCTAAAATATTTAAAAACATTAATCTGTTCGGATTTTTTTTATTTTGAATTCATTTTCACATCCCAAACTGATTTTAAATTAATATATAAATCAATTATTATCATCTTATCACTCAGAAGCTTCTACAGATAATAATTTATTTTTTTTGACAATAAAACGTCTTGTCAAACTTTCATCTGTATTATAACTATTCTCCTGAATTATAACAATCTTCAAACTCCGAATATCATCTCATAATCATTTCTGTCTCTTTTTTTAAACCATTTCACTTTCATTTTTATTTTTACATCAGTATTATATACAATTTAATAACACCCAGTTGTGTGGAAATAGCATTCTCCATAAGCATTAATAACATATCAATCTTAAGTTGTTTATGTCTTTATTCCATTATGTTTCATCTAAAATAATAAATTATATAATCTACCCATTTTGACTGTTTTATAACATGTGTTCTATCTGAGTTTGTAGAATCTATACTCTAGATATGAATTTATTATTGAAATTACAGCCAGAAGTGGATTAAATAAAACCATGAAAATAATTTACTTAGCTGGCAAACAATGTAAAAAGTAATCAATAAGGAAATAATTCACAGATGAAAAAATAAAATTGCAAAAAAGTACTCCATTTATAGCAAAAAGCTTATTAAATATAATCATGAATTTATAAGCAGTAAACGTGTTAAATGAAACAATCCATATAAAATGCATGTATGAAATCAAATGCAAAATAAATAGGGTTTCCTTTCATATTTTCATTATAATTAATTTAAAACGAAAGTAATCCATAAGAAACTAAATAAGTAATCTGTAAGAAATGAAATTCTAAAGATAGCAAGACATCTATTAAAAACATAAAAATAATGTACGTTTTAGTTAGCAAGAATTAATTTGTGGCAATAAATATGTTTAATGAAAGCAATCCACAAGAAATAAAATTAAAAGAATTATGTTTTTTACAGAAAAATATGAAAAATACATATTTCATAAAATATGTTACAGATTAAATGTACATTTCTAAAAATGTTGGCACTCAGAAGTTTAAAACTTCTCTATTTTCACAATGTATGTCTGATGATGCTATAATGAGAAGTCAGGACAGTACTCAATCTTGTTCACTTCAGCAATTATTATTTGTCTTTGCTTATGATAGTTGTATTAAAATGGTAACAATGGAATTTTATTGCCAAACAATATATAATGAAGAGAGAACCTTGGCATTTCAATTAAACACAATGTCTTAAATGACTGTGCTAATATGTAGCTTAATAATTCTTTTAATATTGTTGGATATGAATCAAGATCTCTAACACAGAAATTGGGACTATCAAGAGACTGTGGCATTAAAATACCATTACTTGACAATAAAAGTCTTTTGCTATTGTCAAGCTATTGATAAGTTGCAATTTCATTCATCATTTTCTGCTTGTTAAAATATCAATTATTTTCATGCTTATATTTAATATATTTCTTGTTATAATTTGATTTAATTTTGGAATTTAATTCTTATGGACTACTTTTTGTATTGCTTTGTTTTCTAAATTTCATGTTTTTAATTAATATAATTCTTGCCATGCATCCAATATTAAATACATTTTATTTTTTGATAAGTAATTTTTTTCAATGGCAACTCCTAAGTAGCACCACTGGCAGTGAAATCATAAATCATACAAACTCACATAGAACTCGTGCTATAATAACATCGAACTTAACATTTCAATCAATAAATGTACCACTTTCAGCTTACATATGATCATTATATTCTGCTGCTAATACTTTTAACCTCTAAAGGCTATGGATTTCCAGTACTGGCTTGAAGTTATCTATGGACTGTTTAGTCATTTTAAAACATATAATCTCAATAATAAGTTACTGGTTTAATTTCATACTGTTTTATTTGTATATATAAATCTGATCATTTATTTTTAAATGAAAAATATATAATGCAAGCTATATATGTGAGCCTGGTAACATATATTTCTTGCTAGTGTTACAATATATATATATAAAAGACATATTTTGCGGGTTCATCGGTGTTAAAAAAATTTTAATATTGATATTCCGACGTTTCGACTTGGTCACACAAGTCATCCACTGGGTGATAAAAGGTAGAAAGACGGTTGTAGAGGCGCAGCAATCACTGATCTAAAAAAATATTAAAGTTCCACCAATAGCAAAAATGTTAAATTTAAGAATGTTTTTTAAAAAATCATTCAGTGATTACAGCACCTCTACAACAGTCTTTCTACCTTTTATCACCCAGTGGATGACTTGGGTGACCAAGTCGAAACATCGGAATATCAATATTAAAATTTTTTTAATACGGATGAACCCGCAAAATATGTCTTTTATATATGCAACCCTGAAAGTCTTTGTTTCAACATATATATTGTAACCCTCATGCCTGAGTTTACAGGCATGGCTTTTATGTGGATATTTTTCTTTATTATATATTACTGAATATTATTAAGTCATGTGTAAATAAATTATAAACTGTTTTGAAAACGATTATAATAAATATTAAAAATAAAATGTATTATCACTTTTATCTTTAAAATAAAGAATTATTTTTAAAAAAAGTTGTTATGGGAACCAACTGAAATTTCTTCAATCATCTGTGTTTCCAAGAAAAAGAAGGAAATTATTGTTACTTCTTCATTATGTCACTTACGGGAGAGAAGTCAGTAAAAAATTGTAATGATTATTTAAGGAAATATCATGTATTAACTGGGGGTAGAACTTCAGAATGTTTTCCCTGACCTTTCCAATGGCATCAATGACTATGGAGCTGTAAACAAAGGAATGCCTTCAAATTAACTTTGATCCTGCCGATTTGTTCATTACTATCTAATATGTGACCTTTACTATAAGAAAACTTGCCATTTAAATCGATTATCACCCAGAAATATTCCTCTATAAATTAGTTTGTATATCTACTTACTTCAACGCTCTAAGTAGCTGGAAAATCCTCACAGGATAATTGCCATGGGATAAATCAAAAAAAGTTAAATTATTAATACTGCTAGCAGATATTTAAAATTAATGATTTTAATGGCCATATATCCATATTTATGGAGACCTAAATATATATAAGCTCACAATGATATCAAAGTAAAAAAAAAAAAACTGAACTTAAACTATTAGCTTTTCTCAATGAATTATTATAAAACCACAAAGATTTTTTCTCTTATGCATGCTCTTCATATAATTTTAAATATAAATATGTAAAAAAAAATTTATTATTATTAATTCTATATTAAAGTTATTAAAATTATTAATAATTTTGTTTGTTTATTTCGCATATGAAGTCCAAGTCAATTATTTATTTTGTCATTTAATAATAGTATTAAGGTGGAGAGGATAGTGATCAGGAAATATAATTGAATCTGTATAGAGACTTTTTTATACATGTTCAATTTGACAGTTACTTGTGGCTATATAAATTAGATAATTAAACTGTGTATAGTCACTCCACTATGTACAGTCAGCTGTTAATTATCTTTAAATTCCCCTAGACTAAAAATTAATTTACGAATATTGTGTTGTTCATTTTATTATTACCAATTGTTTAAAAAGAATGGTTAGCGTTACATTTATATATATTGTTTGTTTAATAAATTGCTATAGTTTTTTCTAAATCTCTTTGTATAAAAACTGTTGATGATCAACCTTAAAAATATTTCTTTTACAATACAATAATTCATTGATATCCTTTGTAATTGCCTATGAAAATAAAAGAAAACTAATCTTTCAATTCACATATATACTAATTAAATGAACAAAAATTAAAAAATTAAAAATCTTATAGTTTATTTACATATATAAATCCTCCTATCTCAGTGGTGTGTGATCATGTATCCTTAAAATATTATTCAATTACGAATTGTTATACTTAACTTTGGTTTGATATTGGAATGGTCAGATTTGTCTATCTCGCTAACACACTGCAGAATTTAAACCCCAAACATGAAAATGAACACTCTAGGAGGGGTTGCCTTCTAGATATCCTAGGTTCGAATCTAAAGTCTAAATTCCACAGTGCCACCTACATGATAATGTATCTGATGCTACTAATAATATATCCCTTTACCGGTGCCTGGTGGTCAGGGAGAAACAAAGAGACTCTATACTATGATATAAGCTTGGGTTTGCTAACTAACATCTATGGATGGTACAAAAGAGATGTGTAACAGATATAGACCAAGACAGTGATATGGATTAAGAAAATAAAGAATCAAAAGTTAGTAGATTTAAAAGATTTATTAAAATATCAAAATATAAATAATATGCCCACTGTCTGCATATGTTAGACAGCGGTGTTTACTAAGATTGTATTTAAAACAATATTAATGACAATTTACATTTACAAGTGATTAATGCATTCTCTATACCTCAGGCTAATATAATATTACAATAATGTGCCTAAGAAAGTTTGTGAACATATGCGAGGCATTTTGAATAAATCAAAAATAGATGAATAAAACATTTGGCAATAGTAAAGTTTAATATAATACTTCTTGAATTCGAGAATAGAATGGACTAATGCTTGTTAAGCTATAAGAAGGGGATGTGATTAAGGCATTTATTATTCATAGAAATAATTAAATTACATTGGAAGGTCGGTGGTGCTAGTGAGGAGTTTCTGTAAAGGATGGAGGGTCTGATATGTTTAAACCACTGGAACTTTGCAAATAAATAATTATATAAAAAAAAGTGAAGAAAATACGGGAAGGCATCTTGTCATAAATCCGTAGGAAGTGGTGTCACAGGCAGCCGAAGTCTGGACTCATCCAAATCTTAGCAACTGGGTGACAACTGCGTAGAATTCCCAGGTGTGACAATTTGAGTACACATTCTGCCTGGGAACCGCAGAAAGTGAAGGGGAAATGGTCTTAGCCGTTTGCAGCGCTTAGGAGGAGCAAAGCGATCTCAGACACCCAATACACCTACTAGCAACACTCGAATAAAGTATATAAAATATTTTAAAAGGATTCACTTAGTTTAAGAAATCGCCTAATCAATTCCTCAAGTATTTATTTTAAGAAAGTCCGTCCATTCTCGACCCCAAATTTATACGCTTTGGAAATTAATCAAAATAATAAACATTTTAAAGTGGGAGAATACATGATAGCAGGGTTTTAAAAGAAAACATAAATTAATTATGCAATCATGCATTTGTTAAATATTTACTCATTAACCTCACACATATTCTCATATTATCTTAAAACCAATAAACATGTGGAGTTTTAACAGCAAAATTATTAAATATTTGAATAATATTAAAATAGCCCTTGAACAAGCGATTAAGTGAGATAATAAAATGGGACAAATTTATAATGTAAAATGTGTTAATGGCGGCATCTTGATTTAAATAAAAAAAGAATAATTTGCTCGTTCGATAGCTATGCTGGCACACCATCATAATAAAAGAAAAACAGAGTAAAATACAAAATATTAACGCAAGTATAGAGATAGAAATACTAATTAAATTACAGCATTTACAGAAAGAAAACAGAATTATAAGGTAAAGCAAAATAGAAACCAGGGAATTAGCTATAGCTTAGTAATAGGAATATACATCACAAGAGCTATTGGGTTAATTTTGGGTTACCTTGTCAAAAGTAAGCATTTGCAGGTAATTTCAGGTGGAGATTTTTTCCAGCTTGATGGTAGCAGCGTTCATAAGACTTTGGCAGCAAATTCCGGTTACAGTTCACATTTTAAGCAGCGGTGGCGGTCTTTAGGGTTTCTTAAGTGGAGGCATCAGATGATATGGTGCAGCGGTCGGCCATTTCCGAAAGAAAAATAGCCCTCTTGCGGCTCTACTCGGTTAAAATCAGAAAATCAAAATGCTGAAGGAATAGTCAGAATGACATAGAATGACTCAGAATAAAATCAGAAAGCTCAGAATGAATAGAATTAATCAGCAGGAATCAACAAAAGAAACCCCTTCTATATATAGCAGAACTATACAATAAAACTGCCCTGGAGCGTTAAAAAATATCAAAATTTGCTATCTTATCAAACTGCAATAAAATCCATCCGAATGTCCAAAGGAATTCAACAAAATTTTAATTAATTTTCTATTGTTAATTATCCTGTAGACATTCGGATTAAAACTTTGATTTAATAAAAAAATTTTGCTAATTAAAAAAAACTACCTTAAGTGGACATCTGCTGTATTTCTAGATAAGCTCCAGAACATATTAATTAAGCTATTGTTTCTTATCAACCCTCATTTATTTTAAACAGAAAATATGTGGCGTGATTTTAAAATCTAAAACAAAATTATTTTACTTTTAATTTTCAATGTTTAAATCTATTTATGGGACGAATATAATTTATTTTAAACTAAAAAAAAGATATTACGAATGTAATATCTTTTTATAAATAGATTTAAACAGAAATGATTTTAAACAACAAATTATTATTTTACCTAAGATTTTGAAAATAAATATATCACACTGTGTGTGCAATTACGACCTATAGGGTTTTTGAAACAAATCTCTTTTACGTGTGCATACACATAATTTACAATATTTATTTATACTGGGAATTAGAAATACAAATATATATATAACACGAGTGTTGTACTCGTGGTTTAAAATTGGGCGGGATTTTCAGCATATAAGTGCATTGCAGACACACTCCGATACATTGGGGGTTTAAACTAAGGTATGAGAGTAGGAAAGAGATGAGAAAAGGTGAAACGAAGATCTGCAAAGCAAATCTTACTGTTTCAATATCAAGGTATATCTGTCTTCCTATGTCATTTCTGGGACTGAAAAAATAAATAAATCTTCAAATCTAATTCAAAATAAATTTAACATTTATTAAAACAGTTTTAAAAGCTAAGAAATATATATACACTAAAGATTGCAAAATATATATATAACTGTATTAGTAGGTTATAATTGTTGTTACATATCATAAAAATAGAATTATTAATAGTACAATATATATAATCATGCTTCAAATATATCAAGAAACAAAAATAAAAATCCTATATATATGTGCTGTACGCACAGATAATGAAACAAGTATATATAATCGAAAGCAAATATAAAATATTATTTTAGCTGAGCGCTTTCAAGAGACTTCTTGCTCTCATATTCATAGCTACTATCTTGTTAAAAACTGTGTTGTCAGAAGAAAAATTTATGCAAAATAATGCAAATTAGTTATAACTGCCATTTTTGAGACAGGGCAAAGCAGGCTTCTCTTCAATTAATGGACTTAGAATTGCTTGCTATGTATAATGCTTCTCTGATCTTGCATTTAGCATCGTGTCTTTCTGAGCAAACGATAGCAGACATGGGTTCGAATATATGCCCTGTTGTTTTTTCATGCTCAACGAAGATGGAATTGCCTTCCTGTTTGGTTTTAGTTTATTATAAAGGTATTTATGCGGAGCCACTCTGTTGGCAATATTGGCCCTGGTTTCCCCATAATATGCAGCGTGGCAGTTAGCTTGAGGGCAGGTCATTTTATACACAACTTGAGGGGTGAGTTCAGGTGTGATTTTGTCCTTGAAATTATTGATGTTTATTTGTATTGGGAGGTGATCGATATATGATGGTGAAATCCTTAGCTAGTTTGTTATTGAGACATTTGGCTAGAGATTGAATGTATGGTATAAGAATTCTTGGCTTGTTGTCCTTGGTGTGGTTGTGGCTGATTTTGTGATAAAATTTATTTATTTTCCTGCATACATTGTTAAAATAAAGAAATAATGTATATTATTTAAATTGGAAAAAAAAATCAATAGCATATTGATAAAACTAAGAAAAGAGAGAAGTTTGATTATATTTAAATATAGTTTAAATGTTTACATTTTAAAATAAAAATACCCTAAATTAATATAAATTGTTATATGTGTATGCAAAATCGAAATATTATTACAGCAAAATCTTGTTGCATTATTATCATTTCTCCACAATTTTCCCCTGCTTTTGTCTTGGAAAAAGTACCATAGAAGTGACATTATTTTTCATGTTTCCATCATTCTTGAACTTTTAGTTCCTGATATAATTATTTTTCTGCACAGTGTTTCCATCTGAAACCCCATACAAATACTATTACAGTATATAAAACACACACACATTATAATTACCACAATGTTCCATTAACTAAATTTTCATAAATTTTAATTATAAATAATAAATTAAAATAAGATACTGAATTATTTTAACACTTTCCAAACCATTTTTATGATTTCCTTGTTAATAAATTCCTGTCAAATTTCTTTTATGTTTAGGATTTACTCAGAAATATTAAAAAAGTCTTTTTGTCAAAAATGGTTAATTAATTAATGTTTGCTATATTTTTTAAAAATCAATAGCAAAATCATTCTTAAAATTAAAACAAAATTTGTTACCATAACCAATCTCTCTACTTTATATATATATAATCACAATAATGAATTGACTTTTAGTCACAGTTTTCCGATTGAATCAGCGTTTGTTACAATATAAACCAATCAGAGAAAATAAAGAAAAATTCAGGAAAAAATATAGTAACATTATCAAAGTTTGTCTTGCATTGGTGGTCGAGAGGTCAGCGCGACTGCCTTGCACTTGGAGGCAGTTGCCCGGGTTGCGGGTTCGCGTCCCGGCCGATGCTATGACACTTAATAAAAAAAAAAAAACATTATCAAAGTCTTGGATTAGCTCCAAGCCCAATAAATTCCACATTTTGAATTGAAACAAATGATAATAAAGGATTTTATATTATTTTTATAGTGTAAAATTAAATAAGAATAAAACAAGAATTGTAATCTTTTTAAAAAATAAGATTGTTTAAAAAAAAATACTTTGCTATTCTGCTTTTTTAAACATTCAATTAATGTGCTATTAGAAATCTATCTATAGCATATATAATTAAAAATCATCCAGAATAAATACATTAGTATTAGAATAACAACTTAAAATATAATATTATAGCAAGTTCTCAATATTTCTACAATTTTAAGTAGTAAGTAAAATTTATTCTGGGTGATTTCAATTTCTAATTTTTGCATATAGTTTATACATTTATAGGCTGTATATATATATATGCACACACACGTTTCATAAATATTATAAAATCTAAATTGTAGTTTACCTCTCATTTATTTTTTCAGTCTTTTCACTACATATTAAAATGAAACTCCTTTTATTATTTATACTGTATATAAATATTAATCACTTCAATAGTGTGTCATGAAAATATTTAATACCAAAAACTTTTAAAACGTTCAAATTTCTTTTAACTTGCTATAATAAGTTTATTTACTCTAATATGATAGATAAATTGCAACATAATACTTATATATGCATATGTTTTGTTCCAACCAAAAAAAAAAAAGACAACTGGTCACTGAAAAACATGCTTAATTCTAGGGAAAAAATAAAATAAAGAGCAAGACAAATTTAAAAAAATAAAAATTGTTTAAATTAAAATTAATGTAATTTATTTAACAATTCTTTTTTCTACACTATTTTTTTTTTAAACTTAATTTAGGATAGTTAATAAAGTAATAATTTTTACTATATTGTATTTATTCCAGAGTTATTACATTGTAGAGATGTCTGCCCATCCTTGCATATGTATTAAATGAATTATGTCCTGTACATGTGGGGTTCAGATTGACCTTAGGTCAACATGGGGGTGACAAGAATCTCGGCCTCAGGATGGCCTTTGAGCATTCCATCATCAGATTTTCAATTGGATGGATGGTTGAAGAGTTGGAGTGTGGAGTAGACTGAAGCCTGTCCATTAAAGTATGAGGATTGTCTATCTTAATATATCTGAGCACTTATAGTATATATGTGTGGAGATGATAATCTGGACCAACTGATGATTGCTGGTTTAGCATGAAATACGTATATTGGTGATTCTTTATCTTTTCAACATATATGTGTTTAAGTGTAACAGTGTTATTAGATAGAGTGGAGAGTGTGGGTCGTGTGAAAGTCTGTGCTCATATACCCTATATATTAAATAAAATGTAGAATAATGATGTAGGATAATGGTAGATTTGAGTTTTACATATCAGGTAGAACCATTACGGCCATACTCAAGATTTTAATCAATACATAGAATAACTCAAACAAAGAATTTTCATTATTTATTAGAATATGCTATTCAAAAAAACTAATTGTCATTACTTAGTAGAATTTTAAAAAAAACAATTAAGTCAAGCAAGTTTCACTATTATCATTTTCAAAACAAACCATTTTCAATATGAATTAAAACTGTTAACTTCTAGCCGAGCAGACATCATATTTTTGCAAAATTTCATAATTGGATGATAGGTGTTGCTCATTGGAAAAAAGATCCCATATCAAACAATACAAAATATTGAAGCCATAATTTCTTAATAATTTCTTAATAAATAATGACATTTATTGCCAGTAAAAATGTGATTCTTTTTTTAAAATATAACTCTTCATTAATTTAACTTTGTATCATTCATTAATGTATTTTTTTTTTTGTCGAATTACATAACTTTTTTATAACTTGTATTATTTAAAGTAATATTTATTAAGGCTATATATAACCTTAAGAGATTTGCAGAGGTCCCTACTGTCATTTTTTCAGGTGCATAGTCTTAAGATTATAGCCTTAGTAAATATTACTTTAAGTAAGGAGTATGCGCTTTATAAATATAATTATTACAACTTGTATTATTATAAAAGTACACATAATTTTTTTTTTTAAATTATGAATTACATGTTCAAATTATTTCATTTGAAATTTGTTCAATACTTTCTTTAGTTTGTGTTAACTTTATCAATATGCATCTTCAGTATGGCTTTGGATGTTCTATCAGATATGTAAAACACATCTATTATGTAGAACATCTACTCCATCAGTGCCAAATGTACTAAATGAAAGTATTGTAATGGGCAAATAATAATTAAGTGTTATTCTCCGGATCGTGAAAGTATAAATAAAATTTAAAAAATAAAATCTCAACAAATATAGCTGAAAATATACCTGCCTTAATTAAATTTTAAAAATAATACTTAAAATAAAACTTATTTCTTTAAAATCAAAAACTTTTATTTGTTCATTTATAATTATTTTTAATAATAGATTTATTTTTTAAAAAATATATTTATGTTACCTTTTGAAATAAAATCTCATTTGCTTTTAAATTAGTTTTTTCATAACATGGAATTTTACTGGAATCTTGTACTTAAATTTAGTTGTTTTTTTTTAGAATTTCTTAATTTTTAAAACTATAAAATTCTCAATCATAAAACTATTATTTAAATTAAATCAATAAAATATAAGTATAATACATAAATACTTGAATTAATAAAATAAATAATATACTGTGTATTAAAATCGTACTGATAGATGCAATTAGATTGCTAGAAGAAAAATCAATTTTACTTATCAACACCATCGGCAGCAATCTCTAACAAACAAATATGGCCATTTCAACGCCAAAAGAAAGACAGAAAAAAAACATTAGAAATGACTTTTGCAATGACCACATGCAGAAGATACTTGTATCTTTTTTAGCAGCAAACTTTGTCACTGAAAAATTTCAATGCCATGTCCAATTGTAGCTCTTCACTCCATTTTATTCTCATATCTCCCAATTTAATCTCTTTGAAATAATATTTATAATGTATTGTTCTTCTTACATGAAAATCATGCTTAGGTCTGGTATAAAATATTTTTTTAAGAAAATCTTGTATTGTTCATTCATTTCACATGAACAATCAATGAAAATGTGATTTTACAATAGTGAACATCATGGTATCGTTCGTATTCATGAAGTTGAAGAACATTTTGATTAACATTTTGATCTTGCCGCTATAAATTAAAAATTTTACAGTGCATTCTTAAATAAATTTTTTCTATTAATTTTATGTTACATTGATAGGAATCCATAAAACAAGATAAAATAATAACTCTATATGCAGCTAATATAAATACAATAAAATACCTTATCTTTTACTCTATTAAAAGCAACCAAAGTACATAGGAATCTATGCTGCTCATCAAGACCTAAGTCTACCTTTCTACTTAAAAAGCTACGAGATATTTAAATTGGCTTACATTCTCAAATTCATAACCATCCAAGCTAAAATAAGTCGAAAAAATTTTCTCCCATCACTAACTGATTAAAAAAGTTTTTCAAAATATTAATTATTAAACCAAAATCTTTATATGTTTCATTCAAAATATTAAGCATATTCTATAGATCTTCTTTTGAATTGGCAAAGCATAGCACAATCATCAACATACTGTAAATCTAGAAGCCAATAAAATAAAAGTTTTTGGTTTGCTTTTGATTCAAATTAAAAATTCCACAATCAAATATTTATAGCACCTTGAACTCTGACTCACTGAAACACCTATAAACAGGTCCAAACACTAATCACAAAAATCCAAATCAATGATGAAGCAAGTACTTATCCTTGTTTTCATTTCAAATGCTTCAGATTTTTCACTTGCAATACTAATACATCCTCTCATTTTATCAGATAGAAGCAATAGAATATGAATAAACTTTATTGGAAAGTAATTTCAAACAATGCCATAAACCTAATCAATTGAATTAAATACTTTAATCAAATCTAAAAAACCAATATATGAATCACTTCTCTACTTTCTTGCATTTTCCTGATGTTAAAACCATGTCTATAGTAGTTTTTTTTTTTTTTGATTTTCTTAAACCACACTGAATTTCCTCTAAAATTGGAAGCATTCTATTCAAAAAAATCTGAAATTATAATTGCTGCAATGGATAAAAATGGTAAGCAAGATAATTATTTCATTCTCGGCTATTCACTTTATTTTTATAAAATGGAACAACAGAAGCATAATAAAAGATCAGGTGGCCCAATTTCATGATTCCACATATGCCTAAAAAATTTCAATATTTCTGAAGCTAACATATTACCATATTAAAAAACTTCTCCAGGCATCTCATTAAAATCTGCAATCTTTCCACTTTTACGATTATAAAAATCTGGGGGTTTTTTTTTGGACATGAATACATAAAAGAAATATATCATTAAAATCATAATCTTACTTCTTGTATCATTATTTAAAAGGTAATTAAAACAATGCTTGGAGTTAAATCGGATTTTTTTAAGAATTGCCTTTATTATGGTCTCTTTGGAATTGTTGTGATACGAAGATTAATAAGTCTGTGCATATTTAGAATTATATTATTGAGCAGCTACGAAATAATTTAATGAAATGGATTATGAAAGATATTAAAAGTATAATGTGGCATTTTCATTACATGATAAATATAATGCAAGAAATTTACTGCTTATTTAACCAGTAGACACTGTATCGAGAGTTTTGCCTCTGTGTAAATTTAATGCTTCCTGAAAAACATGTAAATAGGTCAAATAAATTGGAAGGTGAATTAAAAATAAATTTGGAACAAATTCGAATTTTTGGAGGTTAAGCAAAAAGGCATGAACTTTTTTATGACTAACAATTTCATTAATCTTTCAAGTATCAACGTGGCATAAAGTTATATGTCTATTTTAAATTTTAGGTCAAATTAAGTGAGAGGAAGGTAGTCTGATCCTTGTTTGGAGCTGGTACTTGAATTAAAACTTATTTATGAAAGAGAAAAATAAGTTGTTCAATAAAGCAGTTACGATTCTACAAACTGGAATAAAGACGACTGACTTTTCTTCTTGTTGAAGACAGTTAAGGCTTTTAAAAATGTAATAAATAAAATGGAATCATATGGAAGAAAATGGACAATGGAAATTGTTTTATTGGATAATATTTTTGAATAAAAATGTTTTCACAAATTTCTTCTTTAAAGTTTATTACGATGGATAATTATAATATTAAATCTAAAAACCACAAATTCACTAAATTTATTCTTAAAAAATATTTATATAAATTGTATGAAAGAAAGCAGAATTTGCCTGTTGCTTTGTAAAGATTATTTATGAATATTAAAATGCAGAAGTATTATAAGAGTTATGATTGACTTTGAAGGTATATATTATTAGGAACTATCAAAGTATACGGTGCAGATGTTAAAAAGAAAATCAGGTTTTAGAAGATTTGTAATTAAATCTTCATTTAAATTTGTAGATATTATTAAAATTGTTATCTGGAATGAATATAGAATGGTTTTATTAGATGTAATGTAAATAGGAAAGAATCTTAAAATTACTGATGAATTATTACTTAATAAAAATGTAAATAAATATAAGTATGAATTTCGTCATAATGTATTATTTTAATAATGATATTGTAGCTGCATATAAAGGCAATGTATGTGAAATGACAAAAACTTGACTACTGGGGTTATGTATCAGTGCTATTGTTTATAGTTTAGTATTGGCATCCAAAGAAAGTAATATAATTATCCCCATATTATATCAATATAAAAATTATAGATATGTACAATATGTAAATAACATTTTTGTATATGCACAATAGACTGTTGTTGATAACATATTTCATGAATTAAATAAGAAACCTGGATTAAATTGGACTAAAGAATTTGAAAAATATGAGGAAATCTTGTTTACATTTAAAAATAATGCAGAGTCGGTGTGAAAACTCAAGTATCGATCCTGCATAAATGTATATGTTTGAGAGCATTTTTGCCTCAAAATAATTGTTTATGTAAGTTTGAATTAAACAAAATTGAAATGTACAAATTTATACTTCTAATATAGTGAAATCTGATTTTAATACAACTAATATACATAGATGTTTTTGAGAATTTTTAAAGAAAAAAATATGCAAGGAAATAGAAAGTAGGAAATAATATAATAGGTACCGAGTATTGGAAAGAAAATTGGAATCATATGTACAAATAAGTTCAATGTTGGTTTTAAGACACCTTAAATTTCAACAAGTTGACTAATAATACAAAAGATAAAATACATATATTGACTGGCTTAATGTCATATATATGGTAGAATGCAGTAAATTGGATTGCCCACTTATATACTGTTGTGAAAGGAAAATAAATTTGAGGACAAGAATAATACAACATTCATTTTTATACAAAAAGAGCTAAATCTAATTAAACAAATGCATCTCTATTTTATGGTCATAAAAAGGAATTTGAATATAGTTTTGATCCTGGTATTTTTGAAGTGATTCCTGAAGAAAGATATGATAGAAAGTGAAAGATTAAAGAGGTTTGATATTTTGCACAAGATAAATACAAATTAACCAGAAAACCAAGTGTTCAAATAAGCAAAAAATGTTTTTTTTTAAAATTTTTAATAGTAACATATTATAGTTTTTCTTTGTTGAGGTTGTTTTGATAACCATAATTATGATGATAATGTGTTGAAAAATACTTGGTTTTTTTAGATTGATTTTATTCTTTATTCTACATTATAATGTTTATATATTATTTATAATAATGGTATAGATTCAATCTATTGTATATTAAATATAAATACAACTACAGTTTTAAATGAAAATAATTTTTTCAAACCAAAAAAAAAAAAAATCTGATCTGAATTTATTTATAAAGAGAAAATTAATAAAATATACCATTGATAAACAATTTATTTGAAAAAATTTCATAACAATAATTGATAACTAATATTATGTAGCTATTTACAAGAATAATCCCTGTAATGATGATTCACTATTGTGATGCTGCTTTTAAATTATGCACCTTGCTATTTTGATAGTTTTTTTGGCAGTTTTTCTCTTGCCAAGTACCATGTTTAACTTTTTATAGCATTTTTACCTTTATACATCTCTAGTAATTTTTTAAATCATATAAAGTTTACAACTGATAGATGTCTCATTAGCAGTAATGAGTAATTACTGATCTGATAGATTATTGCAGAGGCTTTTACTATATGTGAAACTGAACTGATTTCAGACCCATATAGCAATCTGGTTTGTTTAACTGGATTTGAAGATATTTACGTATCTGAAAAATTCACGCTTGAAAGCTGATAGAAACATGTTTCATAAATGCTGAGTTTAGAGTCAGTGTTTAGATCTAGTTTCTAATCCCCACCCTTCACTGATGATAGCCAATTAGCTTGAAATCAACTGATGTGAAGGTGGAGACAACGAAAGAGATATTGAATTCTGTCTCTCTTAGCATTTATGTAAACAAAGCTTATATGGAGATATTGGTAAAGCTCCATCTAGTGAGCATAAAATGCAAGCTATAAGCAAGTTAACGAAATTTATAACTTGTTTTGTTTATCATATATACAATAGCACCTCATTATAATGGCAGATTAGAGCCAACTGTCCCATTGTTAAGTGAAGTAGGCATTTTTATTAATCAAAAAGGCAATAAATAAATTATATATTAAGTGAACAATTGTGACATTTGTATTATTATACATTAAGTGTACAGTAATATTATATTTATAAAACCCTTAATATATATATATATATATACGAATATTATATATAAATTTTTAACTAAATGTAGTTCAATGTATATATGTAAACAAAGTGAGTAAAACATCTTCCCCAGGCTATGAATTAGAAGCACTCTAAATAAAATATTTAAGATACAAACAGTGAACTATAAAATTGTTATATTTATTTTCACTACATTAAACACCGTATTTATAATGATCATGTTAAAAAATTTTAAATAGAAATTAACTGTTAGCTGTTCTTGTGTTTATAATTTATTCTAATAATCAACTGAATTACATAATAGATTCTGAAATTTCTTTCAGGTGTGTCAGCTACTAATGGGCTATCTAATGTTAATACACTTTCAGTTACTTAATTAATTATATATTTAGAATTTATTACAGTATCCTTCTTTTGTTTAACAGTCCTTTAATTCTTAAATGACTTCTATTTTTTTCTTATTGTTTTCCATTATCTAGAAATAATCGTTGTCTTCAGAAAAATTCAAATTTTATTTAAATTTCAAATATATTCAACTTTAAATAATAACAGGCAGACTAGAATATATCATAAAGTTTTATTTTCCTCCTGGTCTGGCCAATGACAGGACTTGCATGCCTGCAACAACTGAAGAAGAGAGGAAAATAATACAAACTCAAAACATATAATATTCTAATCTATGTGCTATTACTAACAGGTGAATGTAAAATTTATATAAAATTTAATTATTTTTTAAAGACATTTAACAATTAATTATAGATGATGGAAAATAGTTCATTATATAAATACTAGTAATATACCATCATCACAAACCTTCAAACAAACATCTACTGAATATCTAATTATGTAAATTCTATTAATTAGATTATTTACCAATTCCAACCATTTGATTTGCTGATACTAATTTTCTATTGAATTCCCAATAAAAAATACTAGTATGACAGTGAATATTTTTTCAAAACGTTTTTTTTTCCCCCTAGTTAAGCTATAAGCAATTACTTGCAAAATTAATATTTGAATACATTCAGTTATTTCATTTATTTTTTTCTCATCAAATGTGAGAATTTTTATATCTTTAATAACAAAATTTGCCATAAAAAAATCTTAATCCAGAATTATAGTTTTTATTAAACATTTTTACAAAACAAATATCAGGAATTTTTTTTATGGTTGTTGTTACTTTGATAATCACTTAAAACCATATAAAATAAAATCCTTTCTGGTTGAAACTGAAAATTTAATTTTACAAATTACTTTGCTTTTAAAAATGTAATCAAATATGTTCTTAATGCTCAAAAATTCTTAACGTTTTGGGTCTTTCATAGCAAAGTTTATAAGTAATCACAATTTTAACTACAGTAGTAGCCACCACAATGGATATACCATTATATGCATATTTCTCTTGACTCACTAATTTTCACCAATGGTAATGTATTGTGATCTAAATTAACTTCAAATTTTTTTTATATCTTCCTTTGGTACCAATTTAAAATTAAAGTCAAATTAATAAATTCTCTCTTTTTTTTTTTTACAATAAACATCATTTTGGCGGGAAAAAATTACCTGAATATTTTTGTCTTTCACTTTAGCTTTATATTTTAATATTCCACATTTAAATCTGGTAGAAATATGAATAATGACTTTATTTTGTTCAAAAAATTAACCAGGCTGAATAATACATCAGGGAGAGAAAAAGCATTAAGAATATATTTTTCAGGCTAAGATCACATTTAGCTCTTCAGTGTAAAATTGATATTTACTTTAGAATATAATTACATTAATTTTTATAATAATTAGCTATGTAATGGACTTTTTATTCAATTAGTAATGAAAGTAATTTTTTTTAGGTGAAACTTACTTTAAAATTCCTAAAAAATAAATAAATAATAAAATACAAAGAACCTAGGACTGAAGTTTTAATTTCAGTAAAACCTCATTGCCAGTTTCCATGCTCCATTAACATCAATAACCATAATTCACAAATCAACAGAATCATTTATAAATATACAAAAATGGATATAGTTAATAGATCAACCTATAAAAAAATATATTCCAGTGTTTGTATTTCTTAATAATAAAAGCTATGTATTTAATAATGAATGGCCATCTTCCTCATTTTCATGTAAAATAATTGATATTGTTTTAAATAAATACTGCTGATTTGTAAACTATGGGTGATAAAATTAAAATAACATGTTTCTGAAACTGAAGCTAAAGCCCTGGACTATTGTTTATTGATAGTTTTCAGGCAAATTGGCAATCAAATAATGTTTAACAGAATCTTAATTTTAATACTAGCTTAATGGAAAATAATTTAATACTCTAAATCAGTGTTCTTCAACCCTTGGTCCGCAGCCCGGCGCCGGGCCGCGGAACTTTTCTGCAGGTCCGTGTGCTAGACGGGCAGTAAAAAGTTTGTAATAATAAATAATAAGAGTTTAAACTTTTAATTAATATAGCCAATTTTTATTTATTTTTTCATCTCATTTTTACTCGATTAAAAAAAAAAGAAAACAATGAAAACAAAATCTAATCAATCATTCATAAATTAATTTGTTTTTATAGTTATCACAGATGTTTATGGGGGGGGGGGTAGAATTAAATTTTTTATTACTTTTCTAAAAAAATTCAAAATAAAGTTTTTTATTATATAAACTCCATATATATATAAAACTTTATCTTATATATTTAACATTGTTGTTTTGATCAGTTATAACAATTATGCTTATCTTTAAGAAAATTTATCTATAGACTTCCGCCGGTCTGCGAAATCTTATCCTTATTTTTGCTGGTCCGCAGAACCTTATACTTATTTTTACCGGTCCGCAGGTGTGAAATGGTTGAAGATCACTGCTCTAAATCATATATTTACTAGTTTTGAATATCTTTTAATAACATTCATTGCTTAAATTCCATTATTCTTTATCAATTCCATTAATCTTTCTGTAGGTTTACTTAATCAAAATATCTGTTTTATCCCTAAAGAGGCTGTAATCTTTAATTTGAATACTTCAATGTAATGCCAACATAAGATTTTAAACTCAGGCATTACATTTACTTATTATAAATATTTTAAATATTATGTTTAGGCATTTAATATCTATATAGATGTTTATGAATGTGATCTATTTTAGCTTTTATACTATGTATAAAAGAGTTTTGTAGCATTTCTGTTAATATGTAGAAGGATTTATTTTGCCTGTTGTTTCATCACAATATTCATGAAGCCCTGTTTTTCTTTAATTGGTTTTGATATGAAAATTTCAATGTCAATTACATTCAAAAATCAATGACAACTCACATATGAATATAAGTATAATCTGTACAACTACTAGATTATACTACTTCAGTACATTGATGTGGAAATTTTCTAAACACTTTTGCAAATATGCCATTTGAATGAATATTTAAGTTTCATAATTATCTATAGGTTCAATGATTTGTAAATTAAAAATTCTTGGCTACATTTTTAAAAACCACTTCTCTTAGCATCTTTGCCTGTTCGAGCAGCAATATAAGATCTTCTACTTTTATCCTTTAACCTAAGTAATTTATCTAAGTAGATAAATTTTAAGTTTTCCTGCTAAAGTTCAATTTTGATTGTTGGATATTTATGGAAATTTTCCATCAAATAATCCTAACTTATCAAAAAGAACATGCGAGACTATTAGGTAATCTAAATTACTTAAGATGGCAACTGCCATTTTGTTAAATCCTCATATTTAACGTAAAAATGATTTTGCTGATTTCATTTTCTCAAAGTTGTTATTCTTAATTATTCAGATTACAAAATAAAAATCCAACAAAATTAAGATTTAAAATGTTACTGTCCCTGTGAAAAGAAATTCGACAAATACCACTAAATGTCTCTAATTGAACCAATAAAATTTTAAAAACATATAACTTAATATAGATGTGTGTGTGTATGTGTAAATTAAAAGACAAAAAATTATAACCTGAGTATATTAGGATCAATGGGAATAGTTATTGAATGCATATCTGCAATGCAATACAAAATGTCATTATTGTCTTTCTGTAATTCAACCCATTTTTCCACTGCACCATAATAATTTCCTAAATGAAGTGTTCCTGTTGGTTGTATGCCAGAAAAAATCCTTTGACATGAAATAGCTTCCTATATTAAAATCAAAAACTTTTAAATTAATGAATGTTAAATAAATATTCAACATAATAAATAAAAAGATTTTAAAAAACAACAATACTATATTTTTGAATATAAATTACTATAAACTTAACATTAATGCATAAATCTATATATGAAGATTTATGTGTTGCATACTATATAAAATATAATAATCAAGAATGAGATAAAGGTTAGTTTATTCTCAGAAATTAGAAAGACATACTGAACACAAGTAGCAAAATGTCTGGATTTCTATAATCTTGACAACTGCTGTAAATTATACAAATAGGGTTATCCATTACCAATTAACATCATTCATCATAAAACATTTGATGAGTGAGTTATATAATACTATTGTCATTGTTCGCTCATTAATTCTCACTATTGTTTGATATTTATAGAATTTATCCTAGCGAAGTTTTTTCCATGAACATCAAGAATTGCATTTTATTTATAATATTATTTGAAAATAATGTAACTAATAACAATATGGTCCCAAATTACCATTAACATATATTTTTGGTATTATTGTATATCTATTAATATGTTAAATATATATGTATGTATAATGAATATATATATACACAAAATTTTAGAGCAGACATCCCTAAATCTATTTGGCTCTTTTCAAAAATAAATTATTCAGTCCTGTCCTCCCTCTGGAAATCTTATTTTCTTTAAACAAACAAACAAAAAGACACAATGACAAAGTTGTGTTCTTTTACTTATGTCCTTATAACACAATAAAAAAAGATGTTAAATCATATACATGGAAAAGCATTTATTTTATAACGTCTTGCGTGCGGTTATAATTACGATAGAATGACAGCCTGTTAAGCTAATTGCGCAGACGCTGTGAGAATGTTATTAATAAATGAATACCTTCGAACAACCACATGATATAGTATTTGTGTAAGAGTAAAAAGGAATCCTCTTACCCTTACGACTCAAATGTTTATATATGAGCAAATCTAAAGTAGTTGTAACGAAGGCGTGACTACATAATAGTCACAAAATTTCATCGGCGTCATTCATACAGACATTATATATTGTAATTTAAAGTGACTATTATGTAGTCACGCCTTCATCGGCGTCATTCATACAGACATTATATATTGTAATTTAAAGTGACTATTATGTAGTCACGCCTTCGTTACAACTACTTTAGATTTGCTCATATATAAACATTTGAGTCGTAAGGGTAAGAGGATTCCTTTTTACTCTTACACAAATACTATATCATGTGGTTGTTCGAAGGTATTCATTTATTAATAACATTCTCACAGCGTCTGCGCAATTAGCTTAACAGGCTGTCATTCTATCGTAAAAAAAGATGTTGTAAATAAGACACCATGAAACTTTAAAATAGAATTTTTTTAAAAAAATCAGCAACATTTACATTATGAAAATCTTTACATATGGCAGATCAATTTTTTATTTAGTATAATAACCAAATAATAAATATTCCATGCACTGACTAGAGTTTACATCTTTTCAAGCGTGTTTATATACAGTTGATCTATTTAATTAAACATATATATATATTATCATTTTGGATAAAAAAATTGAATTACAAAACCTATATCATAATCAGAAGGATGAACATTAGTAAGTATAACATCATCTGTTTAGAAATATGTAATGAAAAGATCATAAATGGTTTGACCCTAAACCTTTTAATAACATTTTTCAAAATATCATAAAGTGACCTTTCACTTTGAAAATTCCCCCAAAAACAAATGTATAAACCCCATACAGGCTTATAGTTTTTAATAATCAATCACTGATTAATTAACACTCATATATGAGTAGGAAAGGAATTTTGTTCATACCCATGTATCACACTAAAGGATTTCTATATAATACTAAATCATCCATGCACTTTACTACTGTTACACAATGCATTATTTACCACCCTCTTTTATAGTTTACAGTTTCGATTGAAGATTGCTGGAGCAATCGAAACTGTAAACTGTAAAAGAGGGTGGTAAATAAAGCATTGTGTAACAGTAGTAAAGTGCATGGATGATTTATTATTATTACAGGATTTCTTATAATCAAAGTTAAAACGAAATAAAATGAAATAATTTTTACCATAGATGTTACTTAAATAATAATAACATAAACTCTAATAAAGAGACTATTAATATGATTGTACTCTTATATTTCAAACAATATATTTGTATGTGATTGAGATTTTCTGATAATGCAGATACGAAATCCAAATTTAATAATTAAATCAATATTTTATTAATACTAGTAAATTTAATAACTATAAGTAATTATAATTTTTATAGGATTAAAATAATACAATGATTATAATGTTTTGACAATAAATTTATAGACAATCAAGAAGACATATTGTAAGCTATGAATAGAGAAGATTCTCACATGTATTTATTAATTTAGTTTTCTTTCCAATATGACATAGTATGAAAAATATTTAATGTATTGATAAACAAATCTTGTTAACAATATTAAAACCTTGAATTTGGAGAGGATGCATAATTTCATAAGCCAATATAATATTAAGTAAGTTTAAACACGGAATATTTTATCATGGTTTTCAGTACATTAACTATGCATAATATATCAACAGTATCAAAATTCTTAAGTTACACTGATAATATCAAGAGCATAATAAAGACATGGTTGGTATGATGCAAGACTTGAATATTTTCTTCAAGAAGGCAAATGATGGAATAATCTAAAAATACACACTTGTCTATAAGTACAAATAAAGAATTAGAACCATGTTGCTAATCTTAACAAACTGAGTAAGAATAGACTATCATAAAAATAGCATTTAGCTACATGTCACCTAGGACATATATCACTTCAAAAAAGCGTAACTAAGACAATATATGAAAATAGCTCCGAAACACTGTGAAAAATTGATAAAACTTAGGATATTATAATAAAAATAATTATTTGACATATGAATTATGGCTTAACAATTGAATAAAAAAACATACATCAACTCCAATAATTCATTCATTCATTTATTCCGCATTCTAAATAATTCCATACCGGATGATTACTTTTGATTATATTACATTGCAAAAAATATTCCGAGAACTCCAATACTCATATAGCATAAATTATACATAAATTATATAAGCATAATAAAATACATAAATAAATTTAAATCTAAAACATTATATTTTTAGCCCTATTATCACTTGAAAACTTAATCCTGAAATCATTGATTCTAGTGTCATTCTCCGCAGCACTATAATTTGAATAATGATTCCATAAAAGTGTAAAATATTTTAATAAAATATTCTGAATATTTAAATATCACATAATCAAAATAATTAATCAAAATCTGAGCAATTGAATTAAATATTGACACAATTTTAAAAGCCATTCAGAGTGAAAAAATGCAATATTCTTTAAAGCAACATGAGGTCTATAATATCATTTCCTTTGGAACAATACAAAGTTTAAAATGATAAAAAATTTATAGGAAGCATAATGTAAACTTTATAAGTAACAAACGAGCACAGTATTATTTCAAGTAAATATGAAATTTATTCAGTAATACGTAGATTGTAGAAAGGACAGTATTTCTTTCATATTTCCATAGCAAGCAAAAAATATTCCAATGAGATTTATATAGCATGAATATTTATGAAAAGCAATATAAATTTTGTAGAGAGCTCCATATTATTAAAATTTGAAGCAAAATGAATTTTTAAAAGCATTAAGATGATTATAAAAAACACATTTATTTTATCTTTTATAGTAATTAAAAATATCTAGAAGAAATATATTTCAACGTGAATAGTCATTTTTATTTTCATAATAAGTAAAAATATTCCAATATTGGTAATACATTTCAATACATAAATTTTAACTAATATTAAAACACACAAGCTGAAAGTCAATCCTTTCATGACATATTTTAGAAAATGAAACGTAATTCTTGGAAATGCAATATCTCCATTTTTCAATTCTAGATGTTAAAATAACCTTTTCATTTATTCGAAAATTAACACAATGCTATTTTTCAACAAATATCATTTTTAATTATGAAAACATAATAACATGAAAATAAGTTACTTTTAGAATAAGGTAAATGCATTTTAAATTTTCAGAGTTATTATCTTACCACCGTTTCTATTCTTTTACAATATTCTGCAAGTTAGCAAAACTCAAATCTTATTATAAATAAGGTTTAATGTAACAAGAATACTTGTAAATAATTATAATAAACAATATACAGTTTATAATTCACTGAGCTTAGCAATTTATTTAAATAGATAAGCACATTTCTGGTAATTGAAAATATCAATAGACTTCATTTTAAATAAACTTCATGCATGAATAAACAATAGATGATTGTAAGTTAATTAATAGTTCATAGTAATTGGTGTAAATATATTATTAATGCAAATAGATGTAATTAATGTTATAATATTACTTTATTTTTATCTCATTTATTTTTCAGCTGGAATACATTATTTTCTGACAGAAAAACATATATAGAGACAACATTTCTAAATTGCAATCAAACATTATAAAAAAATTTTTAGATTATCTTTTGATTTGTCAAGGATAGTTAGTAATAATCCATTCTCTCAAACTGTTAAGGAGTTGATATTTTTCTTAAATTGCAAATAAGCCTGCAATTGCTCCATATTTGCCCACTATTTACATAAATAGATTTTGCTATGTAAAAATAATACCCTTATTAATATATAAAATATTCTATTAATGTGTCAACAGTACCATCCATATAGGCACATATGAATAGTGAAATATTTATACTAAAAAATACACTAAATTTTTTTTTTAAAAATTGCTAGAATTGATTAAATAATTAAAAATTAAGCTACATATAATTAAAAAAAAAAAAAGCTGAAATAAATTAAGGGTAATTAAAAATTAGACCACTAAACATCACAATTAGGTAAGTAAAATGCAATTAAAAGAAATGAAAAAAATAGAAAGTACTTCTATCTAGAGAAAATGTTGCAATTAATAAGGAATGCAGATTTTACATTACAGAAAAAAATAATCACCATCTTCTTCTGCATTATCAGGATCTTCTGAAGAACTGTAACGTGAAGCAGCAGAAATGACTGAGAGATATATCAGATAGCTAACAGTCACAATCTTTATTACTTATGTAAGCCTCAAGGACTGCAAAACTGTAGGCAAACCCACGATAAAGATAATATAATTTAGAATAATAGCCTATATGTGTAAGTCTATATCAATTAAAAAAAACTTTAATTGTAGTATTAATTAGACTGCTAATATGGGATTTGGAGGACTTTTACGAACGTATTGGTGTTTATTAAAGATTTTGTATTTATTTAATCATTAGTAGATTATTTAGTGGTTAATCCGTTTCTTTATTACTACTTTTTTAATGAAGAGATTGGACACTCGAGACTTAATAAGTGCATTCAACAGATGACGCGGTTACGTCCGTAACATTTGGCTAATGGTCAGACGTCAGGGGCGAAAACAACAAATCGGTGCATTTCTTTATTAATTATCTGTTCTTTTCTCTTAAAGTATTTAATTTGTACAATTATAAACGGCTATAATTAATACACATAATATGCATATAGATATACTTCAATTAAAATGAATTTCGTTTTACATTAGTTAAGGGTATTTATTTATTGGCAAAGAAAAAATTATACCTGAATTAATATAATAATTATAATGTTTACGTGCAAAGATATTTCAAATACTTTATAATAGGTAAGGTATATATAATAAATAATTTCATGTTTCCCTCTTTTTAAAAGTAAAGCATGCTACTGCTTAAATATTTTTTCAAGTTTTAAATTGACAAAAATTAAAAATACCTTTTTAATGAAATCAGAATATAGTTTTCCTTTTGATAATAAATAATAGTTTATGATATTTTTAGAAACATAATAATTCCCAGTTAATTTTTTTAATGAAGGCCGGCGCTTCCCAAGAACGGAGGCTGCCATATTTAATTTGTTGTGCCAAAATATCCGTACTTCGGAAATTCAATGAAAATAAATGCGTATAATTTGTATATATTACTCTATTTGCAAATAATTAAGCCATAAATATTACAATGTATCTTCAAGAAAGAAAAAATAAACTTTAAGTAAAACGAGAGCAAAAATAAACTTTAAGTAATCTTGGTTTATTTAAAAATATGCATTGTACACTATTGTAGTTTCAAAGTATTCCCCGATTAATTTAGATAATTTAGTTGTTAAATTATGTAATTTGATAAAATTATATCAAAACAAAAACAAATTGATGATCTAGTGATTAAAGTAGTCACTTCACTACTAAATTACTATTTGATGTTCGGTTAAACTTTTCAGTTGTTCAAAATAAATTGACAAACCAAAATTGTGTATTTGTTTCCTAAAAGAGACTTGTTAAATTCAAGCGATATATGAAAGTGATAATGAGATACGTATTGTAAAGACTTTATATATAATATTGGGTGTGTATTGTAAAGTCTGTGTAAAATAATCGTGTATTAAATGTAACAAAAAAAAAAAACGGGGAAAATGGGAGCAAAATAAGTTTTGCGTGTGCACACGTATATATTTTAAACAAATAATATAAGCTATTTAATTTACAGAATTGCGTGAGCATTACGTTACTTTTGTTCAGATCTATATGGAGAATTTGGGCAGTAAATAACTAATCTGGTTAACTTAGCGATATTAAAGTGATGGTGGGAACTGATATTAGCCAGGTATAAAAGTCAGAACTTGTTTTTACCTTGTGCTGCCAATCTGAAGATCTTTAATGATAATCAATAATGTTCATTACTTATTATTTTTAAAAGCTTCCAATTTGTTTTTATTGATTTAAAAATATATATACTAATAAATCATAAATTCAAACCCAAACGAGGTGATGCAAATTTATTAAAATATCAACAGATATATAGATTACCACAATTCAACAAGGCAGAAATTAAATTACAAAAATGACTTTATAAACTGGTTTTATATTTTATCTCAAATTTAAATAGGTATATTTTAGCTTGAGTAGACATTTTTACTTGTAGCCTTGCGTCCAGCAGAATAACATATAACAAAAAACTTAAATAAATTTTTAAAAATAAATTAAATATTGGATGATGAGACAAAACTACTGTGTATAACATAAAAAATTGGCAGAAAAGTCAAATAATTTCACTAACCTATCATTAATAAAAAAGTTAAATGCATATTTTAAAACAGCTCCTGATATATCATTCCTGTTCTTCTTTTTAATTATTTATTTATTATATTATATCAGTAGAATACAAATTTGCACACCGCAAAATTAAATAAATTCAAAATGTGTGCTTCTTATAATAAATCAAGTATTATTAAAAATGATGATGCATCAACAAAGAGTAATCTAATATGCTTGGAGAGATTTAAGAAAGGCATAATATATGAATTGGTATTACAGTAAATATAAAATTTTCAGAATGATCCTAAAATATTAATCATGATTCAGAAAATATAATATAAATGAGAAAGTTTACAGAAAAAATAGAAAGTTTCTTGTGATCAGAAAACTAAATGATCTTCATCTTACAAATATTAGAGCAGAAAACTGAAATCTTAAAAAATGTTACCAAAGCATATAGCTCATTTATATTGAACTTTATGTTGCTAAATAATCAAACTGATAACAGAATCAAAACTACTGACAGTTTCATATAACACAAAAATTTTAGATGAAAATGGTAAGTTAGATAATGCTAAAGTTACAATTATTCTAAAGAAAATATGAAAATAAAATTATAGAAGTTAGTACATAAATTGGAAATGAAGGTGATAAAATTAATTGCAAAAGACGTATGTGAAAACAAATACTGAGGAAGGAACTATCCCATGAAAGTCAAATTAGGCCATGAAAGTCAAATTAGGCCATGAAAGTCAAATTAGGCCACATATGAATGAGGCTTTGTTTATGTTTGAATTACAATGAGTTTTACTCTTATTTATAAACTTAGTACAATTGTTTACTCTCAGATACATTTTGGACAGCTAATGCAAATATTTCCTTCTGACTTTCTTCTATTTCTTGGAATCTCGTATTATTTTTTTTGCATTTCTTCCATAATTTTTTTTTATTTTCTATTTACATTTCCTAGAATTTTACAAGACTTTCTTGTTGTATATCTTCTCTAATTTTATTTTCTGTCTGCATTATTTCATTTATCAAAGATTGCCAACATCCCTTCTGTGGGCTTTCCCATTGTCTGTGTTGACCCTTGTATTTTTCTATTATCTTTCATCTGCTCTGATGGACATCTTATCTCTTATTATGTTCATGATTTTTCCTCATTCAACAGTTTTACCATTTTTCATCACTGTGTGAACCCTATTGTTGCATGAATTATATTGATTGTAAGAAAAATAAAATTATGTCTTAGAATTATGCTTTCATCTTCCACATTTGGTTACCTAGTGGCTGATTTGACTTAGGTCATTACCATGTTTACTTAGTCTGAGTCTTGTATAATGATGTACAATACACTGACATTGAATTAATTGTTTGCATACATATATATTACGACAATTTCTTTTTAATTAGGGTTTTCATCTTTTGAATAGATAATTAAAACTAATCTATCGTACTTAACCACCTATTAACTAAATTTACATTATACATGAGTTTTATTTGGTGGTAAGAGTGAACAAAGGTTAAATTGTAAACTATCATTACAGAAACTTGCCAAAACTTATCAAAATTTCTCAAATTTCTTAGATTTTTCATTTGCAATACATAGTCCTTCATCAGGGATTCTAAGCATTTTTTTTTAATTAATCAAGAACATTGAAATTGAAAAAAACTGGCATATTGGTAAACTTTAAATGAGGAAACTTTATTTACAAATGTATCATGTGATGAAGCATTGTCTATTGTAAGAAAAAGATTAAATGTCACTAACCACTTACAAGCCAGAATAACTGTTTCTATTGTTAGTGTGGTGAAACTAATGGCATTTTGCATCACAATAACCTATACACTTACAACATGGAATTCATTCCATAAAATCAATGAATGGCTATGGGATCACCACTGTAACCCCTATTAACAATATTTATATGGAACTTGAAACCACAATCATAATTACTGCTCTATATTCACCTAAAGTATGTCTTCATTGTGTTAAATATACATTTTTTGTATGGTCATATGGTGAAGCACTATTACAAACATTTTGGACACACATCAACAACATATTACCTTCAATTAAATTCATAACAGAATCAGAACAAGAATAAAAATGTATTTTTAAATATTCTTATGACATGATTCCCTCATGGCAAAGTCAAAACTCCAGTTTATAGAAAATATTTAGCAAATATATCCAATCACTCCAGAAACACAAAACATAAAATCATACTATCACTATGGAACAGAACAAAAGAAGTTTGTTTAGAAATCAGTGATTTGGAAAAAGAAAAAATCTACACAGAACAAACTTTCATGAAAAATAGTAATCCATCAGTTGTCATTAGAGAAACCTTAAATAAACAACAAATAAAAAATATCAAAAGAAACAAACAGGAATAAAAGACAATCTAAAGAAAATTTGCAGTCAATATAATATCAGAAGAGCTTTTCTGAGCCATACCAGACTTTGTTGAATTTTAACATCTGTACTGCCTAATTTGAAAAGCTTAAAAATGAATTACTTTCATGAAAAACTATGTGAATGTGGGAAGATTTGGTCAGATCTGTCATCCAATTAAAAATTGATTGAAAGAATACAAACTAATGATTAGAAAAGAGAATACACATGTCTAAAATAGCAGATCATATATGTACCAATGACAACATGTTTGATTGGGAAAATATAAAATATTGGATAGAGAGGAAAGAGTACAAAGAAAAAAATTAAAGAAGTTGCTCACATGACAATTGCAAATATCTTCTTAAATTAACCTAATGTGATAATACATAATGTATGGAAGGAAAAAGTGGATCATTCAGAAGGAAACTCATGGATAAATTTAATTTTTTTCTAAAGACTTTCAATATTTAATGTTAGATGATAGAAATAGTCCAACATATAAATAAAACAGAAGTAGATTTTAGTTAACATTAGAAATAGTATTTTAAATAGTAAGTTATTATTATATTTTACTCACTTGCTATTTTTTTCAATATGAGTTCCATATGTTTATGAATTAGATCTTATACATAGACAGTATATATGTAGTGACAAAGTGTGAAAAATTGGCCTTCTATATAATGTGTGATGTTTTGGGGCAAAGTATGAAATTTCATTTTTATTTTTTATTTTCTTTACTTACTTTCCCTAGACATTGTATTAAATATCTTGGTATTATAAAGGCTGCCACATAATTTTTCAGCAACGTATGAAAAAGGCTTTGATCGAAAAGATCCATGGTAAAATATAAGAAATATATATTAGAAGATATGAATTTTTTTCTATTTAAGACACTGTCAAAAATAAAGTTGTTTTTTTTTTGTGATTATTGAATAATAAACATTTACCTATACATACTACAAAAAGGATTATAATCCACAGAAGTACTTTCATTTACTCACTTAATCTTCTTCAACTATCATTTCAATTCAAATATAGTGTCATCACATCATATCCTAATATTTCTTAATTTTAACATTAGCAGATTATCAGTTAATTAAAATAGCCTCCTTAATTTTTCTTTTATTACGTTTCTCTTTTCCTGAAGAATCTTATCATTCTAAATTGATCTTGAAAATGTTAAGACTCTTCATAAGGAGAGAAACTATAGTAAAAGAAAAATTGAAATGGTAACTGATTAGAATGTCTATAGTTAATCAACAGTCTGCTAATATAAAATTCAAGTCTCTTGAGTTATCATTTGATAATGTTTACTTCTGCTACATTTTAATTGAAATGACAGTTAAAGATGGTTAAGTGATTAGCTAAAAGTACTTCTGTGATTATAATCTTTTTTATAATATATTGACTTATTGTATTCATTATTATTGTTTATTACAATATTTATTGCACAATGGATATTATAAACCTAAAGACAGAATACTTTTGGAACAGCAAGGAGTTTATGAAATTCCGTGTTTCCAGTGCTCAAGAGGCTACATGGGTCAGTCTAATAGACAAATTAATGTCAGAATTAAGGAACATAAAAATGCTTTTCAACAAAAAATTAACACATCAGTTTTTACTTCCCATTATTTAGAAACTGGTCACAAACCTAATTTTGACAATACAAAAATACTTACTAATTTGGAAAGATATGATTTAAGAACCATGAGAGAGTCAATTGAAATATTAAAGAGACCTATTGGTTTAAATAGAACTGATGAAGCACAATGTATTCCAGCTATGTGGAAACCTCTCTTTTTATCCAATATTAACTTAAAATTAACAGGTAAAAATTCTGAGGAAAATAAACATTTTGATAAGCCTCATATTGTGAATGCTGAACTTGAATCTCATTTCTCATCTCGCACACAGTCACGTTATTTGATAAGATCTAACAGTTTTTCTTTCAAAAGTTAACCTTGAAAATGGCGGTTGCTATTCCGTCGAAATATCGGTGCTCAATGGAAAATAAGACACGGTATATCCCAAAAAGTTATAATTTATATATATATAGAGAGAGAGGGAGGAAGAGAGAAACAAAGATTAAAATGTTTAATGATGCAACTACTTAATATAGTAGATGTCATACTGATATTTAAAAATTATGATAAATATTTTTAATGATATGATAAAATATATACTGGACAAAAATGATTAAAATTATTCAGAAGGATTCAACATTGTTGTACATTGGCAAGACCTACATATTCATCAAAATATAAATTGCAAAAGTATATACAATATTGATGTTTTATAGCAGTTATATGTGTGTGGAAAAATAGTTTCTCTTGATTCTCAGTAATTATTTTGGAATAGACTTAAAATAATTACGTCAATAATATTTGTTATAATTTGGGAAGATATTACTTTTAAAAAATGAAAGAAAGAAAATTAGAAGGAGACTGTTCTGCTCACTTCAATCAAATATTGTTTTTACAATGTCAAAAATGTGAAAAGGTTCATTAATATAATAATTTCAATAACTGCATTTGTAATCAGATTAAAGTTTATAAGATTATTATAAATTAAAGTTGTTAGTAAAATTAAAAGTGAGAACTTTAATCCCAAAATATCGTGTTTATCTGAAAATAAATTTGAAAAAACAATTATCACATTAAGAAAGATAACTACCTAATTATCAACCAACAATGATTGCATGATTAACTGACATTGTATAAGTAGATGTATTTAGTTACAACAGTATTCATTCCTAGTTAATATCATCAGATAGTCAGATATTTTCCAATTCAGATCCTTAACAATTCAGATTATCCAATTTTATATTAAAACTGCAAATTGGAAAAGTTGAAGATAAAAATTGGGTGCAAACAGAGAATAAATTCACCAACACCACATGATCACCATTTCTTATGCTTTCTCAAGCTTTTAAAACAGGCAAAACTCTTCATACAGTAGTGCCACTCAGTGCATCCACTGATTATTATGGCTTCCACTGAGTGGCACTACAGTATAGAGAGTTTTGCATGTTTTAAATTTACTAACACATGTCAAGGTGAAGTCAAAGTCATCTATTAGTTAATTGCTGTAACAGATAGAATTGTAAGTATGCTTATAATTTGTTTGTATTTGTAAATTCTGTTATCTCCTTTTCAATTGTTATTTTTTCTTCCAACCATGTAATCCTGCAATAAATGTGAAGAAAGGCATCCGAGCTAAACTCTTGAATGTCTAAGAAAGAAACTATTATTGTCTACTAAATCATGTCTTTAGAAAATAATTGGACCTGTCTAAAATATATTTTCTGCCACAAGATGTTAAATACCAAAAAATCATCAAACACAAAAATAACAACTTAAGAAATCACCAGTAAAAAAAATCTGATAAATGAAACCATCAATATAACCACCTTGAGAAGAAAAAAACCTATATTTAAAAAATTTATCAAAATTCTATGAATTATATAAAATACTAGGATAAATTGTAGGTGATAATTTGCATTTTATATAATCTAAAATATTTATTTTAAAAGATCTCTATTTTAACTTTGAAACTTGGAACTTTTAATATTTTTAATTACTTCGCATTTTAAAAATCTAGTATTTATCATATTCTTAAATATTGGTGTGAAATGCACATCGATTTAACCTTTCAATCAATGTCTAGGCATATACACCTAACCACAGCTTTATTTTCAATTAAAATAAATAGCAAGTTCTTAGTTAATAGTCCTTGTTAAATAATTCACTTGAGCAAAATAATGATGTGATTAGGCATTTTACTAATATGTATACATTCATTTATTAAATTCATTTTATTATTGTGAAAGCTGCTCTGTGATTCTAATTATGTAATTAAGTTGTAGCACACATGCGCATTTCTCACTATTTCCAGATAATGAAATAAATTTAATAATTTAACTGTTTTTATTTTTCAGAGTATTTAATTTGCTTTGTGTAAATTTATATTGGTTAAATTGTTAATTTATATTTATTATATCACAATAAACTTTTATTAAAGTTCTGTTTAGATACAATATTTATTGTCTAAAATATATTCGTAATCAAAGGTTGTGCTCTAAAGACCATGTCATATAACCAGGAAATGGGAATGATAGATGATGTTGTAAGAGTGGCAAGAATTAATGAAGCCAGTCGATATAAAAAATGATAGTAGCATTCCTTTACATCAATAAAGTTAAGATTAAAAGAAATAAAAGTTAGATTTCATCATATCCATTCCAAATATATTTATAAATCTGGACTTTTCATAAAAAAGATATCTGAGTCGTATCCCATGATTGTGTGGAGACATAAATTTTATCAATACCAGCATGTTCATCACCAATTAACTCTTTTTAAATAATGTATTATTTAAAAAAGGCATACCAATGTGTGGCTTTTAATATATATAAAGTGATCTCAACAATGTATCATTACTCTATATATATTGAACCTGATTGAAATCCGATTAAGTTTTAATTTTCACTAAACTTAATTTTTGTTAAATCTTATTTAATGTTTAAATTTTTATTATTATTTAAAAAGAATACGTGTATCAAAATACATACGTGTTTATATCATTTTAATGTTTATCGATTTATTTTAGTTTTCATATACCGCTTGTTTTTACTTTAAATCAATTAATTAAACAACAAGCAACCTAGCTAATTGCATTCCTGTGGCTTTTATTTTAAAGAGTGGAGATTTGATTTTTGTGTAGTTGTTTTCATTTCAATAATCCCTGGGTAGAATTCTTAGATAGATTGAGCGGGAGATTAATATTTGCCCTGCCTAAGGCGTAGAAATTAGACAACAAGAAAAGTGTTTCGCGGGAAATGGAGCAACGTATAAATAGCCCCGAAAATTTGGAGTGTGAGTTAATTCATTATTCGTACTAGACAAGCTGTTTCTCAAGTGAAAGTTTATATCAGCGCGGACATTTAAATTCTTAAAGGACATCAGCTGTTATTAAATACTTTTGCTTGCAACAAGATGAAAAATTCTATACGTGTCATCACCATCCGAATGGCTTGCTAACTCAACAAAAGACGGATCCCTAACTTCCAAGTTTGCTCTAGTAATGCCTTAAACACCTAAAAGAAGCCGGAAGCTCTTTATATCTACCTTGCCATGGTCTAAAGACCTGAAAATGAACTTAAGTAAAAGTGCACACTCTACGTTAATATTGCTTTTACCGAAAGGTAACTATTTTTTTTTTATTCTTCCCAGGGTAAATTAATTCTCATTAAATCTCTGCTCAATCTAATCATAAATATGTATTCCTAAACAATATAGCCTCATATTTTATAGTTGCTGTGATTTCTAATATTTTGTAATATGTCTTGGAATCTTAGTTTTAAGATTCCAAGTTGCTTTCAATTTTTGTTTATTGGAGAGTGACGAGTGAGTTTTCTATTTTTATGTATTTTTATAAATGCTTTGGCAGTCGTGCCTTTTAAATGCTTACCTGTAATTATATTGATATTCAATAATTAATTTTAAACTCTATGTTTGCCCTATTGCTAAACCTCCAAAATCTTTTGGCTGACGACTTTATTGTCTAATTTTCCACAGGTGGGGATTTCGTTTCTTACATCTCTGAAGGCAGAAAGTAGAATTGTTTTTCTTTGTAATTTTATAAGTTGTCAGCAGGAAGATAAAATATATCCCTCTTTAAATTACAGAAGCAATACTTTCGTTCTGCTAGAGTATTTAAACTTTTAATATTTCGTACTCATGTGCACTCTCCGATAGATTTCTTTTTGTATTTATTATGTGTGCTTTAAATTTATCAGAGCATGTACTCAGAATTTGTTTGTAAGTTTATTTTCTTTAAATGCTGGGGCAGACGTAACTGTTTTTATAATTATTTACTTGTCCCTTATTGAGACCTTTAATTATTAATTTTAAAGTAATTTTCGCCAATTGTTTGGCTGGGATTCACCAGTTTTTAATTGTTTTACTTCCTTTCAATCTTATTTTTCAGTTGTTCTTTAGGTGGATCAATCACCGTTATTTTAAACGTAGTAATAGGTGCAACTCATACCGATATAAGGACATTCGGGGTCTGACCAAATTTTGGATCTCGAAAAGCTCATCGGCGCTGGTAGCTTTGGTCTATTTCAAGGACGTATTGTTTGAATACCTGAAAGTGAGAACCAATGTTAAGATGAATCCTCGGCTGAATGAAATTTGATTCCTCCCTTTTAAATTTGTTTATTAGAGAATCAGTAGATCTGCCAGAGCATTGCATTTAGTCTTTCTGGTACATGCCTGAGCTAATCATATTTGTTAACTTATAAACTTTTCTTATAAGTTAATTTTCTCTTAATAAAATTTTATTAAATATGTTTAAACTTAATTTGGCTGATGTTTGTCTTTGTGCTTTGGCTCAATTGTCTAAACAATTTAAGATCTCTTGTTTCTCCCTGAGTCTAGTCGGCACAAACCATCATCATCATCTATTCTGATCACAGTAAACAAATTTTCCAGACACGTAGTGGTCTGGTGGCGCCCTCTGTATTAGAATAGATTGATAGACGAAATTAAAAGCTTTCGTCCGGCACATAATATAACGGAACAGGATGTAATTGACGCTTCCGGTAAATTATATCCGTAAATAAACTCTAAAATACATCTGCCATTTTAGCATTTGTTGTTATAAATGCTTAGTTTATTTATGTAATTTTAAATAAAGGAGTGAATTCGATCTATTGATTGCATATGTTTATAAAATAAATGATAAAGAATCACTATTACGCGAATGAACTAAGCATATATAACAACAAATGCTAAAAGGGCAGATGGGTTATCTTATGTCTTTTAAAGAATTTATGTATATAACTCATGGGTTCAGTTATTTATTTATTTATATATATGACATGGATATCAAAGTATTAAACGGAGTAATTATCTTTGTTTTAAATGTTAACGTTTAAATGTGTCTTTGATGCAATACAATAGATTTACATCATTAAATTGTGTACAGTATTGCTTCTGAATACGTGATTGCTCGACTATTTATTTTTTTTACAATCGTTGCTCGACTATTTATTACAGTGAAATGATGGATAATTTATCTATGTATTTGAGATAACATATTTGTCAGTATAACAAATCTAATTTTTAACTTAATACTGTTTTTTTCTAACCATAAAAAAAAATTTATGGATGATGATTGTTATTTCTCAGGAATTAACTTTGTATGCAGCAAATGAAATGCTAGGAAAATAAAAGTTAAGAAGGCATGTTATAAATAAAATATTTAATAGTGTACAACCGGGCATGCTCTGGAATTTTGGTCTTTAAATAATGCTTTTTTAAAAATAGTTGTTTGCCACGAATATAATGCATTACACCGAAAGTGTGCTGATTATATTTTAAAAAGATAATTACTCTGTTTAACATCTACATATAGAATACACATTAAAATTCTTAACAGTTTTTTTATCTTTTATGTATTTCAGTGTTGTAATGCTAATCCAAAATAATGTTAATGCTTAGCACTCTCTACTGTAATAATATTTATATTACATTCTATTTTAAAATAAATTTAATAATAAAAAATGGTTTCTTAAACGAAGTTGGAATTTTCTGTATATATATACAGAGGTTCATTTTACCATTCTTAATCTCTAAAACTGTTGCAAATTACTACTTGTTCTCATATCTCCCATCCTTTATCCTAAAGTCTTTAAAAATGTATTTTTTGTTTGTTTTTATTTTTATACTACTCATCTTTATTGTCTCCCAAAATTTTTATGAATATCATTTGACATCTTCCAAAAATAAAGATTCAATATTTTCTCTTCTGTCATTACAAAAATAATAATTATAAATTTTATAAATAAGTATATTTTAGCATTCTCCATCTGTTGTGTTGAGTTTAATCTGGATTATATATAAAAATATGTATAAATGTATTTTATAATATATATTTATTAGTGAAACAGGAATGCAAATATACATTCGTATTTTATACTCTATGCACAATGGCTATCTCCATCTGCTACCATTTGGCAAAGTATTGCTTCTAGTTTTAGTGTAAACTGTGGAAGAAAAGATTGCACATGCCCTTGTAGATTTCCCTACCACTTCCAGCTGTAATTTGGCAGCCTGTCCCATAAGTAGGTATGGTGACACTTCTGGCTGTATGTGACAATGTGCCTCTTGTTGGTGTTTCATTCTAGCAGCTTCCAGTTCTGAATGTGAACTCTCCTCACTGCATTAACCATTAGCTTTGTGGCAGTAGTTCTCTGGCATTTTCTTCAAAAAGACTGACTATTTATTGCCAGATTTCCTACCTTGGTGGAAACATTCAATTCAATGAGTATCACTGCCTATTGGCCAGTTCTAACCATTGAATAAACTTTATCTCTTTATATGCACATTGGTTAGTGTCAAATAATTGTCAATCTGATCTAAATAAGGAGGAATCTGGATTAATCCATTATTTGAAGGCAAGATGAGATGTGATATTTCTCCTGTCTAAAATTAGCCTTGGTGGATGTAGTTATGCAGGTGCATTGATAGGTATCTTCTTCATTTTGTAGTTTATTCTGGCTTGGTAATCTTCTCAGCATGTTCAATGCCATCAGTGGATCTTGGAACTGTAGGTTCATCATAGCATACTGATGACTCATCACTGTTGGCTTATAATTCTGACAACTGATAAGGTATTGCTGATGGCTGATCTTGGAACTTTACAGTTATTTGATGACATCACTGTTGGCTTGCCACTTTTTGTTATCTGATAAGGTTTTGCTGATGGCTGGTATTGGAACTGAGGTTCATTACATCTGACTGATGAAGGGTTTTAACCTAAGTCGGTTTCTGTGATAATGATAATATTATTCATCAGCAATTTTAACTACCACTGATTGTGATTTTTTAACTTTAATCATGATTTTTGGAACCTATTTGGTGGTTCCCTTAAACATGCAGCATAGGAGTTGAATACCTATACACTTTTTTGCACTTTTAGTTTTATGCATTATTTGAGGTTTCAAATTCAGATTACTAATTATTTCTGAATAGACCCTGTTTAATTTATTTGTTGTGAGCTGGTTCACTTTAGTCATTGTAAAACCTAAGTGAATGAACCAGTCACATCCTAGTAAATTGCTTTGCTTACCAGCAGATACAACAAGAGGTAGATATTTAGTTTTATTTGTAAATGTAGCCTTCACTCTTGCCTGACTCAAGAGTGGTCTCATTTTGCTAAGATGCAGCTGATATTTATTTTTTTATTAATGATAGCTCATGTAGACAATGAGCACTGCAGACCCGATATCCAGTTTCATTGTTACAGGCATATCATTAATAAGTATTCTGCATTTAAAAACAGAGTCAATGCCTCATATTGATTATATAGGCATTTTGATTCTTAGATTTTATATTATGTTTTTGGATTTTTGAAATGGACTCATCCATTCTGTTTTTAACCACTTAATGTTTTCTTTTAAGTCAAGTAGCTTTTGTGTGACTGACACACTTGCAATATACACACTATATACTGATGTGGACATTCAGTATGAACATGTATCAATTGTTCACATCTATAACAATGATTTTCACTCATTGATGTTGATTTATATAAGCAGTGATTCTATTGTTACCTAGATGTTTGACTGACCTAATTTTCTGCCCAATACTTTGAATACTATAATCCTATTTGTTATAAAGGATTTGTTTAATTAGTTGTTGATTCTACAAGAGACAAACTCAATTTAAATGTTATATCATAATCCATTAGAAGTGTGACCCCTGAAACTATGATTGCTCATTCTGCAGATAAAACGACCTTGTAGAGATTCATTAAGGAAGTCTGAAATTACATTTTAGCACTAATGATTTTATTCTAACAACAAAATCTCTAGCTTTTCCCTATCCCCTTGTATACAAAAAATGAAATAATATCTCTGCATTATTGTTAGAGATTTTGGGGTGAAAAAATGAAATGGTAGAGACGATGGCTTGTCAAAATCTACTTATTCAGTATGTCAGTGATTATTTGGGATTTTAAAACCTCATAATTCTGAAGCCCCATAATCCTATCCATTGTTTCAAATTTATTGTGTTGAGTTTAGTATATATATAAACACAAATATGTATAAATATGTGAAACATGAATACAAATATACCCTTGCATTTTACATTCTGTTTACAATGGCTATCTTTGCCTGCTATTATTTGCTGAAGTGTAGCTCCTAATTCTAGTGTAAACTGTGGAAGAAGGGACTTACATTTCCTTAGATATTTCTCTACCTCATCCAGTTTTACCTTAAGAGCCTGCCTCATGAATAGATATGATAACATTTTCGCTGTATTTGATAGTTTACTTCATGTTGGTGTTTGGTTCTACCAGCTTCCAGACCTGAATATGGATTTGCCTCACTGCATTAATCAATAGCTTTGATATCTGTTATCTGGTAAATGTATATACTGCTGTTCAGTTTAGCAGTAGTTCTCTGTGTGTATGTACAGCCATTTTGATATTGTTGGAGAGAATGATAATTCTGTCTTTCAACTGTGTGACATTAGTTCTCTGCAGAATATGTATAGAGTATTTTAACTCTGTATTTCAGCTTTATGACAGTAGTTCTCTGACCCTATCTTCAAAAAGTCTGACTATTTATTGCCAGATCCACTACCTTAATGAAAATGTTCATTATTCAATTAGCATTGGCTATGCGTTATTTCTTTATATATGCATTGGTTGTGACAATAAAATCTCAATCCAATGTAGATAAGAAATCTGGACTAGTCCATTATTTGAAGACAAGGTGAGATATGACACCATTAAGTATTGGAGAAAATAAAATATTAGATGTTTTATATATAATAGTCAACTTTTAAAATATACACATTAACAATGTATGATTTCTAGAATCCTTTTCACAATTATAAATAATGCAAGAAATATATAACTTTAATTTATAACTACATTATAAAAAGATTTATTTGAATTTATGATCGAAATAGCTTAATGAATTACTATAACATCATTATTTAGTAAAAGAAAACATCTATTTAGAAGTGTGGAGTTTCATAAGCAATATTTAAATTTAATGGCAAAAGTTCAGTGACTATAGGAGAATTAAGAATAATTAGTGGAAAGAAGATTTAGGCATTTCATGATCAAAGTTGCTTTAGATCTTATTAATAAGTATAAAGTAACACTATATTATCTTTCTATTCAGTTAGTGGATAGCATTCTTTTGTGATCACATTTTATTCAAGAGTTAAATTTTTATTGAGATCTGAAAGGAGTTACCAACTTGATGAAGTTAAAATAACTTTTAATAATTTTAAAAATGCAGAAATTTTAAAATATGATTATAATGTATCAGCTTTCGAATTATTTTTTTAAAGAATATATGACCCATAAAAATGTTTCAGTTTATAAAAATAAAGAAGATAGAAAAAATTATAGTATATATCAATCCACTGCGGAACTAAGGCCAGTGTCTCCTATCTCTAGCTTTTCTTCGCCACTTCATACCAGCAAATTTTCTTATTTCATTCACCCATCTCATATGTGGTCTTTTTCTAGGTCTTTTAAAATATTTGGAGTGTTAGTTTAGACTTTAACTGTCTATTTATTACTATTTCTTCTAGCAATATGTCTTTAATTCATTTAGTGATATCAGTATGCTTATTCATTTTCAAGCTATTTTTGTTATTCCTAATATACATCACCATACTTTATTGATTGTCTGAAGTTTCTGCAATTCTCTTTTGTTAAGTGTTCAAATCTGAGTCCATATGTAGAAACTGATAAAACACATTGACATATTTAAAACAAGCTGAAATTGTTAAAGTGTTAACTAAACAAGAAAGTTTTCAAATTATTAAACACTTTTCATTCATCAATTGAAATATGTTTTTGTTTTCCAATTTTATCTTCTTAATTTTGCTGAAAGTCTCAACTTTAATTTGGTTATAGAAATCATAAATTCACTTCATTGCATCACTTGATTGCATTGATTAAGAAAAACAAAACATTCTAAACTATTCCATATGAATTTACTTTTACATATTTGTGTCATGGTAAGTGCATTTTTTTATGCAAGCTTAGTAACAATTTCTTTCAAGATTGTCTATGATTTGTGCTGTTGATTTTTTAGTTGTTTTATCTGTATAGTTCCACAGATGCTCGACATTAAATGTGTGTGTTTTAAACGTCTATGCAAATCTATGTAGATGAGTTTTAGCATAATATTTGCTAGAGCAGATAATACACGTTACTGTTTCTTTTTTATTTTTTATTTTTTGAAGTATAACCAACAATCACTATAAATCTGATTGTTCATTTAAAAGGTTGAAGCGTGCTGAATATAGGATGGGTGGATGGAAAACGTTGGTTCAAAAGAAAGAGGCTTGCTTCTGCTTTAGAAATATTTTTATACTTCAAAAAAATGGGGAAATAGATGTTTTGTAAATAAATTTATTGCAGAATTTAAAAAAAAGCATTCGAAAATGTTAAAAAAGGGGATAAAACTACAATAACTTTTGTCAAAATTATTTTTCCTAAATTTTGTGCAATTTTTTTTTTTTTTTCCGATTTTTGAGAAATCGAGAAAAACAATTCTCGGAAATAATCTTAACTTGTAGTGTATTAATTTATTCAAGTTAAATCAAAATTTTACTTGATTAAATTTTAACTTATGCTGAAGTAATGAAGTCTGACAATCATAGATATTTGAAGTATTTTCAAATTTAAAGAACCTTGTAATTTTATTAGTTTAAAAAAAAGATAATTTATTTGTTGCTGCATTGTTGTTTAATTTTCAAGCACACACACACGTATATATAGGATAAAATAGGATTAAATAAAAACTTTCTTTTTATTATTATTTTGCATTAAAAAAACTATATTTATACGTTTTCGGATAATTGAATGTTATTGAAAGCTTCCTACCAGCAATTTTTTTTAATCGTCTTTATAATCTCATTTTGTCGTAAACAATTAGAATATTTTCTCTTTGGCATCTATTAATAAAATGATAGCAATTAGTTGATTGTAGATGATTTTTATATCCATTAATATTTTAAAGTATTGCATAAGTTTCTGCTTCTTAAATAATATTGGATGACACTTAATAGCTATGCTAATAAAAAGATATACGTATCACGCGGATATTTATGTATAGGCGCGCACGTATTTACATATAATAATAAAATTTATAAAGTATTAACGGTGTTAATAAATTTTATAAGTAACCATAACAAAACGCAGAAATACTTCTGCAATTTGTAATAGTTACTTGTAAAATTTATTACTATCGTTAGTGTTTATATTATTTTATTATTATTACAATAATTAATCTGTAACAGATATTTTCGTTATTTATATATATTATGTATATGCGTGTATATATATAAAAATTAATAGAGTTTCAAATGATTATTTTAAAAAAAGTTATAAATCTAAAATAGTATTTATTTCTTGATATAATCTCTTCTGGCATTAATGTTTTATCCAATTACTTTACAGTTCTTTAACAGCAGTATCTTAGGAGTAATTTATATGTTGTCATAACTACTTATGAACCTGTTTTTATCCACTTCGTTGTCATGTATAAAATACTACATTACTAAAATAAATATTAAAGTTTATATTCTGTTATAGTGTCTCTATCATATATATGATGTATAATTTATATATGTAAATAAAATAAAATATACATTACAGAATAATTATTGCAATAGTAATAAAATTAATCAATTATAACGGTGATAATATATATCTTACAAATAACTATAATAAACCTCACTGATTTTCAGTTGAAGAAGATTATGAAAATAACCGAAATACTTCTGCGGTTTATTATAATTATTTGTGAGTTATCACCATTATATTTTACTATTTTATACACACATATATATATATATATATCAATAATTTCAATCTCTGTGGTCAAGTTGCAAGCTTTTGTTTCTATATAAATATATAGGATCATAAATAAAGGTGTGTTTTCATCTTTATTGTTAAAAGGAGGTTGCCTTAACAACAGTTTGAAATTGTTGATCGTTATCTATATTAGAATTGTCTAAGTGTTGACTGGTTTCTAATGGTTATATAAAACTTCAATGCAAGCCAACACTATGGAGATTTAAGCTCTCCGAAAGCGCTCAGACGTATAATTCTTTTATAATAATACTAAGCTTCACTTTTTTGCTTAAAGCGCAATTTAAAACTTACCACTCAAAGGTAAAGTAAAAAACAAGGATTTTATATATATAAACAAAAAAGTAGTATAGTCTAATACATATGTAATTAGGAGGAGAAACCACTCTGACTCAAATTATAGCTATTCTAATTTCTTGTTTACATTTATTAACTTCTACTTTATTACTAAAAGAAATTTATCAAAAAAGAAATTATATTTCCATCCTTACATAGTTAATTATTAGTCTAATAATTATTAATGCAACACTTTAACTGGTGGATATGTTAATTTCAATCTGAATTTTTTAACAATGTTGGCAAAGAGCAGCTTATAAACATCAAAGTTACAAGAATGGGTGAAATCATTCTATTCTTGATTTTTTGTCAATATTGCAGAGTGCTATTTATTTATAGCATAAGAGAAAGGTTATCCTCTCTTAATTGTATATATATATATATAAGTGTAATAATGATCAAGGCTAAATGGGTTTATAAGTAATCATTAAAATCAGTCAACGCTTAGACAATCCCAATATCAGTAACAATTAACTGTTGTTAATATATATATTATAACTTTTTGGGCTGTACTGTGTATTGTTTTTCATTAAACACCGATATTTCGATGGACTAGCATCCGCCATTATCAAGGTTAACATTTGAAAGAAATACCGTTAGATCTTAAATAATAACGTGACTGTGTGCGAGATAAGACATGAGATTCAACTTGAAGTAGTTCAGCATTCACAATATGAAGCTTATCAAAATGTTTATTTCCCTCAGTGTTTTCATCTATTAATTTTAAGTTAATATTAGATAAAATAGGTTTCCACATAGCTGGAATACATTGTGCTTCATCAGCCCTATTTATACCAGTAGGTCTCTTTAATATTTCAATTGACTCTCTCATGGTTCTTAAATCATATCTTTCCAAAGTAGCAAGTATTTTTGTATTATCAAAATCAGGTTTGTGGCCAGTTTCTAAATAATGGGAAGTAAAAACTGATGTGCTAATTTTTTGATTAAAATCATAACTTAGCACATCAGTTTTTCCTTCCCATTATTTAGAAACTGGTCACAACCTGATTTTGATAATACAAAAATACTTGCTAATTTGGAGAGATATGATTTAAGAACCATGAGAGAGTCAATTGAAATATTAAAGAGACCTACTGGTTTAAATAGGGCTGATGAAGCACAATGTATTCCAGCTATGTGGAAACCTATTTTATCTAATATTAACTTAAAATTAATAGATGAAAACACTGAGGGAAATAAACATTTTGATAAGCTTCATATTGTGAATGCTGAACTACTTCAAGTTAAATCTCATGTCTCATCTCACACACAATCATGTTATTATTTAAGATCTAACGGTATTTCTTTCAAAAGTTAACCTTGATAATCCCGGATATCAGTGTTTAATGGAAAACAATACCCGGTACAGCCCAAAAAGTTATAATTTATCTACATCATATAACCATGAAAACATTAAATAATATATATATATATTGTAAACTTCTCTTCCTTCTGCTTCAATTCTACCCTTAGCTCAGCTTAAATATCAAAGTATATAACATTAATATGAACCATAATAACCAAAGATAAAAAATATATATTATTTTCTCCCTTTTCCTCTTCCTCCTTCTAGTTCTGCATCATTACAGTCTTCAGCATGATGCTTCATTCCTCCTTGTGAATTACTAATTTTATTTCTCCAGGATCCTATGTAAAACATTAAACACTAATAACAACAATTTGATAAAGCTCTTTAAAAATTCAATGCATCTTTGATTAAGTTTTAAGATCTGAGTATGTTCTAATATTAAATAATTCTTCTATAATATTACTTTCTTCACTATTAAACTTTACTATACCTAGTATTAATTCATAGGTCATTCCTATATCTACTTTTTCTCCTCATATTTTACTTAATAGTTACTTCTCTCTGAAATAAACATAAATAAGTTCATTAAATCTATTATTCAGCAATATACTATTTTATCAAAATTTGTCATAATCAAAATTAATAGCTGTTCTTGCTAAATTTTTATCCTTTTAGTATTTTATATTATAGGATAAATCTTATTTACTAACAAAATGTTCTTTTTTGAGATAAGCTTTTATTTAATACAGTCTTTAATAAACATTTGTTATCATATTCACTTACTTAATATTCCTTAATTGTTAAATATATAATAACAGTCTATTCTTTTTTATAGTTTTATAAAATTAATTCAAATAATACAAGTTACTTTAATTTAAAAGATAACTATTTTCATTTGACGTCTCATTTCCATTAATAAACTATTTTAAAGTTCAATAAACTAATTTAATTATTTTATATGAGTTATCATTTTGTATTTATTTTTGCTCCTTTTCTTAATTAAGTTATTATTTAAATTAATCAACAAAGTAGAGATAAACAAAACATTTTCGTACAAGACAGTATTTACACCTTTTAATTATTTGAAGTTGAGAATCCTTATTCTTCATCGTTTTTCCAATCACTAATAATAATTTATCCTTGCATTTATTCTTCATTAGCATTTTTAATTATAAATTGAAGTTTCAGATTGTATCACAAACAAAGAAAGTTTAATTTACTCCATCATTTTTAAACTACTATTAAAAATACTATATTCCTTTCAGCATGATTAATTGACTTATTTTTATTGTTTACAAAATAAAATATTTTAAATTTTATAATTTTTATAAACTTTTATGTGAAACAACAGTTTATTTTATTTTTATGATTTATATTGCTTTTTACTCCTTTTCTCCTTTCTTCCCTTTTCTTTTTATATATCCAGACAGCATGACATCAAAAAACGAATTAATTACATTCCATTGGTCAATTAATTGAAAATTAACTAGCAGTTTTTGAATAATTAATTTGCTGTCTACAATATAATAATAATAATAAAATCAATAAATACTTTTAAAACTGAAAAAGTTTAAACAATTTTTAATACATTATCTTTTTAATGAATTTAAACTAAGATATTTTAATAATAGTATTTATTCCTAAAATATTATTATCATCACCATTTATAAAAATATATCATTATTTTATAGAAAATAAAGTATTTTACTTTTATTTTTTATTTATCAGAATTCAGTGCAGAAAATAACACACTCATATTTTAAAGGATCACTGAAATAGAAAATACTAAGATTGAATTTCTTTCTATTGTAACTTTTACTTAAAATCTTACAATAGGTAAATGCATTTGCATTTGTTAAAATAACTTATATTAAAATTACATAATTGTTAAAAAAAATAATTACAAATAAAAGATGTGTATTCCTTATCCCCACTAAAATTATTTGTCCAAATTATATTTTTGAAATTTAAAATGTTAGACTATTCATCATCATCATCATTATCAACCATTATCAATCCACTGCAGGATGAAGGTCTCTTCAAGTTTAATCCATCTTCTCTGATCTTCAGCTTCTCTTCTCCACATCACCCCTGCACATTTTCTTATTTCATCCATCCATCTCACATGTGGTCTCTTTCTGGGTCTTTTACAATCGCTTAGAATCCAGTTTAAAATTTCAATTGTCCATCTATTATCATCTCTTCTAGCAATATGTCCAGCCCAACTCCACTTCAATCTTTTAATTTTTTCAATGAGGTCAGTAACACCCGTTTGTTTTCTTACCCATACATTGCATTTTCGATCTCTTCTTGTTACTCCCAACATACATCTCTCCATACTTCTTTGAGTGGTCTGAAGTCTCTGTCTTGCTCTTCCATTAAGTGTCCAAGTCTCAGATCCATAAGTAAGAACTAGTAAAACGCATTTGTTAAAAACCTTCCTTTTCAAACACATAGGCATATTTCCTTTTAGTATCAAGTTATTTCTACCAAAAGCAGTCCAACCAAGTTTAATTCTATGATTAATTTCTTCCATTATGTTTCCATCTGTATTAATAATCTGACCAAGGTATTTGTAACTGTTAACTTCTTCTAATTCATCATAATCAATCTTTATTTTCATATTTTGAGCAAATTGATTAAACATTACTTTAGTCTTTTTAACATTTATCTTTAGTCCTACTTTCCTACTTTCATCTGATAATTTCTGCAACATATCCTGCAGCTCTGAAGCATTATTTGCAAAAACAACTACATCATCTGTGAAATCTAAATGACTTAAATAATCTCCATTTACTTTCACTCCTTTAGTTTCCCATTTTAATCCACAAAATACTTCTTGCAGCACTGCTGTAAAAGTTTTGGAGATATGGAGTCACCTTGTCTTACACCTTTCTCAATGTTGACTTTCCCAGTATCATTATGTAATCTAATTGTTGCTGTTGCATTTTTATAAATATTCTTCTAAATATGACAATATCCTGGATCTATACCTTGATGACCCAATGCTTTAATCACTGAAGAAATGTTTATAGAATCAAATGCCTTTTCATAATCTACAAATCCAAAACATAATGACAACTCATATTCATTTGACCTTTCTATAACTTCTCTCAACACCTGGATATAATCTACTGTACTAAAACCACTTTTAAATCCAGCTTGTTCTCTTGGTTGGTGGAAATCCAATGTTCTCTGTAGACGAGTTGTAATTATCTTGGTAAAAATTTTATATAAAACTGATAAAAGGCTGATAGGTCTGTAATTTCTAATATCTTCTTTATCACCTTTTTTAAATATTAATATTATTACTGCATTCTTCCAATCATCCAATACATCTTTATCATTTAGACATTTGGTATATAACTTTGCTAAAAAAATTTCTATTTCTTCACCTGCTTCTTTTAATATATCAATTATAATTCCATCATTACCTGGAGCCTTTCCCTTCTTCATACATTTAATTGCATGTCTCACTTCTTCATTTAAAATTCTGGGCAATTCAGAAGATGTAATAGATATAGGAGGTACTTGTTCTTTATTACTATATAATTCTTGATAAAAATCTTCTACCAATTTCATGATGTCATCTCTCTTTTTAGTAACAATTCCATCTTTTTTTCTTATTGCAGATATAAATTTCCTACCAATACCAAAATGTTGTTTTACATTCTTAAGACTTTTATTTTCTTCTACAGCTTTCCTTGCTAGTTCACAATTATACTTTCTTATATCATTTTCAACTCTTTTCCGCACCATTTTACAAAATTTGAGATATTCAATTCTTTTTAATGCATCATTTTTGTATATCTTCATATTCCTTCTTTTCTTCATAAATTCTCTAGTTCTCAGTAGAAATTTTATTGGTCAATTGCTGCTTTTTTCTACCAGCTATCTTTGTTGCAGTTTTTAAAAGTGTATCAGTTATTTTTATATTAATTTCCTTCAAATCTGAATTATGCTCAAAATCTACTAATACTTGAAACCGATTTCTAAGTTCTAATTTAAATTCATTAGAATGTTTCTGAAGATTAGGAATATCAACTGTAAATATTGTTTTTCTTAATAATTTTTGTCTCTCTAGTTTCACATTAACACGTATCTTACACCTTACTAATCGATGATCACTTCCTGTGTTAAATTTATTAAGAACATTACAATCTTGAAATATGTATTTCCTATTAGTCAAAATATAATCCAATTCTGCTGTACCTTCATTTGGATGCTTCCATATCCATTTCCTTTTAACAATTTTCTCAAAAAAAGAATTCATAATATAAAGTTTTTCTTTTTCTGCAAACTCCACAAGTCTATGTCCTCTCTCATTTCTATTACCATAACCAAAATTACCCACAGCACTTTCATCTTTCATTTTTTTACCAATTCTAGCATTAAAGTCTCCCATAACAATTTTAAAATGTTGTTTCCTCTGATCAAATGCCTTTTGTTCATCCATATAAAAATTTTCTATTACTTAATAACTATGAGAACTTGTTGGGGCATAAACCTGAATTATCTGCATTTGATATCTGCTATTAAGTTGTATAACTAATCTTGCCACTCTGTCTGATACACCATCAATCTCCACAATATTGTTCTTCCACTTTTTATTTATAATGAATCCTACTCCACTTGTATTTCCAATATTTGTGCCTTTATAATAGAGTATATGTCCACTTTTTAAATCAATTGTCTCTTCACCTTTTCTTCTAACTTCACAAAGTCCAATAATGTCCCATTTAATATAAGACAGTTCTTCTTCTAATTCTTGCAATCTTCCTTCACTTGAAAGTGATCTGCAGTTGTAAGTACCTAAATAAAAAGTCGTCATCAAATGGCAGCCTGGGTCTGCAATCAGGGGATTCTTAGCATCCTCCGCCTTCAGCCACCAACCGCTGCCTTGGTTGGTGACTTTACAGCCTCCTGGAAATAAGGGCCATGCTTTATTTTTGTCTGTCATAATTGTATATATGTATTTGAAAAATATTTATCATTTACACAAACATTCATTCTGCCTTATCAGGCACTGAGAAGAAAGACCATGGTGTTTCTTGATCTTAAACTCAGAGGTAAAAAGCCAATAAACTCACCACGCTGGCTAATGCATGTTGGTGAGCAGCCCATGTTCGTATACTATATGAATAATCACATAGTAATAACAGCTGCAACGACAAGAACGTATGGAGTGGACATTAGGAATTTGCCCTGCTCGGTTCCTTTAAGGCCTCCAAGAGGAATCAAAGGGTCTCCTTTCAGTTAATAGCAAACTCCTTTCTGCAGCCTATTATATACGTTTTTATATACTTAATCGGAATAATTAACCAATTAAAAGGTTACAATATATATATATTGCTACAATTCAATTTATTAGCACCAAACTTTTGCATTCAATTATTTGATAGCAATGATTTCGGAAAATACATTTATAATTATTATCAGTGCCAATATAATATGCACTCAATGACATTTTGAATTTTATAACTCACCCGAAATCCCAACTCACACATTCAAGTGATAAATGACATTGATTATCAACATGTGATTTCAAAAAAAGACAGTTACAAAATTGCAAATTTCATCATTAATTAAAAAAACAAAATGCAAAGTTTGCAATTGTCATCAAATATTTAAAATCCTAATTTTGATCAATAGTTAACATTTAATAAAAAATCAAAATCAAATAATGTGAGTAAATACTTTAAATTTACATAAATATTTCAAAATTCAAAATGCAATTTACATTTGTTATAAGTCTATGAAAGAAGTCAAAAGGCAATTTATGTTTTCTACTTTAAAAAAAAAAAATCTTCAAGTGATCAACAGTAGCAAAGAAAGATTTTCTAATAAGAAAAAACAAAAATTCTATTATTTGTAAAAATAATATGCTGTATTTTGTATTTTATAAGTTATAATTTTTTGGCATATTATTGAAAAGTAAGTTAATTAGGTTTTTTATTTTGTTTTTTAAAATAGAAAACGTAAATTGCCTTTTGATTTCTTTCATAGGCTGATAACAAATGTAAATTGCATTTTGATTTTTAAAAGAGTTATGTAAATTGTGATAACGTGTGTTGTTGCAAAGTATTTACTCACATTATTTGACTTGGATTTTTAATTAAATGTTAAATATTAATCAAAACTAAGTATGTTACTGTTGATCACTTGAATATTTTTATTTATTTATTTTAAACAGAAAATGTAAATTGCCTTTTGATTTCTTTCATAGGCTTATATAACAAACGTAAATTCCATTTTGATTTTTAAAAGATTTATGTAAATTGTGATAACGTATGTTAATGCAAAGTATTTACTCACATTATTTGATTTTGATTTTTTTATTAAATGTTAAATATTGATCAAAATTGGGATTTTGATTTTTAAATACTCAATGACAATTGCAAACTTTGCATTTTGATTTTTTAAATAATGATGAAATTTGCGACTTTGTAACTGCCTTTTTTGAAACCACGTTGATAATCAACATCATTTATCACTTGAATGTGTCAACAGGGATTCTGAATGAGATATAAAATTCAAAATGGCATCAAGCATGTACTATATCGACACTTTATTATCTATCATTTATTAAAATCCTGATTATTATATTATTTTTAGCTAAGATATAAACTTTAAATTTAATTAAGGATGAATTTATTCATTCTTATTAAATACAACCACATGATATCATTAAATTTAACTCCATTTTTTTTTTTTTTGTGATTATATTTACTAAGACTAAATATATTAATCTTTAATTAAACTGATATATGATTTGTGATAATCATAAATGCATTTATCCAGAGACATTATCAAATAATTAAATGTAACAAGTTAATAATTGTAAATTGAATGATATTAATTTAACTAATGATAAATAACAAATAAAGATAATGAAAACATGTAAATGTTGGTTTAGTCATAACTTTATCTTGAGGAACAATTGATTTTTTTCAAATACCTTTATTCATATGCTTAAAATTTGTATAAAAAGGAGACCTTGAATTATATATATAATATTTTTTTAGATATCTTTTATTTATATGTTTTAAATTTGTGCAGAAAGGAGATTTCAAATTATATATATGTAAACAAAGAATTGAGTGGGGTCACTTCCATGCTGTGACAAGATAAATATGCTGCAATGGTGCTGCTATATAACTAACAATTACACCTGGGTCTCATTTTATGTGGTAGATAGGTTTCTCAGAAAATATGCACAAAAATAGACTTAACTTATCTTGAAAAATGGGGGATATGTACTGTAATTTTCAAAAATTGCATAAAAGCAAAGCAACAACATAAAATTACTTTAAAATTCGCATAAAAAAATAAGGAAATAAAATATGACTAATAAAAATTTTCATATTTGAAAAAAATTGATACATGACAAACTTTTTTTACTTTTTTTTTTATTAACTACAGTATTTAATTTTATTCAAAACAATATATTTTTATATGTAATTTACAGTATTTTACATTTTTTCATACATGTATAATATTTTAATCATTATCATTATTTGATTATATGCAAGTTCATTTGTGAACTAGTAAGACATCAGATTCATCACAAGAGGAAATACAACTAGTGCCAATTTCATTTCTTTCATTGCTCTCCCAAACTAAAATGTTTTCCAATCACTGTTGATCCTTCACATTTCATTAAGTGATCTAAAATTAAAATTTTTGTTTCCAAATAAATTCATTTTCTTGGGTGTTTTTTTTTTCTTTATTAGGGTAAACTAAAAGTTTAAAATAAAATAAAAACTTAGACTTATGATAATAAAAAGACACATACTCACCACTGTTGGGCAAAATTTAATTAAAACTAACAATTAAAAATTAAATTCTTATTTTTGTCTTTAATTTTTTAATTTTCAATTCCATTTAAAAATCATATTTCATTGTTTCACATCACATTATGTAATTTTTAAATTGTTAATTATAATTAAAAATCAGATTTTAATTTTTAATTGTCAAATTTAATTGTGCCCACTGCTGTTACTCACCTTTTAAAAGTAAACTTTCTGGACTCTAAATGATTAATTGATTACATACTCTTTTTTAAAAAGCAAAAATAGAATGTGATTTAAAATGCAAAAACAACAACATGCATAGTATAGGCATCTATATCATTTGAACAGATTTACATTATAATCTTGTAAAATTTAATGTGTGTATATAAAATGGAAAAAATCCTGATTTTGAGTAAATTATGAATTTATTTATTGCATAAAATCTATTACAGTACTATTATAAAGCACTGAAAATATTGAAATTATTAGATGGAAGTCGAACTCTGATAATGCGCTATTACTTTAAATATGACATGTGAGTGTGCAAAATTTATAATATTTAAAGTAATAGCGCATTATTGGAGCTCGACTTCTGATCTAATAATTTTTATCACATAAAAGAAAACTGCATACAAAGATATTAAGAAGAAACATGAATCGCATAACTTCAAAATCGCATTTTAAAAAATCTACATAAAATGAAGACCGGTTTTACTATTTGACCACTTTAAATGAAATATTTTGCTCTAAATGTCCAAAAACATTGTTTTATTTTTAGAGCCAAATTTCTCCAGTCATTGCATGGAAGCGGTCTACTTTGTTTAAATCATAATTAATCCACAAAAATATTTAATCCAATGTAAGTGGCCCTCTTTGGAGAGATGAAATAGTATTTAATAAAGAGAAGATTAAATTTTTCTAAGCTCTGATATCTATTAAAGTATATGCCTGGGTTTTAAACCATATAATATCTTGGAGATAAATGAGGACTTTGTCTTGTTTCTGGGTAACCTTAAAATAAAAACTGCTGTGGAGTGCTAAAACAAATTGTTTAGCTTAAGGGCTATCAATAAAAATTGATAGATGTCTATCATTGTATATACTAAAAAATTTCTTTAGTTTACACTTGGAAATATCCCCTTGCTTGAGTGTTTATTTACATCATAAAAAGTACTTACAATTTACTATTTTCATTGGTCATTGTTTATATTATCTGACTGTGATTTTTTTTAAAAAAACACTAATAGCTTATATTGCTCAGAGTTCATAAAAGTTCAAGCATTAAAATTGTGGGTACCAGAATCAATCCTGAATCTTCTGATAATAGTAATTTAGTTATCATAATCTTTAAAAGCTAAAAATCTCTTTTAATCTTTTTTCCAACCTTTTTATAGTCAGGGAATGGGGAAAAGTGCAACAATTAAAAATAAGTTTTTTTTATTTTGATTGAAAAAAGTTGATGACTTTTCAATCTACATTAACCCTTTGAAAAACAACTTTGTGGAATTTTATCAAAATAGACATGTATTCATTACAAAAAAATTGCTAATAAAAATAGGTAGTGGAATTTTATAATTATCAGTATATCTATTGTAACATAAAAACATGTTTATTTTAATTCAAAATCAAAATTAATAAAATATTAATTAGACCTTTTTAAATGTTTAATTAATAATTTAAAAAATTTTTAATTCAAAATTATTTAATCCTTAACTGTTATTCTGGTATAATATAGAAAATATGTACTAAAATTTTATCTCCTTTCAACTTTATATATATATATACATATTAATTTTAATATTTTCACGGATAAAAGATGTCATATTATTATTACTATTTGCGGGATATTCCGTGTAGTGAAAAAGCTAAATGCTGATGTTTCAGTACAATATCAAGTACCTTCCTCAGAGTACTTGATATTGTACTGAAACGTCAGCATTTAGCTTTTTCACTACACGGAATATCCCGCAAATAGTAATAATAATATGACATATATATATATGAACACACCCTACTATGTTCTTGTATGTCATAAGTCCCATTTCAATATGGTACAAATATATTGGTCATATTAATTATCCTATGTTTAAAAAAATCTATCTCAACAGATTAATATAGAAATAAGGTATGCCCCTGAAATATTTCATGATGGTAAATGTCATGTGGTGCTTAAGGTAACTTGCTGAGCATTACAATATATGTATATATAATTAGAAACAAATAGAAATAGAAACAACTTAGAAGAGGCAATGCTCCTTCTCTAAGGTGTTATTATTTATATTTGTTTTTTTTTATTATTTAGTATTTCAATTGATAAATCAATATTTTATTTCTGTCAATTTAATATTAAAAATACATTAGGAAAAAAATCCAATTTTTGTTATATTTATACATGTTTATTTTATTTGCATCTACCTCGAAATGCACATGGCCATTCTAATTTCATAAGGAAAAAATACAGTAAATATGGAAAGATTAAAAATTAAACACTGAAGATAAATTTGGCAGTAACTAAAACTATTCTTTATCATAAATATGTGCATAAATATTACATTCTAGTCCTTTAGTTCATTTATACACACTATATATATATATATATGTGTGTGTGTGTGTGTCATATTATTATTATTATTATTATTATTATTATTATTATTATTATTATTATTATTATTATTATTATATCCCGCAAATAGTAATAATAATATGACATCTTTTATCCGTGAAAATATTAGAATTAATATATATATAGGATATATTTTGATATCATTTATATTTGTTATCTGTGAAAACATTCAACTTAACAATATATATATATGAATTCATAGTATTATTTCCAAGAGCTTCTGTGTAATAAAAATAAAATAGCTAAGTAGCTGACATTTCAGTACAATGACAAGTACTTTCCTCAGAGCTTCTTTTTTGAAAGAAGAAGCTCTGATGAAAATACTTGTTATTGTACTAAAATGTCAGCTATTTAGCTACTTTAATTTTATTACATGGAAGCTCCTGGAAATATACTATAAATTTTTCATTTATCTATAGAAATATTAGCATATATATATATAACTTTTTGGGCTGTACTGTGTATCATTTTTCATTAAACACTGATATTTCGATGGACTAGCATCCGCCATTATCAAGAGTTACCTTGATAATGGCGGATGCTAGTCTGTCAAAATATCGGTGTTTAATGAAAAATAATACACGGTACAGCCAAAAATTTATAATTTATCTACATCATACAACTGTGAAAACATTAAATATTATATATATATATTTGTGGAATTGTTGTTGTTTTTTTAAGTTTATAGCAACTTTACATTTTTAAATACTTTAACATCTTGTCTAATTGTAGTTACTAATCATATTTAATCCTCAATTATATTTCTTTAATGAAAGCAATAAACACTGCCCCAATTTTTTAGGATAATGTAAATGTACCCTGGTCTCTTATGAAAACTATACTTAAGTTTATTAACTTAACATATCCAATTAAATGAAGATATTCTTTTCCCATAGTAAACTATTGGAACCAATAAATTTAACCAATTAATCTTATGTTCTTGCCATTATATGTTTATAATCTTACAGTGCATTCATTTTATACATTTACATGGGCAAAAATAATGACCCTTTATGCAATTAATCTATTAAATGTAGAATTTTACTGAAATCTGTATTGTGCTCTGACAACAAAATCCATTTTTACCTTAAAAACTATCATAATAGTCAAATCAATTGGCTCCTAAAGAATTTGACTTTTTTTTTTTCAATGTTTTTTATTGGCTGCATTGAATTTAAAAAATATCTCAAATTCATCAATATTATAAGTCTGGAAGCCAAAAAATACATTTTTGATTTTTTTACAATTCAAATTAAAAGTTCCTCCATTAAACCTATATTGCATCTTGATGCCTGCTTCATGAAATCATCTGTAAAACATTTCAAAAACCACTGATTTAAGAATCAAAATCAAATTTTGAAATATTATATAATAATGTTAGCAATTTTTATTTTAAATGCCTTAAATTTTCCACCTGCAATAGTATGATTTTTTTTCATTCCATCATGCAAAGCTGTAAAATGCAATTGAAGTTTATTGGTTTCAAATAATTACACAGACTTGTTCAATTACATTTGCCAAGTATCTTAGTAAATCAATGACTGAAATATATAAATCACATCTTTAATCATAACACTTCACTTACATTTGTCTAGTAACAATTAATATATATCTATAATGTTTTTTGATTTTTTGAAACTACATTTAGTCTCTGGAAACCATTAATTTAAGACTGGAAGCAACTTAGTCAAGAAAATCCTTAAAAGTAATTTTTAGTAATGGATAACAATGATATTCTACAATAATTACTCAAGTTTTTCTATCCTCTTTTTGTAAATTGGAATAATAGAACAATCCTTAAAATTAATGAGCATAACATCATAATTTAAAACAGCCAAAACTCTCCATAAAGTTGTTCCACTCAGTGCTAACAGGGTAATCAATGGATGCCAGAAGACTTGTGCATAAAATCCCTATCTAGGGTCTATTCATTCAAAATCCCAGACTAGTTTCTGACTTGTGGCCTTTGTCAGTGAAGAACCTTGGATCTGAGAGCATCTAGTCTAGTCTGGGGATATTGGGTGAGAAGGTACTAGATAGAGATTTTATGGACAAGCCTTCTGACATCCATTGATTACTCTGGCTTGCACTGAGTTGCACTACTGTATGGAGAGTTTTGCCTCTTTTAATAACAGTTATAACCAAGCACAAGAAATGGTGATCATGTGATATTTAGTGGTTTAACATCATAATTTCATATATTACATAACATCATCATATATATTCCTAAAAACAATTATTCATTTTGAAGCTTATTTATTTTAAAACATCTTTATATTATTTCATCAGACCTGGAAATTTTCTATTTTTAAGATTACAAAGAGCTGTTTTAATTTATGAAGATTGGTAACTTTGTCTAAATTCAGATATACAGATAAGATTAAAAGTCATTATTTCGATTTTTTATATTTATTTAAAAGATTATTAAATACTCCATTCACCTTTTTGAAATATAATCCTTATATTATTCATACATTTAACAGGATTATTATATCATTTCTCAAATCCATATATTACTTTCAAAGCCTCAAGAAAGAGATCTTAAATGATTACAATCAATGAATGATTGCATATTTTACAATTTTAATCCACTGATTATTTTACAGTAATCTTGTTAATTGTTGAACTTCTCTTTTTAAATATTGTCAAATCTATGCTCAGATATATTCATGTTTGCAATAAATGTTTTATATTTATATATTGTTCACCAATATAAAAATGTTGAAAAAAGGGGTTAAAAAAAAAAATTCAGCAAAAACATCAATATCTTAATTCTATATATACTTCCTTCTTCAGTAATTTTGCTTATTCATATACAACTATATATCTTATTAAATAATCACCATCTTCTTACACCTATAAGCAAATAATGTTTATTATATAATAACAATTTCTAAAATAAAATGGTGGAAATGGAAAGGGAAAGAAATAGATTGAGATCTGAAGAAGACTGTGAGTAACAGTCGAAACTGTTATCATATAATAAACTTTATTTGCTTAAAGATGTAAGAAGATGGTGATTATTTAATAAAATATATAGTATTATCTTAATTAACATATTTGAATTTAAAAATATATTTTAAAGGAATGGAAACTTGTGTCATTGTTGACAATAATTCCTGGAATAAAATGTGGCAAATGATATCAGCACATATTATCAAAACTTATGCCAAAAAATAAAAGAGTAAACAAAATGCAGTAAAAATAAATTCCCTAATGACAAAATCAATATTATAAATTATAATATTGATTCAAAATATTTATAATAAAATAATAAAATAATTAAAATAAGTTTCTATACTAATAAAAAAAGGAAGAAACTATAAATCAACTCAGAACATTGTATAAGTTAATTTTTAAACATAAGCATAAGAATCATCTAGATTTTTATAATATTAAGATTTAAAATGCACTAAATTAGTAAAACCTCTCCAAAAACTAACAAATCATTACATTATTTCCTTGCAAGATCATTTCGTTAAAAACTTGGCATTCAGGTTTTTGAAAAATTACAATAGTTTGGAGGAAAGGCTTTTAATTATTCTCGGAGTCTGTATGCTGATAATTTGTTTAATGATAAGATGAGAATTATGAATAATTCATCCTCTCATGTATGAATTTTGCTAAATACCAGGAAAAACTAGACTGATTGTATTTTGATACATTTCAGTACCTACGAAGATTTATATATTTCTAAAAAAATGCAATTTGAAAAAACGGAATCATTAATAAAAGTTCTGGATAATAATATTTTTATTTTATACTAAGGACAAACTCTCGTTAAATTATAAGCTCTTTCTCATACATATATCTATCTCTTTCAGCTAAAAAACTTTTATAATATTTAAAAGGCATTTTTATACTCTGAATAATATACAGAATAAAATAGAACTTAATGTTTTCTATATAAATTCAAATAATTTGCCTTAAAATAATAAAAATAAATTGTATAAAATTATCAGATTATAATTGATGATATATTACTTTTATGAGTGAATGTAATTTAAATGTTCCTGTTGTAAATGGGTGGGGCTCTACAGCTATATTGCTTTTATCTTTATTAGACCAGTCTTTATTGCATTAATTTTAATTATCAGAAATTGGAAAAAATTAATAATTAAAAAAATAATTATATGAATTAATTGTAACATTAAATCTTTTTTTTTTTTCGTTTATCAGTTAACAAATTATCTCATTGTTATTCTAAGTGCTGAAGAAATCCCCAAAACAGGTTTATCTTAGTTCCAGTAATGATCAACCAAAGAGATGAGAATTTAAATAAGCGATTTCTATATACTATTGTGTGAAAAATCATGAAAATCATATACATTGTCTAATTCAGATGTCAGAAGAAGCATTGGAAAAAGTCATCTAACAAATACATGCTAATAATAGATATCACACTAATTACAAACGAAAAAACTGCATGATGTTCAAAAGATAACGGTTTGAATACTAACCCCTGGTATAACATATAATTGAATGGTTTATTGTTCAGAAGTTCAGAAGATGTTTGAATACAGCAATTCATGGACCTTTGCTTCAGAATATACCAATGACCCACAGTCTTTATTGACAGATAAGGATGGAAGTAGAAGTTAATTAAAAGAAGAAAATAATAATTAAGATAAGTGTAATGAGCAGTTGATATTTTCATTTATCTACAATAAATGAATATATAAAACACAACTCTACAGATTTAAATTATCTAAAGATTAAGATTTAATCTGAAATAAAATAATTTATTTTGAAGTAATGTTGTCTACTTTTTATTTTGATGATGTCTGACTTTTCTTTCAAATGGTCCTCTGTTTTATAACCAGATCCCTTTTTTTTACTGGGAACAATTGGATTTATTGATTTAATTTATATGATTAGTCTGTTTATGCTATTTGTTATTTGTTTAATTATAGTTTCATTGGTAAGCTGTATTATGCACTGAATCCGATCTTAATAATTTCAATAATTCATTATTTGAGGGCAAACTTAAGATGAGTCTACAACATGCTCCAGGGTTTAACAACTTCAGCACAAAATAGAAGAATGATTTGATTACTATATATAACTTTGAGAGTTAATAGTTAATTGTTTTTGTTGTCAGGTTTTTTTTTTATGATTGTGCTTTTATTATTTATAATGTCTTAATTATATACTACTTTTATTAAGAATAAGAATTACATTAATTTCAACTTTCTTATATGCCTTATCCAATCAAAAATGATACTTGAACTCTTCAAAAAAAACCAAAAAAAAAACCAATCTCATTCACATTGTTAAAATATTATTTAACCCCTGGTTGTTTTGTTTTTTTCATAAATGCTTATACTGACTATCACTACTTCCAGAGTCCTCTTTATATTTCTAATAACAGTTGTTAAATAAACATTTAATATGCATAATCATCTTCATTGCAAATGAGAAATATTTGTGATATCCCATAGGCCAAGACTTATAAAATAACACATCTTTGGACGATGATCTAATAGACTAATCATAAACCGCTAAACATCACGTAATCACCATTTCTTATGCTTGCTCATAACTGTAATTAAAACAGGCAAAACTTTCCATACAGTAGTGCCACTCAATGCAAGCCAGAGTAATCAATGGATGCCAGAAGGTTTGTGCATATCTAGTGCCTACTCATCCAATATTCCCAGACTAGTTTCTGGCTTGTGGCCTTCATCAGTGAGGAGACTTGGATCTGAGAGCACTGCATCTAAATCTTAGGATTCAGACTTTTATGACTATATAAAGCTAATGAGCTTGAATTGAAAATATTATTGTGTTTTCAATTTTATTCTCATAGTTTTGTAGTTAAGCAGAGATAAAAGGTGGCTGTTGGAGAGTTGCATTAGATCCTAAGATCTAGGTGCAATATTCTCAGATCCAAGGCTCATCACTGATGAAGGCTACAAGCCAGAAACTAGTCTGTGGATATTGGATGAGTAGACACTAGATAGGGATTTTATGCACAAGCATTCTGGCATCCATTGATTACTCTGGAATCACACTGTGTGGCACTATTGTATGGAGAGTTTTACCTGTTTTAATAGACTAATCATACTTTAGATTTGTTTTAACACTAAAGGAAATGCTCAAAATATCGGCCATCAGGTGCTAGTCTTTTATAATCACTTGTAGTAAAAAAGAATAATCAATTGTGTAAGTTTTATTGTCTTCAGGTTTATTTCGATAGCATTCATATATTTTTTAATAAAAAAAAGTGATTTCTTTGAAGGTGACAATACCAAAAAATTAAATGATATTCAATCACCTCATTGGCATACAGGACAATATTTCCACTCAATCATCTAATTTGTAAATATCCCTAATTTCATTTTGTTTTTTGTTTTTTTGTTTTTTGCTTCTCTCAGAATTTGATTTAGAAACATTTTTGCTCAGCCGCTCAGCCAGATGTTGAGGATTTTAAACTTGATTTATTTTGTGGCAGAAAAAATATCCTCTGTCTTCATTTTAAATCAGATTTTGTTTTAAATAAGGTGAAAATAATTTTAATTATTGTATTAAAAAAATAGATATTAATACATTTTCTTTGAATTTCTTAAATGTATAATTTTTCTTATAACACTCCTGAATTTTCTTTTTAAAGTGTTTGTGCACAGTTTCTAAGCTATTGATTTCAGCTCTACAATAGAGTTTTACTATGGAAATAAAAGTTTTCAATTTCCTATCTTTGACATCTAACAAGATTTTCCCACTAGAGATGTTGCCTGCTACTTTTGCCACTAAAATTTGCTAATGGCCTTTGAATGTTTTACTCAAGTTAAATTTCCTGCCACTACTTGTAATCATCGAATACTAAACCAGGTGGCAGTCATATTCAATATTCAGTTTTTTTTTGATTGCTTATAAATATAAAAAAGAACATTTTATTTATCCGCTACATATATATAACCAAATAAAAGCTTTTGTTGCAAAACTAAAGGTGACTTCTGTTTATAATGGACCTTTTAATATTAAGCTATTATCTACAATTATTTCTGTCTTTTTTTAAAACAAAATAATAATCTTTGATGGAAAAATGTTTTATCTTCCACAAGTTATTTAATAAATTATTGTAACATTTTATTATTTCGCTTTAATTAACTATGAAAATGCTTTTCTGTCAACTATTTCAAGTCATTTTCAGGCAAAATTACTTTTTATTTTTATTTTAATAAAGAAAAAACAATTATGTCAACATTTCAAAAACGAATTGGATTGACCTATATTATCTTTAGTATACAAAAAAAATGAAAAAGTAATTAATATTGATGCAAGTAAATAATGATAGATGGTAATAGTCTATTAGGAGAGATACAAATACGGCAATATAATTGATTATTTTAGTTTAGCTCAATTTTAACTCTTTCTTTACCATCTATTTTATTCTTTCAGTATAATTAGGGTATGAATAAAACTCTACGTTTCTATTATTCAAAGTCTCAAGTAATTATTAAAATTGAATATAAGTAATAAATTTTTGGTCTTATTAAAAGATTACATAAATCATTAGAAAATTATGTAATACTTGGAACGATTGATGATAAAAAAGATGAGGATGAAAAGTAATTCGATCACCACACTAGTAAGCATGAGTTTGAATAATTTAAAAAATCCAATAGTTAATAAATCATGCTGGGAAATTACTATTTATATGATTTCTCGGAATAGATGCTAATTTGGTAATAATTATTACTAATAATATAAATAGTATTCCAAGAAAATAATTTAATTTAAATATAGGTATTAATTAAGCTAAACGTTGTTGAAACTAATTTATACATAATTCAATAAAGTATCCAATAGACATATGAAAGAAGTTCCTACAATGTTTTCTATTCTAACAGTGAAATTTAACAATTCAATTATTTAAAAGTAGTAAAATAAGAATATATTTAATCTATATATTAAAATAAAACTTAAATAATAAATAATTTAATTTTGAAAAGAAAAAAAAATTCGTTTATTCTTTCTTTAAATATTTGATTAATTATTTTCATATTAAAATAACGTAATTTATTTAAATAAGGTGAAAACATAATTATTAATTAGTCCATTTTTAATAATAAAAATTAATAGTGTCATAATTTGTAGAATGATATTGGCAATATGAATAATAGAATTGTTCCAATATTAAATAAATCATTATGAAAACTGTTTAATGAGATTTATTTAAACTTCTTTGAATTAATGATCTCACTCTTTTTAATCAAGTTGCAATTTTTAGTATCTATATAAACAAACAAGATAGACAAAGAATCCATCTTTATTATAAAAAGATTGTTTTGCCATCAGATTGAGTTCTTGTATGATATTGTGCAATATTGATAGGTGTGACTGTTTTCATTTATTTATATATATATAATATTTAAATACATGTATATTGTCTATACTAAACTTAATGTAATTAGAAAGGACTTGAACTCAGACTTTCAAGCTCACTATAACTATCCACTTTATCCTATGCAACTGATACACATGAGCAAATAAAGTAAAAAAGATAAATGATATCCAGTATATGTATTTTATGCGGAACCAGCTCTCATCAATTGGTCCAGATTATTATCTTTCAAACACATATACAATCAGTGCTTAGTCTATATTAAGCTAGCAAGTCTTCCAACTTTAATAGACAAGCAGGTTTTGAGCATTCCATTCTCAGATTTTTAATGACATGGATGGCTAAAGAGTTGGAGAGTGAAGAAGATTTAAACTTGTCCATAGAGTTTGAAGATTTACTATCTTAATATAAACTGAGCAGTGATTGTATATGTGTGTGAGAGATGATGATCTGGATCAACTGATGAATGCTGGTTTAGCACAAAATGTGAATATTGGTGATTATTTATCTTTTCTGCATGTGTGTGTTCATGTGTATCAGTTGTTTAGAATAGAGTGGATAGTTATATATAAATATATAATACATTTTAAAAAGTGTGTGTGTGTGTTAGAATATTATTCACATATTTTTAAAAGATGTTGTTAATACTCTATATCTAGCATACATTTATTTGTTGTTAAGTAGCATAATACGTGAAGAATTTTTAATTCTTAAGTGAAATACGTATCATGTTAATGGTGAGGAAGATTGATAAACATTTAATACAAGCCATTTATAAGATATACATTAAAAATTTAATTTTCAACAGTACTTATAAAATGGAATAATTAACCACAATTATTTTTATTTATTTATTACAGATTTAATCTGACAGTGGATCATATTTTCTAACTCATATAAAGTTGCAAGCAAGATTATAAGTATCTATATCTTTTGTCATGAATGTTTGAATACTATTGTAATGATTTGACCAAAATATCCATAGAGCTCTTAGTTATAAGGTGTCCAGCTGTCCCAATTTTTGGGGATTTGTCCCTATTTTTGATTAGATGTTCCAGTGCCGCCGAAATGTCTTTTCAGGACCATTGTATTTTCCGATTTTCAAATACGCATAATTATTATTTGTCTTACATAAATAATTCATCACAAAAATGATAGTTTCTTGGCCCTCTCTGTCCATTTCAGTCTCTACGGTAATATTATAAATACTTCAGACAAATTCCAACACCAAAACAAAGATCCTATTACATTATATGGCCAGGTTCTCAAACTAGACATATTCTTGCGCCCAACCTTGCCTTGAATCATGCACAGTTGGATTTTTGTAGGCTATAATTTGAACTGTGCTTGCACCTGCTTTGATTGATAGTGTAGTTTTGTTAGTTCTTTGTTAATATTAATTTTCTATAGTGGTAAAATTAATAGAAATATTAATAACCCTAAACAATAGACACCATGCCAAAGAGGAAGTGTACTTATAATGATGAATATACACAGGAATGGAATTTTAAAAAATAAAAAAAAAGCTGGAATGCCAGAAAAATGATTGATCATTATATCCCGATTTTTGATCAAAGCAATTTGGTCACCCAACTTAGATAGGTAGTTCATCCATTTCTCAGTCTTTCCTCTTTATTGCCCAGATTTTCAAATCCACATATCTCTTCCCATCTCATATCATCTATCAAGGTTAATCTTTTCCATCTTTTTTTTTTTTTGCTTCCAGTTACTATTTCCTTCAAAATATCTTTCATTGAACTATTCTCTTCTCAAAATATGGCTAATCCAATTTTCTTTTCTATCTTTAATTTTCTCAATTAATCTTTTTTCATTTACTTTTGCCAAAACTTCTTCAATTGCTATTTTATTTAACTATTTTTTTTTCATTCTTTTCCATGATCACTTCTCAGAAGACTTCCAATCTGCTCTTAATTTTTTTTCATTGACCATGTTTCACAGCCATACAATAGAAAATGGAACATTTAATTAATCTTTTGCTTAATTATTTCTTCAAAAGTTCACAATACATTTTTTCTCTTAATAAATGCTTCCTTTGCCAATGTTTTTGTTTCTTTAACTCACTTTTTCTATCTTTACATAATCAACTACCCAAATATCTAAATCCATTTACCTGTTGAACTATATTATTAAGATTTTAAACTTGTAGTTTTATTCATAACTACTTGGTTTTCTCAGCATTAATCTTCTTTTCATAACCCATACATCCTTCTTTCAATATATTCAACATATTCTGAAGACTCCTTTCATCTTCATCTAAAGAGCCATATCATCTTCAAATCTTAGACATTTTATTATATATATATATATATATATATATATATATAATATATATATATATATATATGGTGCCAGATATACCAGAACCACAGGGTACACCACACAATGACATGAATATGGCTAAGTAGTTGGATGATTTGAATGAAATGTGTCAACCAGCCTACAAGAAGTCATATCCAAAATTCTTGATTCAATGACACATTTGGCAACTCTTCACCAAGCTCAAAATAATCATACATTCTTATCATATGTATTAATGCTAAAATTTGAAAGCTAGTTTAAAATTTTAACTGTTTAAGAGAGGGGTGTTGTAAGAGATGGTTTACAACTGGCCTACACACCTGAACCAATGTCTTCTTCAATATTTGAATTTAGACCAAGTGGTAGAAAAGTTAAATATCTTATATACTTGCTTATATAAATGTAGTGTATCCATATATAAACATATAGATAAACTAATGTATTTGAAATAGTATATCTTATCTACTTGCTTATACAAATGTAGTATATACACATATAAACATGCATATAGACATATGTTTGAGAAATTAATTCTTTTTTTTATTTATTGTGAGAAAGCAAACAAAGTTGCTATATACATGATGTATATATGCATATAAATGAATATGTTCATCTATTGGTAGAAATTAATTGTTTTTCTATTGTTTTTATTCATTTGATATTATTAATTAAAAATACTAATTGACTGACATAAAACAGACATAATTAAAGATTAAAATTTATATGAGGTCAAAAATGATCAAATTTGGAATAATGAAAATTAAATAAAAATAGTAATAATAATAATGATTATAAATTGATTGTTTTTTAACAAGTTGTAATAATAGGGTTTTTAGCAGACACATGACAAGGCAGTGTTTCTCTTGACTAAAAAAATCAACAGAGAGTAGCATTCTTGACTTGGAAAAATCTGGAATTGAACTGACAGAACAAAAAAAAGTTATTTTTTTATTTTCTTTTAAATAAAAAAAGAAACTATTTGGCTTTAATATGTGCAGTTTCAAGAAGTTAAACTTTAATTTATAATTTATCTGGAATGAACTAGTGACTTAAGTTTTTCTGCAAGCTAAAATTCGTTATAATAGTAATAATACAAAGAAAATATGAAACTACTAAAAAATTAACTGTTGTCTTTTAAAAGCTATTTTTTTATATATATATAATCAAGCTGTTATAAATATACTTTATAATAAAGGAAACATGATGTGTTTGGGATAGAAAGCCAATGCTGTGGACTTTTCAGCTAACTTCAATGTCATTATGAAATTATGAAATTATAAAATTTTTCATTAGAATGTCTATCTCAAGAATGCTGGTGTGCAGCCATTTTCTATGGATTCATATGGTCAGGAAAGATATTTCATATGCATTTGTTTCCATCAAGAAGCAGGAGATATATAAATAACAACAGAGTTGCCATGGATATTGACATTTTTTGGACTAACTACTTGCTTTACTCAAGATAAATTATATATCTTATTCACATGATGATTATTTTTTTTTTGCTTTTGTCATTTTTATTTGAAAGTTTATATATTGTAATTTTTTTTTATTGTGTATTTAAAATTTGTTTTTCAAATTCGATCACCTACAATTTAAAAGTAGAACCAGTGGATGGATAATGTCATATTGATATACATTAAAAAAAGGAATCCTCTTCAATTGATATGTATTTTTTTTTAATAAAAGTAAATTTTCAGATTCCTCTCAACATTGATCCATCAAGACGACCTCATTTCAAATAAGGTTTTTCATATATTTAATATTAAGAGTAAGACTTTAGGACAACAAGACTAAATAATCTATTAACATTTACTTGTAATTTTGTTTATTTGAAATGCACAACTAACCCACTGAGTAAATGGTTTTTAGCTGTCATTATTTTCTACCATGACTTGCATACAAATAAATAGGAGTGGGGCAGTTATAATTATAATATATTTACCCATAATTAGTGAACTTTCATTGTGCTTTTCTTTTTTGTTGTTTTATGTATATATTTAACAATTATATAGTATAATTTTGTATATAATATACTTTAAATTATTTTGTTTCTGTTGAATGACATCAAGATGATAGAAAAACCACTCTTGATAATCGAATATTTATATATTTTATTGTTTTTTATTTGTAAATATTTATATGTTGTTAATAAATTAAGTTGTTTAAATTTAATCTGATCTCTGTTTGATCATCACCATCATGACTGCGCATTGATACCACTAGATGTTTATCATCATCATCACATTATGAACTTACACTATTAAAGTTCTGGTGCTCATCATCATCATTATGTATTGCTCTAGTAGCTAATTGATCATCATCAGTATTTTTCTATAACTATGCTTATATATATGCATATTTGGTTTATAATTGAGTAAGTCCATCCCTGAAGAGAGCTGACTGCAAGAATTCCCTGAGGTCAAATTCCATGGTGTAATGGGGACTAAAAAGGGAGGTGTAATGAATATGCACTGGTCTAAGTTACATTGAAATTTTATTAGTAAATTATAAGTTAGTATATTGAAAGTAGATGTGACTTGGAACTGGGCATTTCATTGTGACATCTTTAGCATCCTATTCGAAGGCCTAGGTCTGACAGTAGTGAGATGTGTTTCCTTTGTTATATGTCATTTTTGATTTAGTAACATCTGATGCACCCAAATGTGTCATTGAATAAAGAATTTTGGATATGACTTGTTGTAGGTTGGTTGATATATTTCATCCAAATCATCCAACTACTTAGTCATTTTTCATGTCATCGTGTGGTATACCCTGTTATTCCAGTATATCTGGCACCATCAACTGTGGGGTAGTGGGTTCCATTATATATATATATATATATATATAATATATATATATATATATATATATATATATATATATATATATATATATATATATATATATATATAACATCTCTTCTAGATAAAGATTAAAAAGCATAAGTGACATACAACTTCCTTTTATAATTCCTCTTTCTATAATCATTTCATCAGTCTTATTATTTCCCATTATGATTCTCATTTTTTGCCCAATATTCCAAATCAATCTTATCTTTTTCCAAAATACTCCTTTATGTTTTATGATGGTCATATGTTTATTCCAAATTACTCTATCAAAATATTTTTTCAAATCCACAAAACATATACCAATCCCATTATTTAAATAGGCAAAACTCTCCATATAGTAGTGTCATACAGTTATGAGCAAACATAAAAAGTGGTGATCGTGTGATGTTTGGTGGTTTAATTCTATTATTTATTCAATATATCTCTCTCCAATTGTTCTAAGAACATCAATAGCATCTTCTGTATTTTTCATCTTTGAAAACCAACTGTTTTTCTCCAATATAATAATCTACCTTCCCAAATATTATTTAGTTAAAATCCTTCCCATATATTATTTGGTTAAGATCTTCAGCAATATTTTTGAAGCATGAGATAACAAACATATTGTCTTGTAACAACTTTCTTCTTTTCAGCAATTGAAATCACAATATAAATATATGATTTACTGTTTATGTGTTTATATTTTGAAAACATTCATATCACTTTAAGATACTTTGTATAAAATTTGGATTAACATTAGCTGGTGTTCAAATCTTTAACACACATGATGAGATTATGTTTATTTTAAATATATACTTAATGTAAGAGAACTAGTCTTTCAAATAATCTTATGGTTTATATTTGTAATAGAAGGTGCTAAACTCCACCTATTATTTATTTAAATGCAAGCAAGCACATATTTGGATAGTTATTTTTTTAAAAGAATATGATAGCAGAATAAATTTTAATATTTTCGAAGTATAGCTTCTTCTCTAACTCTTCTGATCTTATCTCATGTAAATGAGGAAAGTGATTTTGATTTTATATAAAATTCATTATTTTTTTGATGTAAAAGATTGTAAATCTGATCATATTGCATTAAATTTATATTTTAGTAACTTCATATATAACCAATTACAGGCACCTTCTGATAAAAGTATAATAAATACTAAGCTTAAAGTGACTTTTTTCAGCTTAAATATAGTTATTCAGTGATGCCATCACTCTCATTTTAGAATTAAACTACTAAATTAATGACTAAATGTAGTATGTATAATAGATACATTTAAAGAATGAACATCAATTTTCTTGAGAATATGATTGGAGTAAGATCTACTTTTTAATGCAACTATCATTTTAACCTTGGATTGTACTAATCTAATGATCTATTCAACATCTGTGATACTCATATAATATAAACTATTCAGACTTTGAATATAATGTAATTTATTAAATGCATTTATTTTAAGCTTGGATGAATTCATGTTATTTTTATAATGGTTTTCTGCCTAAAGAGATTGTGATAATCAATCTACGTATTGTTTAAAAATTTAATAATAACAAACCACTTGAATTTATGGCAATAATACCATTATCTCCAATAAATTTTGGCCAAGATCTATTATTTATATCAACAACATGTCTTAAACTATCCATGAATAAAAATTCAATAATGGTATTACTTCCCAGCAAGAAATAAAATATTTCTTTTTCTGAATTCTCTGAATCTAATATCAGAGCATGGGCATCAGTAAAATGAGCATTAATACCCTTGTGCAAAATATGTTTTAACACCATTAGTTTTTCATTGATACAACAATAAATTTCATTAGTAAAAATAATCAATTACACTTTAGAGCAAAGCCAATACTATGCCTGTCCTTTCACTGACTGATTTGCCCTTCCAAAAAATGTGTAGCCATCTACCTCTTTTATTAAACTTCCCCTTGAAAATGAGTTTCACTAAGAGCAGTTATGTTATTCTTAAATCTTGACAGCTCTTTTGTTGTGGTCTTCAAGAGTTTGTTTCAAATAACATGTCACCTATTTTTGGTATTATCACTATCTCTTCTTATAATAATATTACTGATATTATTATGTCTATTGTGGTAATGAGTAATTCACTAGGCATGAGAACCTAGCCAGATTGTATCTGATAAGTCATTTTAAATCAGCTTTTATAGACTCTTTCCATTTCCTTGGCAGTCAAATAAATTCCTAAATAGAGTAACTTAAACATACAATTCTCAGTAACGGAAACTTCTCTCTCAAATCAGTTTGAAACTGATTCATTAGTGATTGTACTAACGTGAGAAAAGATCATTAAGGATGGCCAGACTACTGGTTCTATCTCTATCCATGCTTTCTTAATTCTCAAGGACTTGAGCTAAAAAAATGAAAAAGAAAATTGGGATCAGAAATGGTGCATATGTTGTTAAAAATGGAAATATGGCAGCTCAATCCCATTGTTATAGTTAATGTAGGGAAATAAATAATGGTATGAAAAGTTTATGATGACTGGGAATTACACTAAATTAGTAACTGAAGAAGACAAAAGGCAGACAGAAAATATTATATCAGTAACGGTACCTAGCTTTTGACAAACTAGCAACTTCTATGGGCAGCATGAGTTCTTAGTTACGCCCAGTTTATTTGTTATTCACAGTTGATCTTAAATATCGGAAAGCCATTTCATTATCTATATGTATCCACCAAGCACAGCAAAGTCTGGTTAAATTAGTTTAAAATCGTTAATTAATGGAAATTAGTTTTTAATAAAAATTTGATGATTTCAGATTTGCAGAAAAAGATTAACAGTATTTAAAATATCAGGGGGAAATGAAGAAATATAAAAATTAATTGTAATTTTTATTTTTATTTTGGGTTTGAAAAAGGTTTTTCTTTTTGTTTTAATCTTTTGAATCATTTAAAAATAATTAGAAAAATATAATAAAATTGCCAAAAAAAAATTTTTATGTTAGTGATATATGAAAATCAATATGTTTATAACAAATAACTTTTAAATTTGAAATAATTTAACTTTATATAGGTTTATTAAGAATAATCATTGAATTTATTTTTGCATATACCATTGATATATAAACACTATAATTTAATTTGGTATATTTTAAAAACAGATTGATTATTAAAACTGAGAAATCTTTATACTTAAACCAAATGAACAAGGCAAACTCTCCATACAATAGTGCCATTCTGTGCCAACCAGAGTAATCAATGGATGCCAGAAGTCTTGTGCATAAAATCCCTATCTAATGCCTATTCATCCAATATCCCCAGACTAGTTTCTGGCTTGTAGCCTTTATCAGTGAGGAGCTTTGGATCTGAGAGCACTGCACCTAGGTTTTAGGATTGTGATAATGTGATGCTTAATGCTTAAACCAAATAAAATCATATACATAATTAAAATAGTTAGTCGTAGATTTAATTTGAATAATTTTTTGTATTGCTGGCAACATGTGGATGGGTATATGCACATATAGTATTGTATTTGTGACTACTTATAATATATATATATATATATAATATTTAATACAAGTATAGTGTCTATACTGAACTTAATGTAATTAGAAGGGATTTGAACTCAGACTTTCAAAATCACTACAACTATCCACTCTATCCTATAAAAACTGATACACATGACCCCATATATATGGAATATATATAAACTACTATTAAAACAATGTTATATCTATTGTTTTACTTTAAACTTTTGAAATAATTAATAACAATGTGTAAATAAAGTTATTTGTAATTTATTTATATTAGTGGAGAATATTCATTAGACTTTTCATTTGTTGCCATTATTATTACTAATTTTTTAATAATTTTATTAACTATTATTTGAAATTATTACATGAAGTTATTTAAATAACAGCTTAAATATTATGTATATCTTTACTATTGTTCACCAAAGCCCTCATAGTCCAAGAAAATAACAGAATTTGGTGTCTGTGTCCGTGAAGAAGGTTATCTTTAAAATCCACATATTTTACTTTATTTATAGGTTTTATGATGATAATTATTAGTTTAAATGTGGTTATTATAATCATGATTCTAGATGGTCCAGGGCATTGATAATGACCAGCAGTCTGTGTCTACATCAAGTTAATAATTCCATCACATTTTAAGTATTAGCATTTAAGTATTTATTTAGGTAAAATCTTTATTATATATAAATAAAAAAATTATATAAATTTTTACAATAATTATTTCATACTTATTTATATTTTTTTTATAAGTTTCTTCTTTAATTAAATAACATTTTTCTGATTTTTACATTATTTTCATAATTATTATTAGCATTTAAGTATGCGCATGCGGCAGAATTAGCAATACTTGCTTTTTTATGATATATTTTATAATTGATATTGACAATAAAAATTGGCCTAAAATATTATAGATGCCTCTTTTAAACCCAGTCACAAAAAATGACTATTAAAGCTTATTTGCAGCTCATGCCTATGCTTTTTACTATGCTTTTGATTTGCTTCTGATTGGAATTACTTATTTTGATTTCTTTTTCTGGCATTGCTGAATTTACTATTTATTTATGCCTGCTGAGGATGAATGCTAGAAAAGGTTGATTACATTTACTATTATTAAGATTTGAAATACAAGCATTCTTATACCTGGAACTTAATTGTAAATAGAGGGGATTTGAACTCAGACTTTCAAGGAACCTTCAATTATCCACACTATCTCGTTTATCATAAATAATGCCCATTGTAAAACTAACTGGGCATCATTATTTGACATTATTTCTTTATACCATCATTCCTTACATAGTGATAGAATGAATATAATTACAATAGAAAATAGAGTTCTATAATAAAAATAATTTGATGGTTTATTGTTAAGGAATTCACAAGAAATTTGAGCACTAAAAGTGACAGATGAATTATGATTCATGGATGTTAGGCTGTAGAGTCTGCTGTTCTACCAGTGCACTTAACTACATGGAGCAAGTTAGAGAATTCAAATGCTCTTTATATAGTTCATTATAAAATAAGATATTATCTAATAGTCAACTTCTAAATTGTAAGACAAGATCAATAGTTCAAGAAATCTTTTACATCAGTTTTCCCAAGTTTTTGAATCTTTGCTAATCACAATTAAGAAATACTTAAAATCTTTTATTATATAAATTCATTTTAAACAAGGCATTTATTTTATATAGCGCGATGTTTTTATAAACTGTAATACCAATAAGCCAAAAGCTAATGCACATGCGCTTTGTAGATGTCACTATATAAATGAATACTCCCACTTTTTCAAACACAAGATAAAGTCTTTGGGAAAAGATAGAATGAATCCATCTATCTTTTCGACCCAAATGTATATGTATGGGCAAATCTTAAGTGTTTGAAAATGAGCGCGTGAAGATGTTAATTGATCACTTTAAATTACTTTTTTACTACTTGAATGTATGACGCCTGTGAAATTTCATTTTATATTTTTTCTTTAAAAGTATGAAGAGAATAATGCATTCTATTATTAAAGGTGTGGCTTTTTATAATTAATATTTGCAGCCTTGTGTAGTTTAGAATAGTAATAGAATATCAGACACTGGAATGTGAGATACTGAGTTTGATTCTGACGATGGCACTTTTGATGCTCAAACTTCTTATGAATTCTTGAGCATTAATATTTTTTTTCTTTTTTTATCAATATACACATATGTAATTAATAATAAAAAATAATAGAATAAATATAAAGTTAAAGTATGTATCAAATAAGCTATTATCTTCTAAAAATATGTAAATATTGTTATTTATATAACGTAGCTTAAACCACGGCACATGCGCTTTACATATCTATAAAGCGCATATGCCGTGGTTTAAGTTACGTTGTTATTATACCTTCTAAAAATATATAAATATATCATTATTCTGATACATGCTGAATATTATAAAGTCATAAAAAATATCATTTTGAGTTGCGATTTTATCTTAATTTTAATATAGATATGTTTTGATTTTGAAATTAGGCATTTCTATCTTTTGTAATACAACTATAAATAATTTCCTTTTTTTCTGAGCTAACGTAATACACAGCTGTTAATGAAAACATCCACAGAAAAGGTAGTTGTTTAACAAAAATATTCAGCTTTATTACTGCCTAACATGCTTTCAACGTGTTATATTGAAAGCTGCTAAGCAGTAACAAAGCTGGGTGGTTGGTTTTTTTTTCATATGTCAAAGCATCGGCCGGGAAGCGAACCCGCGACAACCGTCTGCAAGTAACTGCTTGCTTGCAAGGCGGCTTTCCATTATCAGTTGTGTATTTCTTTTATGAATCGATTCTATAAATAGATGCTTCCAAAATGCGATTGAATATTTGCTCCCAATTCTTTTACGTGCAGATGTTTTAGACCTAAATAACTAATTAACTGAAATACCTATTTGTTATTTTTTTTTTATATAGAAAATGAAATCATTTAAAAAATTAAGAATTCATTTGAATACAAATGGAAGCTTTTTCAAAATTAAAAAAAAAAAAAAGACCTATGCAATATTAAAAAGAACAAGAATCTTGTTCTTTAAAATTTTTAAATCACCTACAGAGATATTGATTACATTTTTCTCTAGTATGGGCCAATGTTGTTCAACTGCACACACATAGGAACATAATTGAGAATATTCTCTTTCAAATGCTCTAAAATATTCCATTGCATCCTATGAGTATATAATTAACTAATTTCCCTCCTGAAGTTTGATATTTAAATCATTCAAATATCCCCTAATGTCAACTAAGAATGCTAGATCTTGTATCCATGTTCTATCATTAAAAAAATGAAGCAATATAACTTTTTATTTGTAAAAATAATTTTACCTTCTTTAAAAATAAAAATTAAAAATTTTTAGAACTATATGAAAAGATAACCATTGAATTTTTGTTTAATACTTCAAATTTATTTTCCAAATTTAAGAAATTAGAAAACTGGCAGTGATTGAGGCTTTTGGATTAGGTGAATTATTTATCCCAGCCTTGATTTGAAAACAGAACCTTCTCATGAAAAATTCAGTGAAAAAATTGTTTTTACAATGCTTGGAACATAAGTTGTCCCAACTATGAGTTTGTTTGGAAAAAATTTATATCTTTCGAAAGTGCTTTACCCACAATGGTTTCATAGATAAAATTATTTGCAATAACTTTTCAATAATATTTATATTGTTTTTGTGCAAAATCAAGGAATTAAAACAACCTGAGTCATGTCATTAGCAATGGAACTTTCATTAAATAAAATTTAAAAATATTGTATGTTTGCACTGGTCACAAAGATTATCTGCCATTTTGGTTATTCTTTTAGTCACACTATTGTTGAATGAAGAAATATCACAAAATACTTGTACATTTTTGGGACACATTTTTAACATTTTTTATCATGCACTCCTTGATTAAAACTATAGCCATTAAATTTTAAATTTTGCACATATAAATAACTGCTTTCTTAACTAATTCTCACTATTGACTCATTGTCCTTCATAATTTTTGAAAATACTTTTGACTTTGAACTGAATTCTTCATATTTTTTTAATTTTTCTTTTCTCAGCTTCTCTCAAAGCACCAATATTATTTTTGTGAATTTTATTATACTGCCTTTTTTATATTATATTCTTTAGTATCTGTGATACCAATAATACACTTTTCAGTTTCAAGGTAGAAGTAATTCAATTCCTATTTTTATTAGAATTTTCTCCTCTCATTAGCTGTTTTTTTTTCCTTGATGTTTTTGAAAGTGGCATTATTTGGGTAAAAAAATATATTATTATTTTTATTGACTTTTTTTTAAAAACATTATTTATATAATTACTTACATTACTGAAACTAAATTTATTGAGCAAAAATATACAAAACTCAAAATTCATGATGATAATATTGTCAATATCAAAAAAAGAAAGAAGATTCCCTCAATTTTAGATTATGTTGCTCATACTCATGGATTGTATTCAATGTGGTGATGTAAGCTTCAGATATCACTAATGACTTTACCAGAAAATAATAACTTCATGATTCACATTGGTATACAGGCTGTGCAGCATTTAAGTCATGTGAACATTGTAAATTTACAATAAAAGTGTAACTATAGTTTATGACTAGAATCAATTGTGACATTAAAATTGTGATATATGTTTTTATTATTGCAATTCTATTATGGAAGTCATTGCATCCATATTACAACTATAAATATTGTATGAAAGAACAAAAATTGAAAGATTAAATTAATTTTTCTGTTTTTTTTTTTCCATATGTCAAAGCATCTGCCGGGAAGCAAACCCATGACAAACGTCTGCAAGCAACTGCTTGCTAGATGACTGCACTGGCCTCTGGCTACCGATGCTTGACAATTTTTCTGTTTTATTATAAAAAGTAATCATCTTTTTATATCTTTCTCTGATGGCTATGATCTGCAAAATATTACTTTGTAATCCGCTTGCAGCTATCTTCATGAATGCTTAAAAATACTAATTTCAACTTTTTAATTTTTAACTTTCTGATTAGAAAATAACCACCCTAAAGTATGAGAAATATAGAAATACTCTGAGGAGTGCCAAAAGCATGAAACCATTGGTCGTGAGATGGGGGAGGGATAGTTTTCAGATAGAGATATTTTAAATGCTTTCTCTTGCTAAGCATTTATCTCAAAGCTTGTTGAGCAATTAGTAAAGTTCTTTGTTTATTTTTTACAAGCTTAAAAAAGAAGTGGAGTCATGTGATATATGACTCTATTTTTTATTTTTTATAGAAATACTTTGTTTTAAAATCCATGATAGATTTAATAACATTTAACAATACTAAATGAGTTATTATTTACTGCATATTGCTAAATTATTATATTCCTATAGTAAGTCATAGGAATGGCTTACAATATCTGACCAAAATATTTATCCTAAAATAATTCAGGAAACAAATTTCTTCGTATTTTTAAAAGTATGACTATAATGGTTTTTTTAAGAAGTAATAAATGGAAAAACATATACCACAAATAAATTTCATTTAATTATGTTTTAATCTTAATCAAATTGGGTTTTTAAATTAAATTGTATACATTTTTCTGACAATATATGATAAAAATTTAATTAGAAAAACTTTTAAAAATAATTTAGTTTACTTCTCCAATAATCATAATAGTATATACAAGCACTTTAAAATGCTGTTTGAAGAAGCTGTTAATAGCAAACAATCGAATGTTAATCCAGGCTTAGCGCTTTCGAGGTGTTATCCCTCATAATCATAGCCAAAATAGTAATCGTTGTTATGATATTATTAAATGGTAATACTGTATATGCAAATGTATATGTAAATTAATCAGCTTGTCCATTTTCTGGAGATAGCGAAGCATGTGTCACATCTATTAATTGCGTTATTGTCGTTGATGATAAAATACGCTTCTTTTATATTTCTTTTGCAATCGTTAGCTTCAGTGCACACAATTTTGGGATTGTAGAGTTCAAACCTATGACTGGCCTGCTTCTTGTGTTCAAGGAATATTAAAATGTTGTCATTGTTCTTTTGCGCTCTTCTGTATGCATATATATTCTGAGTCACTCTATTATTGTTTTGTTGTAAACATCAAATTTTAAATAATTTGTGAGAAAAGAGATATGGATGAGCACATATGTTTTCAAAACAATGAGAAACTACATCTATTTTAGTTGTGCTGCTGTGTTTACTATCAGTACATTGTAACTCATCTGAACAATTCTAGATTAATCTTCACTCTTCAGCTAATAATACATTAGATACCAAATTACTAACAAATACTAGTTGATTTGATGGATTAGTTACAGACTGGCAATCTGAAAATAATTTTGTCTTACTGTAACTCCAGATCATGGATAAATGATTACACTAATCATTATACATTTAGATGTATGATAAATAGTTTATTTTGCTACAAAATAATAAAAATATAAAATAGGGAAAATAGATCCAAGTTTAATTTCTATTTTTAGAAATTAAATCAACTTTGATATTTAGAGTTGTTGTTGTTACATTGTGTGATAATGGTACCCCCCCCCATTCATTGTAGTAATGCAGATAATCTAGCGTAACTTTAGCTATACTGTTCTTTAATATGTTATTCATCTTGGCACAAATAATTCTTTTAACTTTGTTCTTTTAAAAGTCTCATAACTGATTGCCATGATAATGCCGCTTATTCGTGGTGGATTCATTTAGATAAATAAAATGAATAATCATACTATTTCAATTATAAACAATTTTTTTTTTTTGCTGTTGTGAAAAAATATTTTGGCATTATTAAAAAATATTTCTTTAATGATTTTTTTAGCCTTTTAAAAATGAAAATTACTGTATAGCATTATATTTAAATATTGAAAAGTCAGCGAACTTTAAAATAAAATAAAAAACAGTTAATATAAAATATTGCTGCAGACGAAGTATACTTGGAATGAGTGTTGTAAAGATGCAATATGAGTTTTAGCAGAACATCAAGTTTATTGACTTCAAAAAACTTTTATCTTAAAAATCTTGATATCATCATATACTAAGAAAATCTTAAACCACAATAAAACACTTTCATAGACTATGTTTGTCATGGACTTAAAATTATGGTTTAATTCTTAATTTTGTTTCAAATTTGGAACTTTTTAAGAGCTTAATTAAGTGCCATCTTATTATGACAGAAATATTGCTTTTGATAAGTGAATTTTTTTAGCCACTACAATAAGTTATCTAAATATAATCTTGTTAGATGATATTGTAAACTCAACAATAGTTCCAGATTACTCACAGTCACTGAAATTGTTTGTTTAAGAAAAAAAACTTCACAAAAGGCTTGTTAATGACAAACTATGAACCTTTTAGTGAGGACTGTCCAATTTATGTCCACAATAAAAAATTGTTCAAAGTCTCAAATAAAACCATTATCTGGTTGAAATGTTGACATTCTTTTAATAATAATTTTAAATAAATATGATATTATATAATATTATGAAATCACCAGCATTTAATTTGAGGGAATATGCATAAGATTTTTTTCAATGTAATATTTAGTTTTAAGTAAAACAAAAGAAGATTATATTAACTGAGATAAAATGAATAATCAACAATAATTTCTAATGCTTGTAATGTATCTCTATTAAGCCAATAAACATCACATTACCACCACCTCTTAGGCTTGTGTATAACTGTTGTTAAAACAGACAAAACTCACTATATGTATTGCCATACACAGCAAGCTAGAGTAATCAGTGGATGCCAAAAGGCTTGTGCATAAACTCCCCATCTAGTGCCTACTCATCCAATATCCCCAGACTAGTTTCTGGCTTGTGGCGTTCATCAGTGAGAAGCCTTGGATCTGAGAACACTGCACCTAGGTCTTAGGATCTAATGCAACTCTCCAGCAACCACCTTTTATCTCCACTTAACTACAAAACTATGAGTCTTAAACTGAAAACACCTTAATATTTTCAATCCTAGCCCATTAGTTTATATAGTCATATAGGTGTTTTCAGTTTAAGACTCATAGTTTTGTAGTTAAATGGAGATAAAAGGTGGCTGCTGGAGGGTTGCATTAGATCCTAAGATCTAGGTGCAGTGCTCTCAGATCCAAGGCTCCTCACTGACGAAGGCCACAAGCCAGAAACTAGTCTGGGGATATTGGATGAGTAGGTATTAGATGGGGATTTTATGCACAAGCCTTCTGATATCCATTGATTACTCTAGCTTGCTGTGTGTGGCAATACGTATAGTGAGTTTTGCCTGTTTTAATAACAGTTATACACAAGCATAAGAGGTGGTGGTCATGTGATGTTTATTGGCTTAAAACTAATCCTGCCTAATGGGATAGTGGTGGTTATGGTTATTAAAGAACCAAAGACACAAAAATGTATGGGTACTGAACTGAGTTCAGACCCATATGACTATCTAAGCTAATGGGCTTGGATTGAAAACAAATTAAGGTGTTTTCAGTTTAAGACTCATAGTTTTGTACTTAAATGGAGATAAAATGTGGCTTCTGGAGGGTTGCATTAGATCCTAAGATGTAGGTGCAGTGCTCTCAAATCCACAGCTCCTCACTGACAAAGGCCACAAGCCAGAAACTAGTCTGGGGATATTGGATGAGTAGGCACTAGATGGGGATTTTATGCACAAACCTTCTGGCATCCATTGATTACTCTAGCTTGCTGTGTGTGGTAATATGTATAGTGAATTTTGCCTGTATCTCTATTAAGTAATTGCTTGACATAGGATGGGTCACCTGATCTTGTAATATTTATTTAATCAGATGTTATACCTTAAAAGAGCTTAGCTAGACTGATTTCTTTTTCATATAATATTTTTATTTCTTTTTCCCCTTTTTTTCCAAGTAGAAATCATTTCAAATTATGTTTGCTCACCAGAAATCTTTTCTAATATTGAACCAACTGCACAAAGCTACATTTTTATATTTAAAGTCAAGAAGACTTGGAAGAATAAGTGTTAGGAAAGGATTCCAAAGAAAAGTATTCCCAACAAAAAGTGCCCATAAAAATTTGAAGTCAAGAATTGCAGTTAGGGGATAGGAATATGATGATTAATGATAATATGTTGACTATATTTAGAAGACTTTGTTTTATAAGATGGGGATTTTTTTTCTAGAGGATGAAGTTTTTTTGAATGGTTATTTAAATAGAAATAGCAAAATGCAATGACAAAAACATAATTACTGTTTGAACATAGCATTTTAATGCCAAGAAATGAAATTATTAAATTGATTTAATCGGTTTAAAAATGATTTATTTATTAACAGTTTTCATGAGCAGTTTATCCTTGTAATAAAAGAATTGGATTCAAAAGCTGGGATTTTTAGATATTATCGGTTGAGAAAATCTTAATTATGGTCATTTGAATAATCAGCTCATCTTCAAATATATTTAACTTGTTTAGCAATTTCTCTGTATAATAAATAAATAAAATTCACAACATATAGTCTAAACATTTGTTTTTAGTAATGAAAATGAAATATATAATATTGTCACCTTCACTGTGAAAAAAGCTTTAAAATCAAGATATACCTGTATTCTATTATGCTAATTAATACATTTTCTACAAAAAAAAAAATTATAATTATTTAAATTATGTTACATTTCTAATATTTTCTTCTTTATTAATTAAATAATTACAGCAAATATATGCTTAAATATTACATGTAGTATACTCAGGTGTGTTTGCCTGCCCATGATATCGAATTTTATATGATTTATTGTAATATATTTACTGATATCCCATAATTCATTTGCTATTGATGAAAACTGTCAAAGAGTGATATCATCTCTTTCTTTCTCAACTCCAATGACAATTGATAATCATAACTTACTGCATTAGCTGGAGTGGCCTTTGCTAGATTCTGACTCAGACAGACATTAATGCTTTTATTACAGTTTCTATCTTTTTTTTAATAGTTAAAAGAATAAGACATACATATAAAAAAAAGCTTTTGAAAAAAATTAATAATAATAATAAACCATATATTCCATCTCAGAAAAGGGAAGGAATTTCTGAGCGATGATAAATCACATTTGACAGGGACAATAACTTTTTGAATGGAGGAAGTTTGAAATTAACTTGAGAAAGATTTTTTAACTCTTACAGTTTTACAAACTGATGTGATTCAGATGCAGGTAATGTAGAGAAGGTGAGGTTATTTTTAAATGGGATTCTCAGTTGTGATGATTTATTCGTATGATTTTTAATTACATATATATATATATATTAAAAAACACAGACAAAGTACTTAATGTAAGAAGCTGAAATAAATTGCATTAGAAGAATGACGTGCAGAAGAAAAATATGTCCCAACCATGATCAAGAATCCCCATTGGATTGTTGTTTTTTCATTGATTATTAAATTTATCTTCAACACACAATTTAATTACATACTTATTTAAGTATATATATTACGCTGTCATAGTCATTTGTGTAATTTAAAGTTTCCTGCTAAAGACAGTTTAAATTAACTGGACGAAAAAGAATACTATGATCAATTACTATTTCATTGTTATTGGTATTAATTAAAAATGACTGCTAAACTTTTAACATAATTTATTCTAGCATTTTAAGATTGAGAATAATGACATAAACATTAATCAGTTTATTATATTAATAAGATACATTATGCATACATATATATATTCACTTTCAACCATTATCAATCTACTGCAGAAAGAAGTTCACTCCAAATTCAAATTAGCTTCCCCAATTTCTAGTTTTTCTTCTCCACATCCTAGCAGCAAACTTTCTTATTTCATCTATCCATCTCACATGTGGTCTATTTCTAGGTCCATTGCAATCTTCTGAGAACCAGTTTAAGATTTCAAATACCCATCTATTATCATCCCTTCTAGCAGTATGTATGCCCCAGCTCCATTTCATTTTTTTAATTCTTTAATCATTCAACCCTATCACTGTAAGTATTGAGCATCATATGACTCTTAAGATATGAAACATTTGATTACTTTACTGTCTCTACATGATATTGTTTTAGGTAGAGAGTTTTATAAATATTAACACTTTGTTATTTAGATCTTTAATCACCTATTTACTTTGCTTAGAAATCTTTGGTGATTTTTCTTATATGCTTTTATTTAACATACTGTGTTTTTTAATCTGTCTAAATAAAATTTTGTAACTCATTTTTCATCTACATCTCAATGTTTGATTAGTTAAAACTTTGCATTTATATATATTCTTGATGACAATACATTGTAAACAACTTAATAATTTTGAATGGGATACATTTTAAACATATGAAATTTTGTTCAACATTTTCAAAATCTAATTTAAATGAATTTACCTTATTTCGACAATTCAGTATCACATATATAAAAATAAAAAATATAAAAAATGTAAAAAAATGTTTTTATTCAGATGAATGCAGTAAAATGTAAAATTAAACTTTCCTCAGATTCCACAAATAACATGAGGTACTCAGTCTTTCCTTAAGTAGAAATTAGCAAATGGGAAAAAATATTAAATTATAATTACTGTTTGATAAGAAAACCATAAAAATTGATAGGCTAATTAAGATTAAACAGAAGTTTGATTTTATTTGTAAAAGCTGAATATATTTTTACTTTTTAGAGCATTTACGTGATTTCTTTAATTTTTTTTTTTTTTTATGTTATAACAAACATTAGTAATATTTTTATCAGAATTTTAGCCATTTATTTGGTTATTTCTTTTTAATGCAGTATGAAACATTTTTTATTTATTTCCAAATCAGAAAATACAATTCTATTCTCATTATAATGAGTTAATTTTTCTCATTATTCAGATTTAAAATATATAAAAAATCGCAATAATAATCCAATGAGTTTATTGCTCAGAAGTTCATAAAAACTTTGATGTCAGAAATAATACAGCTGGCCACTATCCAAGGATCTTAAGCTCTGCCATTCTATTATTGAATCAAACTATGCATGGAAGTATAATGAATGATGAGTTATTATTTAAATGCATCTGTTGTGTGCTAACTCATTAATCTGCAGTATTCATGTTTAACAAATCAGATGTGCAGTTAGTTATCTTCTATAAACTTATTGAAATGTTTCAGAATAAAATAGCTCACCTTTCAGTATAACCTTGTAATCAATTGAACTATTAATTTATCTCTTTTTAGCTTCATTACAGTTTTCCAATAATTTAATGGAATTCTATGACTATGAATTAGTACGACTACCTTTTAAAAAAAAAATTAATAAACTTTTCAATCTAGGATCATTTGACAATGAGTCATGGTGTTAAAAAGAATTATCAAGATTTTTTAAAATCCTATTGACTTTAAATATGGATAAAAAAAAATTGTCACCTTTCTCATAAAACCCTTCATTAATTACTAAGGCATACTGAAACACTAACATACTAAATACTTTTCTCTACAAATTATTTAATTTCATGACATCTCTTGAATTTGTCATTTCATGGGTTTGAGATTAATTTTGCATTTTATAAGTTTGAATATCACTTGATACAGCTGCTTAAATTTTAACATTGTGTTACTTCAGATGGATTTCTTTTTTGTGCTAAGGTTTAAACTGAGCCTGTATCCAGCAGTCTCTTTATCTTGTTTATACATGAATTATTTTTTTAAATTAACAGTTATAAAATCCAATTCTTAAGTAGTTTAATAAGACAAATTGGATAGTTAGCCATTTGGAAACCATACAGTGTTTCAACAGTTCATTTGTTCATTGGGAATTAAGATATGAACCAAATCAAATGTTCTAAATAAAAATATTTTTAAATGATTTAATGATGTTTCTAATTACCATTAAACAAATTATTTAAATCATTAAAATCAACTGAATTCCATAAGACTTTCTATTAAATATATATATATTAGAATTTTTCTGAAGATTAGGAATGATATATATATATCAACAACAGCCCACTATCAAGCTTTGTTTACATAAGTGCTGAGAGAGATAGAATTCAATATCTCTTTCATTGTCTCCAACCTTTAAACCATGGTTTTGAGCTAGTTGGCTCACATCAGTAAGTATCTAGTCTTCCTACCCTTTACTGACATGAGCCAACTAGCTCAAAACCATGGTTTAAAGGTTGGAGACAATGAAAGATATATTTTCTAGTCTTCCTACCCTTTACTGACGTGACCCAACTAGCTTGAAACCATGGTTTAAAGGTTGGAGACAGTCTTCCTACACTTTACTGATGTGAGCCAACTAGCTTGAAACCATGGTTTAAAGGTTGGAGACAATGAAAGAGATATTGAATTCTATCTTTCTCAATATATATGTAAACAAAGCTTGATAGTGGGCTATTGGTAAAGCTCCATTTAGTAATCATAAAATGCAAGCTATATGCAAGTTAAGAAATTTATAACTTGTTTTGTTTAATATATATATATGCCCAACAAAATTTCTTTATCTTCTTTACATTTTGTTAAGCAAGATATCTTGTTGCAATGGGTAATTTTCAAATGCTGAATACAGGTTTTAATTTTCATATTTAAATTTATCAATTTTAATTTTGTTATTTTGGTCTTCCTTATTATTATTTTTTTTATCAATAAAATTCAGAGATCTAAATATCTTAACAATAAACAAACAATTATGCAACATTTGTTGATAGATTGCCTGACATAGTTTGATGCAAGGATGAAGTAACACTTTGAAGTTTAAGGTCTATGGATATGTTTAAAACTCCATCATTTTGAGTGTTTAAGCTTTTTATGAACTCCCAAGCAATAAAATCATTATTATTATTAATAGATGTATTCATTTTAAAATTACATCTTAAATATAGAAAGATAGATAGAATAATTGATGGATAGATAGACCATTAGATAGATAGATAGATAGATAGATAGATAGATAGATAGATAGATAGATAGATAGATAGATAGATAGATAGATAGATAGATAGATAGATAGATAGATAGATAGATAGATAGATAGATAGATAGATAGATAGATAGATAGATAGATAGATAGATAGATAGATAGATAGATAGATAGATAGATAGATAGATAGATAGATAGATAGATAGATAGATAGATAGATAGATAGATAGATAGATAGATAGATAGATAGATAGATAGATAGATAGATAGATAGATAGATAGATAGATAGATAGATAGATAGATAGATAGATAGATAGATAGATAGATAGATAGATAGATAGATAGATAGATAGATAGATAGATAGATAGATAGATAGATAGATAGATAGATAGATAGATAGATAGATAGATAGATAGATAGATAGATAGATAGATAGATAGATAGATAGATAGATAGATAGATAGATAGATAGATAGATAGATAGATAGATAGATAGATAGATATGAAGTAAACAACAGATTGAAAAATTACTCTTAGTTTAGTGATTTAATGATAACTTTAATAAAAGTATTTTGTTTTCACTAAAACAATATCATATTTATTGCACTGTACGGCATTTTATTCAAGGCATGGGAAAGTATGTTGAATAGACTGTTAAAAATATTTTTGAACTACTTTCATCCCATTTGGTATAACCTTATATTATATTACTTCATGAATTTAATTTAAAGTTGCTTCCCCATGTTTAAAAAAAAATCACCCAAGATGGCAAACAATGTCATAACATATACAGAATGAATTTGATTCAAATGTTGTTTTCATTCATGCTTATTGAAAATAAGAACAAACTAGTATGGAAAATGTTATTGGAGCTCTACATTGGGTAACTGCTATTATGTTACATTCAATGACAAGTTAAAATAAATAAATGCTAGACTTTATCATTTTAATAGAAGAAAAAAAGGTTAAAAAAACATAAATGTTAAAAATGTTATTTAAAAAGAAGTAACTATTAAACAGAAATTAAGCTTTCTTTGCATATATATGAAGCACATGCTACCACATTCAAGCAATTGGAACGATAAATATGAGACGTGATCCATCGATGTTTAGCTTTCATGTTCATCACTTTAATCTGCTTTCAACCACACAAATTATATTTTTTTAATAAGTAATTGCAATTACTATCAGAATTATTTTTTTCCTTTGAATTTTAATTTTAATTGTTTTTTCTTTCGATTTTTTTATATTGAATAAACCGATTATAACCACTCGTAAGAAACAGAATTTAGATCCTTTGCTTTTCGAAATTGTTAACGTTTTTTTTTTATTATTATCATTATTTTTTCTTTGTACATTAATGAATGTTCTGGTCCAAGTTCTGGAGGTCATTTTCAGAGATTGTTACATTGGGAGTGTTATTATTCCAATATTAGAGTTTTTTTAAAAAAAAAATTCAAAAATTAGCCTGTTGCATCCAAGCATAACTCAGCAACCTCCTCATTCATGCCTGAAACCTCTAAAGACTTAACATATAGCAATTCCTTTAAAGTTAATGTCACATATGGATCCTCCTATTAATCCACCAGGGCAACAAAGCCTATCAACATTGCTCCTTACCAAAGACTCTTCTTTGCCTGGACTACACACCCTTTCCATATTCCCTTCCCTTTCATATGTATCCCCTTTCCCCTCACCATATTGTACTTGAATTTCATTTTGCTATGTAGTCATCTTTTTATAAATCTTTTAACTGTTGTGTATTTTGTCTTTTTGATGAATAAAAACTTTCATCACTAGGGGGGGGGGGTATTCAATTCTCTTAATTCTTCATTTGCCAATTAATATAACTATATTAATTTTCACCAAAGGAGAAAATATTTTCCATTACATTCATTGTTTTCAAAAATAGACTTTACTTAGTGTTTTCCTGAAGGATTGTGATGATAGTGTTCTAGTTGTATTTTTATATTGGAGTATTTCCATCATCTAATATATGTATTGAATGTCTTTAAAAAAAATTAACTTTATTTAAATATTCCAAATACATTCAATATTAGTAATAGTACATCAAACATGTTAATATATGCACAATATTTTGAGAGATATTATTCTGCCCTTCTTTTCAGGTATTGCTGGCCTGACCAGTGACAGTACTAGTATGGGATTTGAACCTGGACCCTTAGATTTTTGATTATCAAATTTTAAGGTATCGCTTTAACCAACTGACTGTTGCCTTTGGTAGGATGGCTCAGTCGGTTAGAGCATTACCTTAAATTTCAGTAATCAAAAGTCTAAGGGTCAAGGTTCAAAAACCCATGCTAGTACTGTCATTGGTTAGGCCAGCAACACCTGAAGAAGAGGGGAGAATAATATCTCTCGAAATGTTGTGCATATATTAACCTGTTTGATGTGCTATTACTAACAATTAAATGTATTTGGAATATTTAAATGAAGTTACATTTTTCTAAAGACATTCAGTACACATATTAGATCATGGAAATAGTCCAATATAAGGTTTTTTCTATGACTTCATATGAAATGTAAATAGAAGTAACCAAAACCTTAAGAAACTGTGCATAAACAAACATTCATACATCAATAAATGCACAGAATAGTGATATCTGGTACCACCTATTGCTTAAACTCTGATGGTTTTAAACCTTCATTTAGTTGAAAAGTAGATTATGAAAATTTGTATATTATCTTGATATGAATATGGCCCAATCATTCTGAAATACAACTGAACATTTAGAAGATAAAGACATTGCATTATTTTTAACATCCACCTAATAATTAAATGATATTTCAGTTGTTGTTTTTTAAATATAAATAAGTATAGTGAATGTATATAAAATTTGAATGGAAGGAATCAAACCTTCTGAGAAACTATTTAAAATGCCACTCATACATCAAATATGAGTGCTTGTTTACGCATACCTTTCTGAAGATTTTGGTTATTTCCATTTAAATTTCATATACATTAAATTATACATATTTGTATTTATATATGGTTGCACATCAACAGGCAATGCTCATGATCTGGTATTTGAATTCAAACTTGTTAATGTTAGGATAGAAGGGAATTCAGATTCCAAACAGGCTTGGGATTTTTTTTCCATGTGCAAATCATTATCAATACGGTTAATCTCTAATATTGATCAGTAAATGGGTATCCAGCTATTTTTAGTTTTTAAAAAAATTAACATAAACCATTCAATTAATAAATATGATGAATAATGTTTTCATCTTTCTGTTCTCATATAGAGATCTGTTCCACATGCACACAGACACAAATATATATTTAAAAATTGACTAAATGAAAAAAATAGTATAGTTAATATTTATTTATGTTAAATATGATTCAGTGTCATTTATATTAGTATGTGTATATCATATTAATGTGAAACTTTATTCACAATTTTCTAAAGCATTATACTTCAAAGTAGACAATTTCACTGTAGCATATTTAATTATCATGAAGCTTGATAGAGAAAACTTGCTTTATAACAAATGAATGTGACAGCCCTGTGAGAATCTTTTTGACAGGCCTCACCACTCAACTAATGATTCTTCAGATTGTTAATGGCTCCCTACTCTAAGATCGCTAGAATTCATTAATAAAGTGATTTTTTAAAACCAATTCTTAACCCTAAACTCATTTTCTTAATTAAATAAAGTAATCTTTAGTTAAAATTCATTTACATCTTTAACAATATTCATTTTTCATCGTGAACATATTTGAACAATAAATTAAATTACGATTATTATTTTTTTTAAGAGCGGAAAATAAATATTAAAACATTAGATTGCTTTATTATTGTTGTTTGTTTTGTTGTTACTTCTTGCATAAAATCAATTTGAAAAAATTTCTTATTTTCCATCATCTTCATTTCCTTTTCCCAGATTAAATGATTCTGGAAATTCAGTAAAATAACGATATTTTTACTGGATCATTTAACGGACATTAGGACAATAGTCAGGATGGAAGATGAGAATCTCAAGCTAAGAAAATAAGTTTTGATATCAAAGATAATGATTAAATGATAATCGTTTGCAAATCTAACAAATGTAGCTATATATATACTACAATCACTCTTCATTCTTACATTTCAAACACTCCATTGCAGATATTGAAAAAAAAAATTATAACAATAGCAATTTACTATATGAGTTTGGAAACGCACACACTTATGAACAGATATTTAGCAAATTAACTGGATCACTCGTTTTATCTTTTTAATGTAATGAAAGGCAAAAAAGCACTTAGATTAAAAATTGTTTATATCCTATACTAAACAAAACTATTTAAAAGTTAAAATGCATTAAGAAGAAATCAAGTTATTCTTAAGAGAGTAAATCTTCACGTTTTTTTAAAAAAATCTCAAACTGAGTTCAATAATTAGATAGATGACTGGAAAATCTTTAGCGAATGTGTCACTTCATCCTTATATTTTTTTATCATCTAGAAAGATATAAATATTCTTTGTTATGAACAGATTTTGTATCATTGGGTAAATCTAGTCTCACAAAATGTTTAAGTACATCACACTGCATCTGTTACGCATTAATACAATACAACGTAATGTTTTGAATGAAAGATTAACATGATATATCTATAAATCATGATGTCATTATTTATCATATTTGTAAAAAGAGTCCATTAGTGATTCTTTGTTAGACTGAATGTAAATCTTTTTCAGCTATTGAGAACTGTATAAATAATAATTTACATTATTTCTAGTCATCTTGCATTATTTCTAGACTTGCAATATTATTATTTTTTGTAAGATTCATTCAAAACAGCAATTAGTGGTTGAAATGACAGATTAATCATACATGCCAAACTTGGGAAACTAAAAATATATTTTTTTTGTGAAAACTGGACTGGTTCAGATGTATATATATATATGGTGCTTTTTTCCATATAGTGTTTTGTCTACTTGATTATTATTTTTTGTTGATTTATCAAAGAGGTTCTCTCATTTTTTTAATGTGCACAGCCATAAATTTTATGCCTGTTGACTTTTGAATGGTTCTACAAGTTTGGATGTTGATGTTTCTATTAACTAAGCATAAAAATTGTCAGCTGCATTTTTTTCGTAGAATTATAAAACTGATATAAACTTCCTGTTACATAATCATCATCATCTCTTAATAAAATAGTATATGTATTCAAAATGTTTACTAAATAATATTAAAATATGGTTTTAATGTTCTAGATGTTCCCAATAAATTTATCAAATTTCTTCTTATATCTGTGCAAATGTGTATAGCTGTGGAATATCTATATCAAAGATGTAAAAATAAAGTCCATTGCCTTATTTAATAAAGCACAATAAAATTTTTAGATATTTCTACTCATTTTATATTTTCATGGCAAAGTTAATTTTTTTAGCTTAACAGTAATATTATGTTTATATACACATATGTGTAGTGTTAATTAAATGCTTTACTACACTGCAATTAGATTTTAATTACTATGCTTACTTATTGCAATGGTAGGTAATTTTCATTGAACTGGTGATATTCACATAAGAATGTTACATTTTGACTCCAAATAAATATTTGTATTAACTAGTTAATATAGTCTGAATAAAATTAGTTTCAAAAGTGCATAAGAGTATTAGCAAAACATCTGTGTGATGATCATAATTGATAACATGCCAATTTATCTACAAGAATTTCACAGTAGAGATACCAATATAATCAAGCTAAAACAAACATCAAGGTTAAATCTATTTTTTTTGAGTATGAGTCTAACCTCAGCCATGGCTTTGAACCTACATCTTCCAGCATCATCTGCTCTGAAACAAATTATGCTAAATGTGAAATATGCATTGTGTATTGTCAAAAACATATACACAATAAACAAAAAAGAACACTGCATCCCCCTTTCAAAAAGTGGCTCTTTTAAATGAACTTACATTCTTTATTCAAATTTCTACAAATTTCCTATCTTGCTTATTCTTTGATAAATATCACAAGCTACTCGAATATCTATTGCTATGAATATAACTACCAGGTAGTCAAAAGTGTTTCAAGCATATCATACTGTTCAGATTAAATAAAGCTTTTCTCTATATACATTTTTATGTATTATTTTGAATAACAAATATATAAAATTGTTCCCGGAAAATCCATCCACATCTTTTGGGAAATTCCTTCTTTTCCCACCTCCCCCCTTTTTGTTTTAAAAAAAAAAATAAATTAAAAAAAAAACATAATAAATAATAAAAAAAAAAAAAACCAATAAACTTTTTTTCCTCTCCTATTAAAAAAAAAATGTGTTCTTGTTTTATAATATTTTATAAAAAAAAAAAAACTAAAAAAAAAAAAAAAAAAAAAAAATAAAACATTATTTAAAATATAATAAAAAAAAAATAAAAAAACTTTAAAAAAATTTAATAAAAAAAAAAAAAAAAAAAAAAAATAAATATATAAAATTGTTGTTTATATACTTGCTACTATTTCTTGGTATATAAAATATTAAAGATAATAAATAATAAGGGGGAATATAAATTAAAAACCTTCAAATCATTATGCTGATAAGTGAAAAGTTGAAAAAAAAGTTAAAATCATAGTTTTCTGAAGATATCATTCTTTTCCTGTATTTATGAATGATCATTAGTTCCTCTGAAGATGTTACATGGGGTATTCATTGTGGCATAAAAGATGTTAATTAATAGTTTGGATAGGGTTTAAGGCTCAATCCATTTTTTTCACAGCAAGATTAAAGCAGGCAAAAGCTAGTTTTGGCAAAATTTAGTTTTAGTTTCTGAATCTGAGTGCACTACTCTCTGGGTGTTTTGGCTTGTGTGTTTTTTGGTTGTCTAGTCACACATATAAGAGGACTTTCTGTTAAAAAAGTTATCATACTTCCATTTATAAATAGTATATTGAAAAATACTGTAAACAGTCAGCAAGATGTGGCTATTCAAGCTATGGTGGGAAACAGTTTTAAGCAATGATTTCTCGCCTTTACATGGAATCACTGCAATACTGTTTCTTAAATAGACTAGAGTAGACTGCCTGAGTTGTTTGTTTCACCTATTTATATCCTATTTTCTGGACTCAACAGACATTTTCCAAACAACAGATTCATCATCAGCTAGTTACAAAATTTGATTCCTGATCCTTTACAACAACATATTTTTTGAAAAACATTTTCGTCATTTGTATTTATTTATTGGACTATTTTCATCACCTAATATAAAGTCTTGGACATCTTTAGAAAAAATTAACTTTATTTAAATATTCCAACTACATTCAACTGTTAGTAATAGCACATAGGATAGTGTATGCACAATGTTTTGAGAAGTATTATTCTCCTCTCTTCTTCAAGGGTTGCTGGCCTGTCTAGTAATAGTACAAGCATGGGAATCAAACCTGAACACTTAGATTCTTGAATATTTGATTTTAAAGTAATACTCTAACCAACTGAGTCATCCTGCCAGAGACAATAGTCAATGGAAATTTTATATACTTATCTATGAGATTTCTCCTGACTTCTCCACTTTTTCTTAAGAGCGAAAGATGATTAATGGTCTCCATACATTACATATAGTCACACTAGGTTGAGTAAAGGGATTATTCACCATTGTCATATGAGCAATTTCTTTGAATTCTCTTCTTTGTACATTTTCTCCCTACCCAATATTTTGTATTTTCCCAATTGAACATATGTTCATTGTATATATATGGTCTGCTATTTTAGACATTTGTTTTCTCTCTTCTTATTATCAGTTTGTGCTCTTGCAATCACTTTTCAAGGAAGTGACTGGTCTTGCCAATATATATTCTTCCACATTCACATGGTATTTTATAGCAGTTTTTTTCATTTCAGCACTTCAAGTTTAGGTTTTGTAGATATTAGAATCCTCGTAGTGTAGTTTATGGCTCTGGAAAGCTGTCCTGATGTTATACTGATTTCAGATTTTCCTTAATTTGTTGACCATTTTTGTTACAAATGGATACACTACAGTATCAATAACTGTTTTTTTCTTTAGATAGCTGATGGATAATTGTTTTTCATAAGAGTTTGCTCTATATAAAAAAAAAAATTTCAAATTGCTGGTATCTGAACAAACTTCTTTTGCTTTATTCCATAATGATAATATAACTCCATGTTTTGTGTTTCTAATGTGATTTATGTATATGCTAAGTATTTTGTTGTATGCATGGGCTATATATGTGGTCTTTAGTTGTTGTTTTTTTGCTGTGAGGGAGTCTTGTCACAAGATCATCTAAAAATACCAATTTTGCCATGAGACCTTATTCTGTATCTTATTGTAAATTTAAAAGACATTCAATACTTTATATTAAATGATGTAAATAGTCCTATATACAAATACAACTAAAATACCATCATCACAAACCTTCAGGAAAACATTTTTTTCATTTCTTTCACAACATGTTGTGGAAACAAATAATTTTACAGATATTTTTAAATTACATTATTTTTTTTATAATTAAGAAAACAAAGAAAAAAAAATAGTTTTTTCTTCTTCTTTATTTATGTTAGCCATAGAATGAAAAAATCATTATCGATTTTTAAAAATTGATCAATAATTTAATTATTTTTATTAGCCCATAATCTTAATAAGTTTTTTATTTAAAATTCCATTCAAGAGGCGAATCAGAAAGAGCCATAAAATATCTTAAAATTTGAAAGCTATGCAATTCAAATCCTTGCACACATGAAGACTATTTCTTTTTTCTTCCCTTAAATAGTACAATTTATTTTATTGTTTTTCACTTATTACAAAGTATCTTTCCATTATAAAATAGTTAATAAATGTGATTAAATGTATAAACTATTTTTTTTTAATTATTAAACTAGTATAACCTAAGTAACATGTATATTAACTCTAATTTATTTGCACATACACATATAGCAATTTATACATTTATTATTTCTTTTATAATAGTTTTTTATTAACTTTTTTTAAGCAGCTTTGCAAAATATATAATTTGAGCTCCTATCCAATTTGTTTTGTTACATTACATATATGAACACTTGATAAATTTCATTGTTTTTAGGTTTAAATTGTACTTCTTTTGATAGTTGGAATAAGTAAATAAATTAATTTACATTAATCATAAAAAAGTGAAAAACGTGTCAATAATAAAGTGTTTCTTGCCTCAACTAGTGAGAAGATAATTTATGAAATTAGGAATTAGATTAATATTTACAATGTAAATTGATAATTCAATTCAATTAAATAATTAAATAAGTTGCACTCCTAGAATTAAGGACCACTATCACTTGTATTGTATTGTAGTTTATATATATATATATTGTACCAGGTCGAACCACTGAAACCACTTACTTATACATATATATAAGTTTTGGACGGTTTCAAACTCCTTCCTAATACATTTATAATCTTATAAATGTTACGTGGACGAACCGGCACGTTTGAGCAAAATGTGAGATCTTATTGATAGCTTTAACTATCAACAATGGCCCATCTCAGCTGCTAGATTCAAACCCCTACTATCCAAATACTTTATTTGTTTTGGGGTAAACCCCGGGGTGCCAGCTAGTCTGAGGACTAACGTATTCGGGCAGTAGGCTCATAATCCAGTGCTCGAAACATTCCCTAAAACTAGCTCAGTCTAATTTTAATTCAATAATAAAATTATACAAAATTTGTGGTGGAAAGAATTAATAAAAAGGTTGGTAAAAAGAATTGACCGACAAATAAAGTTTAAGTTTGAAGACATTTTATTTTAATTAACATTAATTAAGTTTAAAGATAATTTATTACCCAACATTTATTGACTAAATTTAAACATCTTTATAAATCTAATATAATACACACACATTCTAAATTAACATTTCTAAACTAGTTTAAATATTCTTGTAGATTTTAATAGTAGAACACTGGTATTTATCTAATTTAACTAATAACACTGATATAATGATCACGCACATATTAACTCATATATCATTCACAAATATAATAATAAAGCATTAATAGCATTTGACACTTAAACACACATATCAATAGTTCATTTTATGTATGATAGAGTTCATATAATTTGAATCTTGAATATTTACAAATTACAACTGTGGCTACTACATATAAATGATAATAAATAAATGTTTACCTCGGATTTTTGGAATGGGGATATTGCTTGTTGTTGGCTGCTTCTGCTGCTTCTGATGGATTATATCTACGATTAGATTTGGATGTTTCTTGAAGAGATTTTATTTGAATCCATTGGCTTTATTCTTGAAGACAGTTGAACATTTGACAGAGGATTTCTGAGTTGTTATGCAGACATTATTTCACAGGCAGGTTTGATGATCTTGTTGGACTAAAAAGACTGAAACATGAGCGTATATTTCCAAAAGCTGCTCAACAATGCATTTTTGTTTCTGAATACATAATAGAAATGCACTGTTCTCTCAACTGGAATAATACTGTCACTGCAAATTAGGCTGAAAAAACTGACTCAATTAATTGTCTGATAAAAAAAAGTCTATTTATACCTGTGACATGTTGTCCATGTAATATCCTCCGGCAAATATCTGTTGTCGAATTCCATTGGTAATTAATCCTATGGCAATGTGTTTTTGACGATTGTTTAATTAGTAGTAGCTTTCATAAGCGTATTGTTTTCATATCTTTAATTAGTAGTGCACCGCTATGTTTTTTTAAATATATTTTTCATTTATTTATAATATTTAATACTGATACATTTATTTTACGTTCACATGCACATATATAATTTTATTCTACACATCAAAACTAGTTTTAATACTTTTTTTTTATTCAATTCGAATGAAAAGAGATTTATATTTTGAAGCTTTTAATTTATAATAATAACACTCTTTAACTTTTATGAACTCTTAGTTTTATCTTTTCTAAACAAAACTCCCCCTCTCCCCTTTTAATCAATTAATTTCTATTTTTTTTTTCAAACTCTTTTATGAAAGATTTTAATAATAAATATTTTTTTTAAGACAAAATTATTTTATATACATGTGCCAATTTGGCCTTGGCACAATATATATATATATAAAAACCATTATACAATTACAAATATCCAGTAATGCCCTCTGTTTAATAGTCTACATCTCAATAATAGTGAACTTCATCATTTTGAAGTTCACTATTATTGAGATGTAAAAACTATTAAACAGAGGGCATTACTGGATATTTGTAATTGTATAATGTTTTATATATTTGTATAATTAATTCAGTTAGTGTTAACAGTAACTTTATTTATATATATATACATATATATATAAAATAATATTTTTGGATACGAACTGTGTATTATTTTGCATTACAATCCAATTGTTAGTCCGTCGAAATATCGGATTGTAATGCAAAATAATACACAGTTCATACCCAAAAATATTATTTTATCTACATCATATAACCATGAAAACATTAAATATAATATATATTGTATCCTCTTGGATTTTTATCTTTGCATAATTTTATGTGGCTATCCAACTTTATTTACTGGTACTATAATTACTATTTGTAATCTGATTCTTACAATTTGTTTAGTTTTTTTTTAAATATCAGACTTTAAACCTTAAAGTGTCAACTGATTTTCTCAGATATAATACAGCTTTATTAAAAGACAATATTAAGCAAAGCTATTTTATTTTAAAATTATCTCCAAACACAAGATCAACTTAATTTAATTTTTTATTTAGCTTCCTCTGTTCTGATTGTGTATACAGATCAGTTAATCACCCTTAAGTTTTAAACTGAAATATATATTTATTAGCTAAGATTTAAGAGTGATAAAAGTTAATGAATACATGTATCTGTGTATGTAAAAATAAAGTATGGAGCCAGAATTAAGGGTATCTCTCCATTTATCAAACCAGTTAGAAAAACAATAATCTGACTTCCTATATAACTTCCATGACTGGATACTAGTTGGTTTTAAATCTAAATATATTGGCAATCAAATATACAATGTATAACATCAAACATTTAATATAAATTAGAAAGATCTCACTGTAGGTGATGATTTCTGTCTACATTAGAACATTGATAAAATATTACATTTATATTTATTTCATATAATTACATATATCTCTAAAATGTGAGATATAATATTTCATTGCATGTAGTAATGTAGACAAAAATTATTTCCAGACATTGTAAGATGTTTATAATTTATACTAGGATATTTAATGTCAAATATGCACTAAATAATATACAATCATAGTATTTATATAGAATAAGACTGTCACTTGTGATAAAAAAATTCAGATGCTTAAACTTCCTAGTTCATGTACTTGAATGGATGTTTTTTCTTGATATATGTACATTGTGATGGTAATTATGCACAGAGCAGCCAATTGGTGATGAGGCGAATAAAAAATGATAAGAAAATGATAGTTTTAGAGCAATCTGTTGAGTAATATTTACTAAGGCTGTAACCTTAAGAATGTGTGCATAAAATGTGATAGTATGGACCTCTACAGGTTAAATAAATAAACAATTATATAACAGTAAATTTGAAAAGTAGTATTTGGGGTTTTATATATAAATTACAGATATTAACAACCATTTCTTTTTACAATCATACATTTCAAACTTTCCACCTTGGGGAGCATGTTCTCAAAGTTAGGGGGGCAGTTTCTTTATTTGAATCATATTGTGGCACTAATGCTGTATAATTATTAGCATGTATTATATAAAACAAAAGGTATTATGACTGTATGTTAATTAGATATTATTAACTTATGTATATTTAGAAAATATAAAAGCATTATTTCCAATACTTGCTTTAGTATGTGCATAAAAGTAACAATTAGATAAATTAGTAAATTATAAAATAATTTATTAATAAAAAACAAATAAATCAATAGAGTAGTATTTATAAATTCCCTCTTGAATACTTGTCAATTTGAATATCAGAACAAAATTTCAAATCTTTTATATCTCTAATTGTTCACTATAACATCTCACATATGTATATAAAAAAGAAATTATTATTTATTTCAATGCAACCTTCATTGAAATGTTTCATTCATATTATTCTTGGTGAATTACAACATAGTTCACTCTATGGACAATTCAAATTTAAAGATTTTACTATTCTCTTTTATTCATTGACAAAATATAATGTCTTACTTGTCAATTTCAAATTTTAGTTTTCATTTTATATTATTTTATAGTTCAATATGTCTTTTTATTTATTTATCTTGAATATTCAAAAACAATATAAAACATTAAAGCTTCTCCTTTTTAAACAATCATCCTTTTGTTTTGAAAGACTCTTCTTCCTTTGAATATCTTTCCTCTTTTAATTATCGCACAAACATTAAATATAGTTACTTGTAGTATTAGTATTTTATTTTGATTAAAACAAAAAAATTTTCTGGCAATTTATCTATAAGGTTCTGCTTCTATCCCTCTTTAGCAGCTTCTAACAGTTAATGGGGGAAACATTGGACAATGTACCAAGGATAAGAGTTGATATGCTACCTGTTTCGGTCTAGTTCTCCATATTAAAAAATATCCAAATGTAATAAGTATTTTCATAACATTTAATAAATCAAAGTAATTAAAAATAAAAATTGGCACTCCTTGTATAATTTTTTGATTTTATAGTTAATTCTTTTCCTCTTCTACTTCTTCAAACAAGAGTGAACGAGAAAGAGCCACTTATCTCTTTTATGTGTTATTGACTTCATTTACATGCAAAATCTTTTTTCTTCATTTATAAATTTTTGTCATTATATCCTCTATGAAAATTAGTTAAAAGAATATATCCACATGTATTTACCAAATAAATAATATCTTTATTAACACAAACATTTTCTATGTGTGAATATTTCATTCCTCATTTATTTATTTCCATTTTATATGTATATACTTATGTAGGTAAGTACACCATGTTATTGAACAAAATATGCATACAATGTAACTTTGGTATCACTATGACAATTGCTACAATAAATGTAGCAAGAGAATTAGTCTGACATTTTTTTCACTTTGTCTACAACTTATATGATATATATATATATATATATATATATATATATATATATCATATATACATGTATACATAAATATTATATATATATATATATATATATATATATATATATATATATAATATTTAAATACATGTATATTGTCTCTACTAAACTAAACTCAGACTTTCAATCTTCCTACAACTATCTACTCTATCCTATACAACCAATACACACAACCACATACATTGTGAAAAAGAAATGATTTCCAATATATGTATTTTGTACTGAATCAGCACTCATCAGTTCCTTCGGATCACCATCTTCCACCCTTATATACAATCAGTGATCAGTTTGTATTAAGATAGCAAATCTTCAAACCTTAATGGACAAGCTTCAATCTTTTCAACTCTTCAACTATCCATTTCATCTGAGTTCAAGTTCCTTCTAACTATACATATATTACAAATAAAATATATGTTAATTAAAAACTATTGTAATAAATAACAGTAATTAACAATTATATTTATTCTTTCAATCTGAAGTACTTTTGGTTAATATCTTAACCCTCTTCAACTGTCATTAAATTCAAAAAACATAAAAGTATCATCAAGTCAAATTCCAGGATTTCAGAATTTTAAGGATTAGCAGCTTGTCTATTAATTATATTCATTTTATTTTTATTATTAAAATTGCCTCCTTAATTTTTCTTTTATTATAGTTTCTTTCAATATCAAATTTATATTTGCATGTCCTTTCATAATCAAAGAAAATTCAAGCAGTCATTAAATCATTATTATTTTTACTTTTCAAATGCTTGTATATCAATTTGTGTCCTTTTAATCTTTTTTCAATAATGCACCTCAATTCACCTATATATGATAACATACATCCACAAAAAAATTTGATACACAACATTACTTTTCTTCTTAACAGGATGGCAAGTTGTAGATCTTTTTTGTTTCATAATGAAAAATTATATCATTAACAGTGTGATAAATTAAAAAATATTGAGATATTTGCCAAGGAATTGTTTGAAGTTGGTTATAAGATAGAACAAATTAACAATATTTAATGTCATTTTAAAAAGAGCTATAATGATTTAAAGGAGTTAAAGATTGATATTTAAAAATGGATATCTATTCCATATATTTCAAATGCTCAAGTGAAATTTTTTAAAGATATATATAAGAATGTGTTTAATGTTTCATTTTCTATTACAAATAACATTAATAAGTTAGTGAATAATTCTAAACATGTCATACCTGTAAAGCAAAAAAATAATGTTGTGTATCAAATTTTTGTGGATGTATGTTATCATATATAGGTGAATCGAGGTGAGTATTGAAAAAAGGTTAAAGCAGCATGAATTGTTATACAAACATGTAAAAAGTAAAAATAATAATAATTTAATGACTGCTTTATTTTTCTTCGATCATGAAAGGTAGTGTAAATATAAATTTAAGTTTGATATTGAAAGTATTAAGATTCTTCATGAAGAGAGAGATCATAATAAAAGAAAAACTAAATATAAATAAAATAAATATAATTAATAGACAAGCTGCTAATGTTAAAATTCAGGATTCTTGGGATTTGAGTTGATGATGTTTACTTCCATTATGTTTTTTTAATTTGACAGCAGTTGAGGAAGATTAAGGAATTAACCAAAAGTACTTCTGCAGATGGAAAAACTGTATATAACAGTTAATTAGCATTATATATATATATATATATATATATATATATATATATATATATTGTAATGGTAAGAAAAGTAGAGCTGCTTTAACCTAACCTAGAGATGCAAATAGAAAGGGTTCGAACCTCACCTACTCCTCTAGATTGCTACTAAGTGACTTACTCCCCAAACTCACTAGAATTTAATCTTAATGTATGCCTGGTGGTCAGCGAGAGAAGAGACCACGAAAAATTTTTTTTACATATATAATGATCAGATGTACATACATATGTCAGAAAAAAAACAATACTAAGTGGTTTTATTTATAGTGAATGAAAGATAATAGAAACTTTTATTATTGACATTAAAATAATTCGCACAATGCTTTATTAATAGTGTCGCAGGCTATTTTCACTGCAACCAGATAGACATATATGAAAGATCCATTAATTGTGATGATAAGGACAGACAAAATTTTTACGTTATAATTTCTTCTTTAAAATATTCCAGCCAATGGAAGTGTTACGTAAAAGAAATCAAAGAGAGAGACATGATTCATTAACTCTGTGGTTGGAGAACAGAAATAAATAGGTGGTCAAACTCAACTAAACACTTTGGACAGGTTTAAATCACAGCCCTACTTATGATTTAAGAAGAATGATAAAGTGACCCCAGCAGGAATTTCCAGCCATAATTGAAACATTTCTATGAGATTTTGAGAAAGACTTCCTAATAAATATAAATATACAAGACCATGCACAAAGGTGATAGCATATAGTGGGCTGTGAGGCTTGAGACATAACAGTTACCAAGAGGTTAACACAAGACCGGATAGCTCTCCATCTCTAAACTAGGTTAGAGAGAAAAATGGAATCCGTTCGCTAAACACGTGACCCGGATTCAGGATCGGAGTTTTTGTTGCTTATGTCCAGTTACGTACATTGAAGGGACTGAGATCGACAGGAGATCCAGAACAATTTATTTATTTTTCAGAAGGTCCGAATGTAGGTATGTTAACCTAAGCAAACTTGGCAAAAGTAGCACTGTCATATATGCTGAGTGGCCCAGTAGATCACCTGAGGCATGATGCCATATAAATACGGTCAACAACCTTTAAATTTAAAAAGAAACCCTCTGCAAAATATATATGTTAAGAAAGGTCAACTATCACTGAAAATCTACAGAAAAATAGTAACTTCCCTTTTATAAAATTCAGATCACTAAAACAAGAGGGTGGATATTTTATTGATTTAGTTGAAGTTTAACCAACACACCCCAGAGTCAATGCTATTTAATAATTTTTAATACATATTGTCAAAATGTACTCTCTCTTATTACTAAAATATAAATGCGAACATTTTATTTCATGCTCTTTAAAATATAACTTTAAATTTGTAACCTTCATTGACTAAAATATACAGGCATTTGATAAGGATCTTTCTTTTATATATATATATATATAATATATATATATATATATATATATATATATATATATATATATATATATATAAATAAAAAAAAAAAGAATAAGTTGGGGGGGGGGGTGGTTTTTTTTTTATAAAAAATCAAATTAAAATATTGAAAGTTTTCTAATAAAATATTTAGCAATTAAATCTTGATTTTAAAATAGAGTTTTGCACTTTCTATGATTTGCTTCCTTTTCTTTCCAAAACATCTATATAAAATAAATAACTTAACTACTGGAGTATAATGGCGGAAAGTTAAACGAAGTAATTTTCAATTAAATTTATAAAAGCTATCATCGCCATTATATATATAATAAACCCCACCCATTACGATATAAAAAAAAAAGCAATTAATGAAATACCATTTTACAAGATATAAATACGTAGATTAAAAAAAAACATAAATATAGATTGAATTTGCAAATTACAAAGATATTTTAATAAATTATGGGAACGTTACCAGTAACTAGATGGGTGGGTCAAAATAAGTTCATTAGATGTTTCCCGCAGGTCTTCCCGGTTTTTTAAATTTGTTTTTCCATGTTTTTGAGGGCAGATTTTTATGGATACAGGGCAGACACTTTAGTTCTCTGGCTGGCTTACATGATTAGAACTCCGGCCTCAGAAATGGCTCAGGAGAGTGAAGGCAAAGAGGTTACCCCTGCATTTTTGCAGAACAACACATTTCTGGATTTTTATTTATATGCCGAAAAAATAGAGTGCAGCTTAAAGTAAGTACAACAAGCAAGAGTTCGCTATATTGTCTAATTTTTCAGCAAAATTTCTTCCAACAAAATTCTTAAGATTTTCTCTCTGACATTCAGCACTGGTTACCCACAAGCATAAGACCAAGAACAAAAGAAAAGTTCTTTATTTATATCCTTTTTCCCATTATGTTTTTAATCTGCTAATTAGTAGCAAATCATGCCCGTTGTTTCAAATTTTTCCTGTTATCTATTTTTTTTATCTAATTCAGAAAATGTTTTATTAATTAATTCCCTTTCTTAATGGATTCTATTTAATTAAGAAAATTTTTATTTTATCGAATTCTACCAAATATATTTTAAAAATAGTTGCAAATATAATTTTAACTTTCTATATTTTATTTTATTAAGTCTTTTCTCTTTAACACAATTCCTTCTTTAATTTAGGCAACTATTTGAGAAAACGATAAATTTAGTTTGAAAAAGAAACATACATTCACTGTGGTTAGACTTAGGGTCTTAGTTAGTCCACAGTGATGGTGAAGCTAGCATATATATATATATATATATATGCACAGCTTCAATATATATATATATACACACACACTCTTAATTGATAAACTATAACTAAATCAAAATAATAGACAACTCACTTATATAAAACTTAATTTAATATTATCATCATCAAATCAATTTTCATTCTAAATAAAATATTCTCAAACTGCCATCTTGAGAAGATTCTATTTAGAATGAAAATTGATTTAATTATAATGACATTAAATTAAGTTTTATATCAATGAGTTGACTATTATTTTAATTTAGTTATAATTTAATTATTGATTAAGTGTTTATAATTTTTTGACAATATTATGATTGTGTAATTTACTAAAAAATGACTATAAGAAATTATATATATATATATATTGTAATATTGTAGATAGTATCCAATTCTGGCCATGTCAGATATTACAAGCTTGTACATAAGTAAAATTAGAATGGGGGAGTATTATTTCTTTTATTTTTTTATTAGTGGTAACAAGAATTGATTTAATTAAATGTTTTTCTTTACCAAATGATAATATGAAAATTCTAGACAATTTTTTTAAAGAATAATGTACTTTAATGAATTATAAATGATTGTAAAAGGGAAAGAAAATTATAAAATAATATAAACAATTTTTTTAATCATTCTCTTCAGTAATTATTTGCCAGTTTTAATTTTGAAACAGTTGACCAAAAGTTTTAATTTGAACGTGTAAAGGATAATAATTAGAGAGATAAATAAATAATTACAACACAGGTTAGCAATTACTCAATGTTTCAAGTAGTTTTTATTATTCTCTACTCTTCTTCAGATATTTCTGGCATAACCAGTAATAGTATTAAGTAAATAGTTTTAAAAGAAAGAAACAATTTTAATATTTTTGTTAAATCTCTGTTTTAATTAATTACAGTTGTTTTTTTCTTTTTTCTTTATCTCTCTCCAAAACAAATCTCAATGTTTACCAAATCAGTGTAATTAAAATATTATCTTATTTTTAGCATAAAAAAAAATACAGTGAATTGTTTTTGTTTTTTTTTTGTGATTGAAATTTTATTTTTTTATCTTTGGCTTGTTTTGCAATCTTAATTCTGATGAAGGAAAATAATCTTTTATAAAAATATACCCAATTGGTTATTGTTTACTTTGGTCATGTAGTAAACATTATTGTAATTGTTTGGAGGCAGGATTGTTCCAAAATAAGTAACATGTAGGAGTGCGTAAACCAGTAGTCCTCAGTATCTGATAGGAAATAATCATTCTTGCCACTCAACTTTTGAGGAGAGCAAAAGGGTAGCAGTTATTTTTTGAACCAGTTGTGAAAATGTGTTTTTTTAAATTGGAATTAAGAACAACTATGTGCTAAGTTTAATTAGAAGCTAAACATCATCAACCTCATCATATAATCTTCACTGAAAAAATATAAAAGATAAGAATACCTCTGAAATAATCTGCAACAAGCTTTGCCTCCATCCAAGAGTGTGAGTGTCTCCATGTCTATGTGTTAGTTTGACTTTAAAAAATATGAAAAAATGGATAAATTCTTTCTGTGTAGAAGTATGAAATATTTTACTGTAAAAATTGAGAAATTTCACTGTGTACATTATTATCCTGCAAGTAGATATTAATGAAGAGGCCTACAAGAAGAAAACCAACATGAAAAAAATCTACAACTGCCCATGATGTCCAAAGAAAAATAAATCTATGATAAAAAGGTTAAAGTTATAGATAAGTTTTAAATTAATTAAAAATTGGTAATTATTAATATTTTTTTTAATTGAAACTTGTTTTTTATATTATTTTCTCCAAAATTATAACAAATAGTTTAACCAATTTAAAGTTTTATCTATGATAGATAAATTTTTCATAAATAATATTTAGACATAATATATAATTTTTTTAAGTAAAATTTTCTTTTGAAACATGTTTTTTATTCAATTGATTTTTCTCTCCAAAACTATTAAGAGTTTGAGCTGATTTAAAATTTCCTGATCTCCTACTATTAAAATTAGTTTCCAACTTTAATTGTTGAAAAGGAAATGACTTGATCAAAGTAAAAGTTAATTAATTTAAAAAATAAATCAATTCATTAATCATTTTGCTATATGTAATTATATTTAATAAAAATATACAAATTTGAATTATCATATTATCATGTCATTTTCAATTTTTTATTAATCAGTTAGTTTATTAAATACTTGTTAAACATATTCTAGTGTTAATGTCTTTATTCCTTTAGTACTGTTAAAGGACTAGTTAGTGTGTGTGTGACTTGATTTCATAATAGCTTAATGTTTTAGAGATTTTTAAATTATGTGAGTATAATTATTTAAAATAAAGTACATTGTCTTGCATTGGTGGTCAAGAGGTCAGCCTGACTGTCTTGCAAGCAGTTTCCAGGTTGCGGGTTCGCATCTCAGCCAATGCTATGACACTTTAAAAAAAGTACATTGTTATATTTATGCTTCTCTTGCTCATAGAATTCCTTAAGCATAATTTTGAGCTAACTCTAGAGAGCAATAATGATTATTGTATAAATGTGGGGATTTTATTGATGTTTAGACATCCAAATAGTTCTCTGGATGGCACAAAGATATTATCTTTATTGCATGTTGGTTTTCTTATTAGAAATTTTGTCTATAGTTGGCTGGTACACTAATGACACCATGTAGCCAGAGAATTGATGGTGATCAACATGTATCAGTATTCTGGCATTATTCTTTTCTTATGAATGGTAGATCAGTACTTAAGTATGTGCATTTAAATAAATTATTATCATGGCTTAAGTTTGGTCCTGTTTATAATGTATCTTTTTAAATCTAGTCACAAGGGATAAATGATTGCAATTGATTGTTGATTTGACTATTTTGATTTAAATGCTGGTGATGTTATAGTTTATTAGTATTATTAATATAGTTATAGTTTTATTCTTTGCTGATGCTTTCATGTTGCTATTTATATTTATTATTTTTATATTTGTGACAAATGGAGATGATATATTTGACCATCTTCCCATTTTATTTCTTCATTCCATATGATTCCATTTAGAATAAAAATCTTGAGAAGTGTTATTTAGAATAAAAATGTTGAGATTCTATTTAGAACAAAAATTAATTTGATGATGATATTAAATTTTACCACAATGAGTTGTCTATTATTTTGATTGAGTTATAATTTATTGATTGATTAAGAGTTTATATTTTTAATAACATTATGGAGTTGTGTAATTCATTAAAATGACTATAAGAAATGATATATATATATATTGTAACATTTCTGTTACATATCACACAAAAACATAGTGTGTGTGCACAAATATATATATAAAATCAAAAGAAAAGTAGAAATAAATACAGATCAAAATTTTGTAGATATTTTCTACATTTCCTGGAATAAAATAAAATCACAGTAAAAGATTAAATAATTTTGAATTGAAAATTTTGTTATAAATAAACATTTAAAATCTAATAAATATTCTTATTGTATTCTGATTTTGAAATTAAAAACAAGCATGCTGTATGTTAAAATAGAACTGATAACTGTAAATATTTCCATTATCTATTTTGGAAGTCTTTAATTAATTGGTAAATTTCTATTTATGTAGAAATATTTTGTAATTCATACTTTGACAAAATTTCAAAGTTGCTTTCAAAAGAATTAGAGAGATTTAAAAAGTTTTTAATTAGTGTTTTTGTCACCTCAGATGACTATATAAAAAGAGTTGATAAAAATAGTCTAATTGGCTAATAATAGTTTTTTTAAAGAGTTGAATAATATTTGTTTAAGATTTGGCTAGCAGAGTAGTCATCAGGACAGAAGGCTACCATGAAGATATAAGACAATCCAGCAGCTAACCTATAGTTCACAATGGTTGAGTTTAAATTCACATGGGGGGAATGACCTAACTTCTCTGTTTCGTAGCTAGAAATGTGTTCTAGAAAATAGGTTGCTGGCCTAAAGTCCATCAAATCCTGAACAGAATGGGGATCACTGCAGTTATCTGAATTATACTCTTCCTGAAGTGATTATAAAACAATCTCACCAAGAAAAATCTCTCAGCTTGCTAAAGAATTAATTTATATCTATGCTGTTTCAACTATATGCAGTACAGCATAGATAAATGTAAACATAATGATAATGAAATTTTAAATAATTTCTTTAGTAAAAATTACATTTTTTAAATCTATATTTTAAATTTTAAAAGTTATAATCAAGAGCAACCTGCAGTAGTGATATATATATATTGAGACTGAAATTTTAAATAATTTCTTTAGTAAAAATAACATTTTAAAATTCATATTTAAATTTAAAGACATTATAATTAATTAATTGACTATAATCTTAATATGTATTGTAAATATCAATAGGTCGATATTTATATTTTAAAAATTTGTTATTTGTTATTAAAAAAAAATCTCTTTAAGTTAAAGTTTACATATGAAATATTTAAATTTTTCTTTTATGTTTATTAAATATAGTTATTATTTGAAGTTATTATTTTATTTATATATATTGATAGTACATCGTTATAAACATTTAATTATTAAAATAAATAAGGACATATAAATTGTTGATTAAAAAAAAAAAATTATTTTATTTGCAATGATTACTAAATGCAATAAATAATTATTTATGTATATTTTAAAAGATGTCAAATTTTCGATTTGATACTTTTTATATGTATACTTAATATTTTATTTTTATTTTGATATTAATTGTTGTAAAAGAGAACATATATATATAACATGAGTTTTAGAATAGCATCTGCTGGCATGAAACCACGCGACAATAATAAGGAAGCCATTATTAGGATTATTGCTTATTAAAAATGGGATATAGAACAAACAACTGAAGGATAGAATTTTATTACATTTTATTTCTTTAAAGTTTACCATTTTTAAAATACTGAAGTAACGTATATATATTTTGTAATAAACATATAAATTATGACGGGGTAATAAGGATATATCGCAGCTAGGGCTGCATCATCATCATCGCTTTCATATATTCTAAAGCAATTTTTCAATGGAACAACTAAAATTTTCAACGTATAAATTTCATCGCTCTGGAATTAAAAGCTGGTCTAGCTATCTTAAATGTATTATCGTCAATTTAATTCTAATCTGAAAGTAATTGTAATTGATGTACTGGATTTAACATTTTAATAAAATATGCATATATTCAAGAATTGATAATCTTCTTTAATGAAATCGTTTCGTCGTCTTTTAATAGAATGCATTCTAAAAATAAAAAAATATACAGATGAAAAAACTCATGGACTAAATTAATTCTTAAAAGGACAATCAACTAAGTGAACTTTTAAAAAGGTATTTAATAATTATATATTTATATGAATGATGTGTGGATATATATTTTTGAGATTGATATATTTTTTTTTTTGTTTATTTTTATTTTTCATTGTAAAATGTAACGTTTGTGAATGATCAATTTAAGCGTCTTGTTCTATTATAACATTAAACGTATAACAGATGATGTTTAAGATAAATATTTAAATAATTTTAAAATCTGAAAATATAATTTATAAGTTGAGGTACTATATATATTAATTATTATCTTTATATTATAACTATTAGGCAGAAATATGTCTTTATATATTTATTGTTTATATTAATATTGAAACATTAATATTATTTAAAGTCAAACGATAACATAAAATAAAGATGTGCTATTTATTTTTATAAATAATGCCTTTGTAATTATTTAAAGATCGATACTATATTATTCTTATTTTCTTAATGCCAAAGTTATTAGTAAATTAATTAAATTTACGACTTAATAAAGGATAATTTCTTATTTCATTTATTATTTGGTTTGTAGGTCACTTACATATATTATTTTTCATACACATATTTAGAGGTACATAAATTTATATAGTAGATGTGTATATTTGAATTTAATAAAAGTCCCTTTATTTTTGATATATATATTTGATTAGTTAGTCACATCAACCTAAAAGATAAATTATAATGAAAGATCTCATTGATTAGTATGATTTTAGATTTACTTTATATAAAGCTAGCTGGGAGGGCAATTTAAACAATTTATTAAAATATAATTGGAACAAGTTTGTTTTTCCATCATTCTTTAATATAAATGGAATACCTCATATACGATCCATTATATTTAACTTGCCCAATCGTGGGCTACCTTACGTTCCATTACATTTGGAGCATCCAAGTGAGGCTCTGAATTATAGGTTCCATTACAGTATATATAGAATGATATTATTTTAAAAAAGGAAAAGAAGACTTCAAAAATCTTTTAGATTAAAAAATAAAAAGAAAAGAATCAGTTAAAATCTAAGTTTATAGACATTATAATTAATCAATCAAATCTTTTTAGAGTGTCAAGACTGATTTTTTTTTAAGAAAAGAAAAAAACCTTTATTATTAAAGCAGTAAAATTTATGTATATTTCCCAAATGGAATTAATTGTGAAAGATATTTTAATACTTTTATTAATGTGATAAGTTCAAATATGATATAATAAAAAATTAATATATCATACATCTGTGTTTTAAGTAAACCCAGCATAAGGTATTTGTATGATTAAAAATATAATTTAAAATTTTTAATCATGTATTTTATTTTATGGCAAATCAAATTTGTTCAGAAATTATTTGGCTATGTGTCTGTGTGCACATATCAATGCATGTCCAGTAAACATATATGTAAATTTTAATCATTCTTTTAATTTTATTAAATGTCATTTGAAATATACTCATTGTATATTATTAAATGTCAATTGAAATGTATTCATTGTGTATTATAAAACACACATTTGTGCATATATGTGTGAGTGTGTTTTAAGTAAACCTATTAAGAGGTATTGTAAATCAATATAATAATTTGAATTTTGTATTAATCATGGTAAATCACAATGTGATAGTTTTTTAATTGTATATTATTCAAAATCAGAAGACTTAATTGATATGGGTAAAGTCTTATTCTACAGACCTTAACATTATTTTTTTATTGTTGTTAATAAACATTTACTCAGTTGTTTAAATTATTCCAGTGACTTAATTCTAAATGGTTTTGAGATTATATTACATATTACATCATCTCTTGATCACAGTACCAATAATAGAGCTTATTTTCTCTGAGTTAGATTTGAGCATAATGGTCTGATATATATATATATATATATATATATATATATATATATGGGAATTTAGTAATGATGATGATATTTCCATCAATCACCATCATCATCCTGGTTGGCACAAAGAGAACATTTTTAAAGCCCATTCACTACATTTTATTTTAGTTTAGTCTCATTAGAATTTAAGTTTATAGTTGGCCAGAACATTAAGGTACTTAATGGCTAGAGCATTGATGATGATCAGCATGTTTTAATATTCCAGAATTATTACTCTTATGGTTGTATATTCAGATGAATTAACATTTAGTTTGTACATTGAAATTATGATTAAATAATTGCCCAAGCTGGAAATGGTTAAATAGTTATCCTGGTTTACAGGAGACCAATATCAAATCCAGTCACAAGATTGACTGTTGATTTATTTTATTATTAATCATTCATGATGATGGATAAGTATTACTTTTACTTATTGGTAATTCTGGTGAATGTATGATTAATTATAGTTTTAATTACCCTAAGGAGTTAATTGGGATGGTCTCTCTGAGGGATCTCATAATCTTATTTTCTTATAAGATATAACTTTTCTTATATTTTACATTTGCTTTAAATTTCATTATTTAAAAAATCTTGTTGAACTTGGGGTTGATGATGTTGATTTGCCTTCATTCCAGGAACACTATATCTATATTTACCATCCCATTGTGCATATATATATATATATATATATATATATATATGCACATATGGGATGGACAATATATATATATATATATATATATATATATATATATATATATATATATATTGTGACCATGTTCTATTGAACATTGTCTTTGTTGATTATCTTAACTTTATAAGTTCATGCTATTTTAAAAAAATAAATAAAAAAAGATAAAAATTATTGTGCAAATAAAATGTGTAAGTTATGCTCTCAAAATTTTATTTCATTGATATAATTTATTCCAGTCAAATAATTGTAAGTACAAATATATAATGTATAATGGCTTAAAAGTTATTATAAAGACATAGCTCTAATATATAATATAAGTATACTTGCAAATATATAAGTATGCTTAATTTATATATAATTTTATAGAGTGAAAAGTAAGCAGAATTAGAGATAATATAGGACTGAATAAAGTGAATTTTATGCTTAAAAATGTCTAGGATAGTTTGTGAGTTTATTTGTGTTATAATATAATATTAAATTCATTTCAAAGTGATTAATAATTTAGTTGAGTTATTTTTATTTAATAGAGTTTAAAATATCTGAATAAAGGTGATTAATTTATTTTTAAATAAATATCAATTTAGTTAAAAATATGCTAGTTAATTATTAAAATAGGTTAAATTTAAAAGAATTAAACCAATTTCCTGTATGCATATGTGTGTGTGAATTTGTATGCATGTGAGGTGATTTAATAAAATATTATTTGTTACAAATAGAGTTAATTTTAATTATTAAGTATTCAAAAATAAGCGAATGGTTAATTTAATCATAAAAGTGTTTTAAAATAAATTCAAAGAGCTTCTAATAAATAAATTAAAAAATGATGATTTAAATTAAGAAATGTATTATTTATTTTATTAATTAAACAATTGATTTAGAAATAAAGATCAACTGAATGTTTTAAATTATCACATGGTATTTAAAATTAGATCTTAATTAGTTCTGCATAGTAGTTTGCATATTTTTTGACAGATGTCAAAATTTTGGAAAGTGTATCTAATTAAAATGCCTATCAAAATGAAGGTATAAAAGATGAGTATTGTCAGTACACATGTGGGTTGCTACTCTCTCATCTGCTGCTGATCTCTTGTGCATGCATGCTCCTCAAAAAAAACAATAATCTTTTATTTTAATTATTTTTTATTTAAAGTGTTAATTTTCTAAAACTTTTATTTTTTCTTAATTAATAATGTGTGGTTTAGAAGAAAGGTAATATGTTTTGTTTTTTATACCTAATCTAATTCAGAAGTGTCTAAAGAGTTAACAAAATTCTTGGGGAAAATGATTGCTTTTTACTAATTCAGTTTATTCAACTGTGCTTACACCAGAATTTAAAGAAGAAGAAGATAATATGTTTTATATTCTTTTTCAAAACTATATTGGACATTGGACTGGATCAGTTTTACTTTCTATGTCTCACCTTTAGTAAAATAATATTTAAATTAATTGTGGAAAGACATTTTGAAACTGAATTTAAAGATAAAAAGATTTTTCTTTATTGGATATTAACATTTGCTAAATTTAAAACATGCAATTCATGACTATTTAAGTGAATTTATTTTAAAGTATTCTCTTGATAAAGACTTTTTAAATGATGACTTGTCTAATTGATAAAAGAAGATGAACTTTATTGTGCGTTTAATTTATTATTGTTTGCAAAAGAACATTTAAAAGATATGTTAAGTGAATAAATTAATGTGAGGCTTTATTTTAAAAAAGACATCATTTTAATGTATGATAATATACATTATGAAACTGAACTATTTAAATTGTGGATTTTAAAAGTAGATAGCATTTTTTTAATTACTATAATTAAGTGCTTGAGGGAAAAGAATGCAATTTTAAGAAGAATATTTAAAATGCTTTAATGCATGAAAAATCTGTTCATTTTTTCAGTAATATAACTGCAGCCAAAATTAAATGAAAATTTTTCTAATGATATTTGCTGTTAAAATTGAAATATTAAAAACAAGCTAGCTGATTTTTTTTTTACATAAACCTATGAAAAATAGATCCAAATTTAAGCTGAAACTATTTGTTTCATGTTTCTATTATATATTGTTTTTTTCCAGAAGGTCATACTTGTTCTTATTTTCCTATAAAAATATATGACAAGTATGAATGTATTGCTCTTTAAAATAATTCACCGGAAAAATGACATTGTCAGCCCATGTCAGATTGCTCATCGCAAAAAGGACTTGAATAAAGAACTATGGGTGTTAATTTTTTAAATAATAATAACAATTTATTTTTTTATTATTTTATATTATTTTTAATATTATGCATGACATAATTATGCAATTGCTCTTATGATAAAGAAGGTAAAATTTTATATATATTTTTTATTGTTGGTTTAAAATCACTTATGAAGTCTGCATCTCCAGTAAAGATACATTTTTTATATTTATGAATAGTATTTATTAATACTTTATTTATGAATCAACAGTCAGTATGATTTATCAGAAGCTCATAAGTTTTTTTAATTATTATGATATAATAATTTCATTATGACATTTTTCATATTAATTTTATATTTAGCAATATTTGCCTATGTTAATTATGTTCACTTTAGTGTATAAGATTTAATGTTGTTTTATTGAATGTGTGTATATCTTATTAACTGCAAAATTTTTATTATGCTATTTAAAATATTTTATAGTCATTTGACTTATAGTAATTTGTTGGCTTCATACATTGTTCAATGTATGTATTTTTAGCGAGTGAATATTGATTTCTCTAGCTTTTAAATGACAATTGTTTTTGTCTTGCTATTGTTTTTTCCTAGGATATATGCTTAATCCCATTTTAAATGTGTGTGGGTCATGTGGCTTTATTATAAGTTGCACTTTACTTATGTTGTATGATGGAGAATTTTGAGCTTGCTCTTCCCAATGCTTTGTAGTTATTTCTCATGATAGGATTGTATTTCAGTATTGTGTGATTATTTTCATGTTTAGCTAGTATAGCTTGGTCCCTAGAGAGGATCATTTTTCATAGTATGTATTTTGTTTCCATGTGTTGAGAACTTGTCCATACATATTTATTTAAGATAAAGATATTGGAATCTACCATTGTATTTCTCTAGATGTATAGTTAGCTATGAGAAACCTTTCTTTTTTGTCTTATCCCTTATGATGATATTAGTTATTTCCATCATGGAAGGTGAAGTTAATAGTGTTTTAAGATTGGTAATGATAAAGTAGATTTTTGAAGTATCTAGTTGCTTCAGGGACACTTTTCTATATGAAGTGTTTTGTTAAGGGAAATAATGTATGTATTGTGTTGTTGTGCCTTGCCAACAGTTTACAAGTAAACCAACAAATATATTACTAATTTTAATGCTTATTTTTTGCATAGTATGGTGAGAGATACACATATGCAATATCATCTTTATCCCCATCCAGAAGAAGTTTGCTGATGGATTGGTAAGACATTTTAGAGTTGAATATTTTATGTGGACATAGGCAAAATATAGTATGTTGTGTGCATAGCTTCTGATGAGTATTCTCATAATTTTTATTATTAAGCAGGTAGTGCCAGACAGAAATTGTCTTATTTGTGTTTTATATGATAATTGACATTATCATAACACTTTGCTGGTAAAATTTCAGCCATCTTTCAGTTCAGATTAAAATAGTTTAATCTTTAGTTATTGTGCATGCGCTTTTTATGAGTGTTAATAATAAATGAATACTTTCAATCCCAACACAAGATATAGTATTTATGAAAGAATAAAATGAATCCACTTATTCTTTCAAACCCAAATGTTGGGAGTGAAAGTATTCATTTATTATTAACACTCGTAAAAAGTGCATGCACAATAGCTTGAAAGGCTGATCTTTAATATATTACAATTTATAAACATTGCACTATATAAAAATAAATGCTTATTTAATCTTTAGGGTGTCTTAAATGCTGTAAATAAAATATTATAAGTTATTACTGGATAAAAAGTGTATGTAGAGATACTTTTGTTTTACTATTATTTGAAAGTTTTATTAAATGATAATTTAATAAAGTAGTTTAGCCTAAAAATATGTTAAAAATAAACTAGACAAATATTGAAATAGTCTTATTTTAAGTAAGTACATCATTAATAGGTCACCCAAATGCTTGTATCAGTAATGGATAATTTTTCTAGTGTCTAGACAATTATTTTATTATATATTTTATGGCATTATGTTTAGCAGATGACTTTCTTGATAAAATTGTAAATAAAATTTTGTAACTTGTAAAGTTGACGTTAATAAATGTGTTTATCATTATTAAAATTTAGTCTTTTTATATATATATTTTTCTTTATTTCTTGTGTCCTGAATTGTTAATCATATTACAGAAATCTTGGTAAATCAGATAACCAATTTTTATACAGATCCAAAATCCCAACTTAAAAATGCAAAAATTGCATGTGTTACAATTCCAAAGATTGGAATTGCAGTTAAAATAATTGAATATTTATTTGATTTTATTTTCAGTTCTTTAATTCTAGTTTACAAACAACGAATACATTATTTAGAACTTGATTATTTTTGATTGTGTTGTTGAGGAGTAGAAGAAAGATATAAAAGGTACCTTTTCTTTCTATTTATTCTAGTGTCATCCTGGGTAAAAGACTTTGATTTTTTCAAATTTATATTTTTTTATGCAATTAGTAATTAAATTAAACACTTCTTTAATTAATTGTTGTTATTACTATAATATGATAAGATACGTTAGCTTATAAGAGAAGTGTATGGCACCTTTAGTCTATTAGGATGTCACTCATTTGTTCAACAACATAATATGATGATTGATATTCAAAATTAATAAAGAAAGAACCCTGAGATCATAACTTATTATTTCATTGATTATTGTCAATTCATCTTATTAATGCTAAAAGTGAATAGTGTGGCATGAGAAACTTATTATAGTTCATTGTACTGTAAGAAAAGTACATTATCTTTCACTTTACAAGAGTATCAAATCAGATCATGACAATATTTGTTTATCACAATACTTGAGGAAGATTTAGTAAAGAATTTCATTATAAGATTTTATATTAAATTCAAAATACCTATGCTACTTAGAGAATGCATTTTGATAGAGGGAAATTTTTTGGTTTGAAAAGCATTATATAGGAATGTGGGAAAATTTTCGTTTTTTTAATTTATTTATTTACTTTATAATAGATTGCATTTGTCATTATTTTTTTTATTTTAATGCATGTCTCTGTAGTAAAGTTTATTTTAACCTATAATCCACTGAGCTTAACCATATCATCATCATTATCATCATTGTTAGCATGAATATTAGGAGTCTCCTCCTTATTTTATTAGTTAAAAATGGCTACAGTGCTTCATAGTTTAGTCTTTTTTTATCTTGGTCTATATATATTGTAATAGGATATATATATATATATATGCGCATTACATTTAAATTTTAATACTTTACTTTTTTGTAAATATCTAATACTGAACTAAATGCACCAACGTTCAAAATGCACAAATAACAAATTATTAATTTATTAATATGTTTGATTTAAATACTAAAATAAGATTAGCTTCAAAAAAATTATAGAATCGAAGCAAAGATTCTAATCTTTAAATAAAATATAATAAAAAACCTTTTGATTTTAAAAAAATAATGAGAGTTTTTAATCTTAAAAATAAAAATTACAAACAGATCCTTAGGGCAAAATGACCATTGAAAAGATGATTACGAAAGAGATAAAAGAGTCGAGGAATAGAAACAAAAGACTTGCTTTTCCTGCCCAAAGATAGAGACACAGACCTCAGTGGAAAACCCAAAATCTACTTAGCCACAAACCCAATGTCTACTTGGTGACAAACTCAATGAACCAATGAAATATAGATATGAAATATGTTTGATGGACTGTGCATTCCAGAGATAAGGTACCCAAGGACTATAAAAAGAAAAATCCAAGAGAAATAATTAGTTCGAGATTAGAAAAATTAAAAAATTTAAATTCATTCATCTTTGCTGAAAGTAGAAATAAAAATTTAAAAAGCTTTTATCGCCATCACCCAAGATGTAATCAGATTCATCGTGCTTCCTTCGGTTTGGCCGCCCGAAGGCAGCCTTCATCTCCACAGATCCCAGGATCAAACCACTGGAACCATCTTCATAAAATGTCTTCGGAAATTGTCCACAAGAAATGGCCATTGCATAACTCAGATCTTTGTCGCAAAGAAACGAGCACAGAGAAAGGAAAGTATAAATTATAAATATGAAATATAAACTTCTAAATTTAAAATCTTTAAACTTTATTTGTTCCTAAAAATGAACTACAAACTTTCTTTCCAAATCAAACCAGAACTTTATTTTTTTTTATAAACTTTGCAATTTTAAACTCTGATCTAAAGTTAAAACATAATCTCTTAAAATATGTATTGTTTTTTTTTATTCATGTTTAATAAGATCTGTTTGTAATGGGGCAGGGGTTTGCTATTACAAACGAATTTAAAGATGAAAATAATTATCGTTGTTTGTGCATTATTGAATTAAAAAGAAAAGTAGGGTAAATAATATTTGTAGTAAAAAAATAAGTTAAATATAATGTGTCATTTTAAAATGATTTTAAAACTTTAAACTAAAGATATTTTTTTTTAGAATTAAATTAATAAAATGATTTAAATATTAGTTGAGTGTAGATGGCTTCTAGACTCGTTTAAATATGTTAGTTTTAAAGGGGTTTTGATTTCGGACTATTTGTTTCATAGTTGTGTCAATGCTGGTGGAGAGATATATGGACGATCATATCATTGTAATGTGAAGTGTGTTAGCACCTAGGGTGGCAAGTCCAACTGAATGCATGACCCCAAAGAGGTAGTCATTATTGAAATGGACGCAGACATATTTCCTGCACCATTGACCCATTCCAGCTCTATGGATTGGGAGGATAAGCATGGCAAGATAGACCACTCCCCCATCCATATGAAGCGTTATTCTTTTTATTATATTACATGCATGATTCTTTCACCAGATAGAAGTACATTCCTATACTGGTTGAAGCTCATGTTTTCTCCAATAATACCCCACTGGTCAGATGCCCATTTCTGCCAGCGTGATTGTATGCTAACATGTTCACATTAGATGGGTTGCTGATATATATTTGGAAGTGAGCGTTGGTGTGGCTGTGGATTTTTAGCCTGGAATCAAATGTTTGAATGTCTTTTATGTGCATCATCTGGGTAGCTCATCTATACTCAACATTTTTAAGATTAAAAATAAAAGTTAAAACAAATAAAAATAATAGTAAATAATAATGAAACAAACATAATTTTTTTTATATAATTATTTTTCAAGTTTGAGTGTCGTCACTTATATATATATATATGTGTGTGTGTGTGTGTGAATAAAATCTTTTTGTGTTATTAGTACTGACAGTGATTGTTTTTATTATTCTTTATTAAAAGAAATATATTTAATAAATGTTTTAAACCTCTGCTACTTCATGAGCTAGTGACTTGGGCTGACGGTCGTGAAAAATATTTGTGTAGAAGTTGGATCTTTAACAGCACGTATCCTACTCTATAAATTTTCTAGGTTCAAATGATCTAGTGGCACTCTGTTCGGCAGATACAGTAAGACTGTATTTTCACTTCTTCTCAGACCATTATATATATATATAAACTTCTTATCAGACCATTATATATATATATAAACTACTAATTGAAATAAATATATGTATATATATAATTTAATACATTTTTAAATTTGATTAAGAATAGAAAATGAGAAATTATATATCCATGTAAACAGAAATGACATCATCTTTTTGATGTCATTGTGCAACTATCAATTACTAATTAGCAATCCTAAAATTAAACATGACTTTTCTATTAACCTCTATAATTGCTCTTTTGTCTTGAATTTAGCTGAAGTAAAAGGAAGCTTTCTATTTCAAACACAAGTTGCTATTTTGTATAGATATGAGAATGTAGAAAACTAATATCTAGATTCCTTGATATCCTTCAATAAAAAGTGTTAAATATTAACCATACAAATAATTTTTTGAAATATAATTTTACACTTGTGTTTGATTTAAGTATAAAAAAAAGTTAAAGCTGGGTTTTGCTATGATTATGCAAATCAATCTATTGAAGAATAAATATTTTCACATGCAGCATATTTTAGTCCTAATTATTTGATATTTTTATCTTTTATCTTTTCAAAAACAATTTTTTTCTTTTTGAAAGATTTTGACAGCTTCTCTAATAGTAACCAATACTGCACTTTTTAGAATAATTTTTATCATATAAATAAGATTTGTCTTTTTCCAAAAAGCCTTTTTCAAGTTCACGTAATTTTAGAGGGTCTACCACTTTTTATTTCTTTCATATACTCAATTTAATGGGTATATGTCTTTACATTAATAGATTCAACATCATTGCATCCAACAAGATGAAGATATCGAATAGTATTATGATAATGATGTCATATTATTAAAACATTACATAGCATTGTTAAATAAAACTCCCAATGCCTTTATGTCATATTAATATGTGTTCCATTCTTTATTTCCATACAAAAATTTTTGCTGAATAACTAAATTATTTTTATCAGTGTATTGAAGTACTCTTTTTAAACTTAAACATAGCAGCATTATAATTCTGTGCTGCACCTTAATATTTAAATCCTTTTTTTAATCTAATAAGATGGTGAAGTATTAAAATATCATTCTCAGACAACTATCTAAACAAAATATTCCTCAATATTTTTATTCTATTACTCAGTGATAGCTGAGAAAAAAATAATGGATGGAGCATATTTTTGCTTTTTGTCATTTCAAATAAAACATCCTATAACAGAGAAGAATATCTCTTCTTGATTTCTGAATGCATGGTAAACCATTCGAAATCCGTGAGTTCATGCATCCTAATTCAACTATTCCTCAATCTTACAAAATTTCAGGTCTATCCTTCTTTCTATTCCATAATCATGCTCTATGTAAACATGAATTATTTTACAAGGCAAACATAGAATATAGTATGAATAAACTGAATCAAAGGCTTTCATGTAAGCAATGAAACATCTAAACTCTTTTTAAGTATTAAAAATATTTCAGCGGTGCTTTTGTTTCTTAACTTTATACATTAAAAGCATCCCTTGTGGCAATATTATATTAAAACATACAAAGTTTTTTTAACATATATATATATTGTAACGTTTATTTATATACGGTGCAAATATATTGGCATTTGGTAAAAGCTAAAAAAAATAAAAGTAAATTTAGATTTTTTTTTTGACTAATTTTTTTTTTAAAAAAAAAAACGTACAATGAAAGTTAAATTATTCTTTCATTTTTTTTATGTAAGTAGAAATAAAAGTAGAATTGTAGAGAACAAAAGAATTCCAAAAGTAAAATAAAAAAAGATAAGAGAAAGTAAAAATATTTTGGCTAATTAAAGATAGCCGAAAAACTTGATAAGAAAAGAGAACTTTATAATGTAAATTTTAAATTGATAAAAAATCAAGTCATATGACCTAATTTTAATAAAGCTCCTATTTACAATTTAATTTTAGTTTTTTGCTATTACTGCTTTGGCGATTTTATATTGCTAGAGCTATTAATATATGGTGTATCTGAACTTAGTTCAGTCACATACGGCTATTTGAGTTAGATAGCTGGATTTTTGGACATTTAAATGTCTGAAAGTTTCAGATTTTCTTCTCGATAGTTAGGCATTGATAAAATGCTGGACTAGTTCTAGTATTTTTATTCCCTAGCACCTCACTGATGACGCTAGAGGCAGAAACCGCGGTCGAGGTTGAGGGTATTTTTGAAGCTTCATAAGAGTTTGTTTTTAACTTACTCTATATATAACAAATGTAAATTTTATAAAGAATCTACAAGATTATGAACAAAAAAAATGCCATGATAATAGCATGCACAGAAGTCTGAAAACTGGACCTCTGGTATAAAAAGGAGGGATTCGGTTGGAAGAACGTCTTGTTTCGTTATTCTCTCTAGTCGGTCCTGGATAACAATAATACATCCAGGATCGCCCTACACTGAAATAATTTGGCATGTCGGAGTGAACCGGAGCTTCTGCGAACATCGTGCCTGAAGATGTACACCTGGAAAAGCCTTCATGACCTACTAGAAGAATGGACCACAAGATCAAATAATAACCAAAAGGCCGAGCTCATTCTACCCAAAAAATTATGCATAGTTATCTACTACTGAATTCACAAAACTTACCAGTAAGTTATGCTTCATTATCCTGATTGTGACAAAGTTAACCATTTTAAAAACTACTCGTAAAAATAGGCTTATAATAGGATCCTGATAGAGACATTAATTTTCTTGTACAAGAGACATTCATTTTTTTAAGAACTTTCTAGAAGAAATTTGGAAGTGAACAGTAATTGTAAAATTGTTTTTTTTTAATTGATTCACATCTGAATTAAGTGTGTTCTCCTCAATTTATTTGGTTAATAATTTCTTTTAAACATTTTTTATCTATTAGAATAAAAATATTTCTAATACCAATTTTCATTTGTACGTTATTAATAATAATTATTATTTTTTATTATTAAATTTATTATTAGTTTAATAAGATTTAAAAATGTAATTTACCTTTGCCAATATGTTTGAATAAGCTCAGGAATAATAATCTTAAAAAAAATAATTCTCATTACGGTATGATGTAATACCTAGTAGTTTAAAAGTATTTTTCTTTTTTATTTGCGAGTCGTTATATGACGAAGTCAGTGGACTCTTTAGAATAAAAAGTCCTGGTGCCCATATTAAATAAATTAAAAGCTGATTTCATCGATAGCATAATTCTCAACTATTAATAGGCTGAGTTGATCAGGAAATATAGCTATGTTTTTAGAATAAATACAACTTTCTTCTTGTTTGACATGGCTTGATCAATTCGCGCGCAATTTATATTAGCGTGTAGAGGCCTAACAAAATGGAAAATGTTATAATATATATATATATGTGTGTGTGTATTATATGTGTGTGTTTCATCAAGAACCATAAATTGTGCTTAACTGATGATCAGAACTCTTTTATAACAAATACACTGTATAAGTAATGCAATGTTCAGTAAAGAACACAACAGATAAATTGTCAAGAAAATTGCCTTGACAACAGTTTAAAATTGTTAATTGTTATTAATATTGGTATTGTCTATGTGTTTACTGTTTTTTAATGATATATGTATGTGTGTGTTATACAAATAAAATTTCCGTTAATTAAAAAATATTTTAATTACAATATATATATAGTATAAAGATTTGGCCTGCTCTCATGTATTATTTCTTTGGATGACAATATTTAATTCAAAGCTACATTATTATTTTTTATAATTGTTGATATTGATTTTAAAAAAAATCTTATGTATGTACTGAAGTGGATTGATCTCATGGTTCAAAATCAAATTCACTCTCTCATTTTAAATTATGTAAATAAACTAAGCATAAATACTAACAAATATGAAAGACAGGTAGTTTCACTCTGTGTCTTAATAGCTTATTTATATTACGTAATCATTGGAAGGTACAGTTATTTTCCTTTCACACACATACACATATATATATATTGTATCCTCACTTCCAGGAAATATAATATTAAAATAAAATGGGTCTAGCTCAGTTAATGATTACGCTCGGCTAAAATGGCATATAATTGATAAATAAAATTACTCCACGTTAATATTAAATATTCTACTAGCTCAAATTAATAAAATAATAATATTGGTTTGGTTTAGAAAAATAAATAAATATTTATTAAATCATGAGACTTGGAAGTGAGATACAAGTGGTAATAAAGAATACATTGAGCCAATATCCCACAGGATATTATCTCAATGGCATAAGAACACTATCCCCCCCTATTACTAGCTCAAATAATAATAATATAGTATTTTCATGACTTCAGTAATAACTAATTATTAAGATTACACTAATAAATAAATCTTAATTCTTTTATTTACCATAATTTAGGTAAAATAAATCTCAGGTTCTTAAACTAATTTAAGTCAATTAAAAATTACTGTAGTCAAGCATGATAAGGGATTTAATATCATACCTAACCACATCTAACTAATAATAATAATAAATAATGGTAGTCATCTTTTAGCTAAAGGCACCACTCTATGTCGTGCTTTTCGTGCTAAAACACATTAAAATGCTGTTTCCGTCGCCGACACATTCAAACCCGTGTTTTCAATAGTACAACTTTTTTGTTGCGCTACAGAATGCAGGCCACTATGTCGCATCACAGTACAGCATGTATGTCACATAGCAGCAAATACATTTTCTGAATTCGCACAATTTATAAAATAATTACGGCTCGATGAGAGAGTTTGTATTTGAATTGTATTGAAATGTTGTTTTCATTGGATTTTTTTTATTTTAAACTATTGAAATGTTCAGATTTTTTAAAACAATAATTATAAGACTTTTTACAATGGACTATATTGCACTTTTATTTGGGAAAATGTTAAATATCTATGTTTTTATTGAGTTGCAATTAGGTAACGTGTCAAGTAACGTACTGTTATTAATATTCCACGAGACAAAGAAGATTTTACCGTCTGTATATTTTTGAAGTAAAAAAAAGCGGTCTGAAAAAAATATCCAGTAAGAAAAGTCCAAATATATTGGTCTTTTTGTAAATTTAATAAAAAGCAAATATTATAAAATGTTTAATAAGTAAAGAAAACGTTTGTATGTGTTTGTTGTTGTTTAAAAAAGTTTGAGTTTCTTTCTTCTGTCTGAGTACGGTTACGATTTTGAATTTTTTTATTTTAGCATTACAAACAAAGAGAACACTAACCCTAACCCTAAAACTAACCCTAAATCTAACCCTAAAACTAACCCTAAACCTAACCCTAAAACTAACCCTAAACTAACCCTAAAACTAACCCTAAACCTAACCCTAAACTAACCCTAAAACTAACCCTAAACTAACCCTAAACCTAACCCTAAACTAACCCTAAACTAACCCTAAATCTAACCGTAACAACTTTTACTTTTATTATGATTATTATTTTTTAGTTAAACAACAACAAAAAAAGTCATAACACAAGTAAAAAAATCCGATAGAAAATTAATAAAAAAAAAGCCGTAACACAATTTAAAAAGTATACGATATAAAAAACACGAATCAAATTGTAATTTGTTGATTTTAATTTACATTTATTATTATCATTTAAATTGTATACGTTAATAAAAAATAATATTTAAAAAAGACGATTTTGTTTTGTTTTTATTTTCGCATTACAAAAAAGCACAGAAAAATTATTACAATCAACGGCCCGTGAATGTTCATATTTTATAGTTTTAGTGTGAAAATGGTGTCATCCTACGGTGACTTTACCTATAATACAAGCACCTAAATAATAATAAATAATAATAATAATAATAATAATAATAATAATAATATTACTACTACTACTACTATTCCTCCTCCTCCTCCTCCTCATTGTATGATCTAATTCTACATAACTTTTCATCCACTTTAATTCTTATTCACCATAATAATAATAATAAAGAACTAATATAATATAATCTTTTATCTTTCATATAATAACATAATAAATATGTGATAGTATTTTATAATTCGAAAAATATGTGTGGCAATGGATAGCATTGTAGTTCTTTATAATATTATAATAATAAACTTATGACCATAAAGATAATGTAAAATGTAATTTCTTATATAAATAATCTTAAGAAAATATTATAATTCTTAAATAATACTTTATTTATTTCTGTACAAATGTTATGTTTTGTTCAAATCCTCTGTGTTTTAGAATGCTCTGTAAAGTGGGATAGAAAAATAGCTTAACACACAAATTTTGAAAAACAAGTTTAACAAAATTTTTATTATAACAAAATAAAATAAACAATGATCTATTTATAATATTTACAATTTATACAATAAGTCTCACACCGTTATACATTTATTATTGATGTGACTACTAATACAATCAACATAAATTTAAGTCTTCACTCCGACTTAAAAAAAAATAATGCAATACAATTTTCTATTTCCTTCTTTGTCAAATTTTATAATAAAGATATAAATATAAAATAATTAAGTGTCTAAACACTTTAGATAAACATATGACTATCAGATAAAACGCTTCTTAAATATGTTAAAACTCTTCTTATGTGAATATTTATTTTATATCACTTATAAACACATTTATTTCTAAGATCTTCAGATATAAACACATACTGAAAATAAAATAACGCAGCAGGTAGAAAGACTATTTTTATGCTAACCACTACATAACAAAGTACATTTGAAATAAAGATAAATCAACATAATATGTATCTTGTTACAATTTAGATGTTAAATAAATGGTAAATAAAATAAATAAATTTTATGTGACTTTTGAAATGTATTTTTTTTCATATGTCAAAGCATCAGCTGTGAAACAAACCCGCGACAACTGTTTGCAAACAACTGCTTGCTTGCAAGGCGGCTGCACTGAAAATGAATGATAAAACTTTATTAAATGAGAGTTTTGGATAAATGAATGAGATAGTGGCAACGAAACAGAAAAGTATTTAATAAATAGCAAAATATTTTTTACAAGGTAATAATATTTAATACAATAAAATAAGCAATAATTTTTATATAACAAATTGTACTAACAGAAATATTTGTATAATTTGAAATAAAATATCCATTCTAAAACATTTCTACAAAATTAGAATAATAGCATTTACACTACTCAAGAGGTTCTCACATTTTATTTGATGCTATCCCTCCACCAATTATACACAAAGTAAATAACATGTGGTATTTTCTCTTGTTCACAGTCATATGATGTTTAGTCATCAGGATTCCTCTGATCTCAAAGCTAGCTTCAGACTAATACTACATGAAAATATGTGAAATTGTCAACATCTACATAATTTTCTTTAAGGTTATTTCAGTGGTACTAAGGTAATAAAAATTATTCTCTCACTAAACTTTATAGATTCTATGGTCATAATTAATAGATGATGATCAGCAATTTTTGACATAGGATTACTTTTACAGTTACTTTTTTAGAATTTGTGTATTTGCACACTGCATAAAATATTGATAATTGCTTTTGTGATATTATGCCTCAAGTTTATCATTGATTAGATAATGATTATCCTAACATTTTATAGTTCACTTCTTTTAAATTTGGATGCAATGGAGGATTGTTGATTAACTTGCTTATAATACTATGTTATGATGATAAACTATTTGGTAATGATATTGGCTACTGATTCTGATTCTTTGCTCATTTACCATATTCTTATTTACTGTTGGTGTTTTTGTGGTTTATTTGCATCTGCCTCACTACCCATACATTCTATATCAATATAATATATAAGTGCTATAATGATGAGCACAGGACTTTTATAGAAAATACACTATATATGGAGAGTAGTGTTTCCAGATATAGTTGGTTATATATGTATATTATCAGAATTTGTTCTGCCTTCATGGAGTATTTCCTGGGTGAAGTATTTAATGCAAAGCTACATTGCTTTTTAATATCTACTGAGATTGGTAAAAAGAAAAAAAATCGTAATACTATTTTAAATGTTATATGTAGTCTTTATTCTTTTTTTTTTCCATATGTCATAGGATCGGCAGGGACGCAAACCCACAACCATCTGCAACCAACCACGTTCTTGCATGGCGGCTGCGATACCTCTCGGCTAACAACGCAAGACTAGTCTTTATTCTTAGATTAACAGAACCAGTTTTTAACAGTGTTTAGTTTCACTGATCAAAACCAAATATTACATATAATAGTTAAAATAATGCTATATTTTTTATATTACAAATATTTGGCTTAAAATTCTTCACTTGCATAACCTTTAAAATGATTACATATTGGATTCCCCTGTGAGGATTTGAATTAAGCTGTATATAAATGAGATTGTGCTTTCATCTGAATTATAATAATTTCATCCTTGTTTTAAAAGAGTTAATCTGTGTATAATTTTGATAATGAATATACCTATATATTTAAATATATTTATATCTTTAATCTATGAAAATCTTTGTATCAATATATACATATTTATTTCAGTATAGCATTATGCACTGGAATAATTATATATATATATATATATTGTAAAGGGTAGCTTACAATGCAAATATTCCTAAAAAGATCAAGCCTACTTATTGAACCCAATCCATTTGGAATTTGTATTAATAATAGGAAGATTATTTGTTTGTTATTATTACATATATACATATAATGCATAATAAATTATTATTTTATTATAAAATAAAATATGACCAATATTTTAGAAAGTAATATTGTATATATATAAACTATTTGATTAATAAACTGTGATGTATATATATTTCTAAAAAAATTTAAAATTGAATATTAATTTATAATCAAATGATTTAGGGATAGCCTGAGGTTAAGTTAGGTGGTTGTGTGTGAAAATAAAACTGTTTTTATTATTTTATTATTTTATTATTATTTTTTTTTATCTGTAATAAATGAAATGTATTTAAACAATAGGCATTTAAAAATCTCAGCGTTTCACGTACACATGAAATGTTTAAAAATAGAAACTTTTTACAAACCTTTTTATCAAAAAAATAGAGCAGCTATAACAATAGACAGGAGTTTAAACTAAAATTTAGAATGCTAAAATGAAGTTTTGCTTTTTCTTTTATTTAAATCATAAAAAATTTTAAAAGTCAAATGCTGTAATTAAAAGTTTACCAAATTCAGAAGAAAGTGAAAATAAGAAGTAAGAATAATTGATAAATTTTGAAATAATTAAAGCATGTTTTGAAAGTTGTTGGAGTAATTTTTAATACTTTAAATCTTTTCAAAAAGAATAATGAAAATTAATCTGCTGAAAATTGGAAAAAGAAAAAAATGAAATAATTTTCTTAATATATATATATATGTGTGTGTGTGTGTGTGAAGGGCTTCTATATTATCCAGTTTAAATTTATGATTACAAATAATTATTAAATTGTACTTTAACATGAATATGGGGTAAAGCAAAACATGCTATTGTGCATCATGTTATTTCCTAACAGCTGCATTAAACCTCTATTTATTTATTTTTCTACTTTATTGTAAAACACACAAGAGGATCCAAAGTAAACAAGCATTGAAATATTTAATAGTGAATCAATTAAGGATCAAGGTGTTACCATACACAACTACAGGAGACCCCATTGTACCTATCTATCCTTGCTAAGGAAAATGATTTACTAAATGAAACTGCTTTTGGAGAACAACATGCCCAATTATCAACTACAACTTCTATTAGGATGATTTTTTATGAACTTTGTTTCAATTACAATTTCTGTAAATTTTTGTTTTATTTTTTTTTAATTCTTATCTATGTTGTATTTTCACACACTGATGCTGAAGCCTCATTTTTCAGAATTAGCAAAGAAGAAAGGGGGGATTATTCACTTAGATATTTTTCTATTTTTATTGTAAATAAAATTTAGGTTAACCCACCTTCTTCACATCAGGTTATCCACATAAATAGGTAAGATTCTCTACATTTATTTTTATAGATTAAATTGCAACACTTGATACAGAATACATATTATATGTTTTATTTTGTTGATTAACCTTGTATATATATTTGCCAGTATGATTGACTAATCAACTAGTATCAATTTCTATCTCTATCATATATATAAATTGGGGGGAACTTAAGTTAAAGAGGTTGTTAAAATCAGTAAATATATAATTTATCTATCCAGCATCTCAATTATTTTAAATTACTAAAGTTTTTTTTTCTGTATAATTATGATTTGTAAAAAATGAGTGACATAGATGGATTTCTACCATGGGGTATAAGGGTTGGATCTGGAGAAACATTAGTTAATAAAATGGTAGAGGTTCACATGTGACACATGTACATATTATTATTATTATTATTATTATTATTATTATTATTATTATTATTATTATTATTATTATTATTATTATTATTATTATTATTATTATTATTATTATTATTATTATTATTATTATTATTATTATTATTATTATTATTATTATTATTATTATTATTATTATTATTATTGTTATTATACTTTATGTTATTTATTATTGTTAATAAATGTTTAACAGTTTATATTATTCCGGTCTCTGGTTTATTGAGTTGTCTTGACACTTCACTGTTGATAGGCAATTATGCATGCACACATATCTATTTTTCTTATCATATAAAAGCTTAAATGTAAAAGAAATATAATAAACGCTAGTTGTAACCTATATATAGGTGCAGGAGTTGTGTTTATCTGTTCATACCTGTTAGAGAAGTCAAAAGCAATATTTTTTTTGGGCTTGAATATTAGGGCATAATGGAAATTGAAATGGGGAAAGTGGATGAACTAACCTAAATTGCATTTGATAATATTAAATAGGGATAGAGTTAGTCAATTAAAGCATATGCAATCATTGGTTAAGCATTTCATCAGGTTCTCTAGCATTCTACCAGAAGACTCAAAATCCAACCATAGTTAATTGCAACTTTTCCCCTTCTAGGCCTGGTAGGCCTTTGCAGATTGTGTCATTAGGGGCAATAAATTAGGGCATATTAACTTGTCCTACACCAGATTGCTACATCTGCATAGTATTACAGTTTGCAAGTTATTTTCCCATCTGTTACATTTGGTGTGTGGACAAGTGCAAATCCAGGCATAGTTAACCATCCATTATATCTGGCACCATCAACTTTGGGGCATGAAAGATAAGTGTACCATCACATATAAACTTTGTGTAAGTTGGTCATACATTGTGATTGAACCAGCTGATTGTTGAATCTGTTCTATGTATCCAAATGTATTTACCAATAGTTACATCTGGTATCCAGTATGTCAGGTATGAATATATTTATGTCAACATAAACCCAAATGAACTTATATACACTTGGCAAACAACTAGCCCTTTCATCAAAAATAATAGTAATAGTGAGAATAGATCACATAAACTTGAATCAATTTTCAATAAGTAAAGAGATCTAAAGTATTGAGTGTAAATTGGAAATATGGAGAATTGGATAATAAACAGAGACTGATGATGAATAGTTAAGTGATTAATAAAGGATAGTAAAATAGTAGAGTTAGGGATTAAAAGGATATAGGCTAAAAGTAGATCTATTAAAAACTAAAAAAAAATGAGGTAAAAGATAAATGCAATGGTTGGGAATGGTGTGATGCACTGTGTGATGTGATTATTTATAGTTTCATAAATAAATATTTTATACATAGTTTGCAAATAAGTAAATATTTAATGCTAACCAGAAGTGATAAGCAATTAAGTGCTATGTAATCAAAACAAAATAATAGTGACAGTGAGATGGTAGATGATACTACCAGTAATAATGTGGGATCTATGCTGATCTAGATACCTGGGGTCTATTCTGGAAGTTGAACAATCCCCACAAATGCAAGAAGGAAGTCAAACAGTTTCTCAAATTCAGATGTTTGCTCCCAGTGAGATTACTCAAGTGTCTGAAGTGGGAGTAACTCAGGCTATGCAAGACCCTACATCATTGGCACAACTAATCCAAGCAATCATGGAGATGAAGAGTGATATGAATAGTATGGCAACCAAGAGGGAGAATATGGCAACCAAGACTGATGAAATGAAAAGTGATATAAATAGTAAGATGGAGAATATGACAACCAAGACTGATGAAATGAAAAGTGATATAAATAGAAAGTTGGAGAATATGGAAACCAAGGCTGATATAAATAAAATAAAAAAAGAATTGAAGAAGGATGTGAATGATATGAAAAAACAAATGGAAACAAAAATTGATAATGTTGAAATTAAGCTGTCTGAAGATATGGAACAACTTTCCCTAAAAGTAGAAAATGTTCTGAAAGACAATATTGAATTGAAGCAAGGAATGTTAGAGATGAAGAAGGAAATTGATGAAAAGAATATGGAATGCTGACAATGATTAGATGATTTCAAATGCAGGGTCATGGAACAATTGGATGCAAAATATGATGAGGAATGCAAGAATCAAGAAAACTTTAAGAAAGAAGTATGTGAAAATCAATGGAGGCAGCAAGATGAAGTTCATATGGAAATACAAATTATCCGTATGAAGTTCGAGCAAAATTTTACCAAACAAAATACAGAGATAGAAATCTTAAGACAAGAATTAAAATGCTTAGATAAAACCATTACCCAGATGTTTGGAATCACTGAATCCCAACTGAGTAAGGGTGCATTAGTTGTTGAAACACAACAAACCCAGACCAATTCAAGTACTCGATATACTGAATTTGAGAGAAAAGCAATGAAATGATACTCTCGATATTCAAGTGATACAAAGATCACAAGGTTTCAAGATTAATCCCAAGTTAAATGATGAAGCCATAGGAGTCAATGACACCTCATACTCTGAAGATGTTATGATAGAGTATATGAAAGAAAGTTCAAGGGTAAATGATTTGGACTCATATTTGAGATCATTGCGGCACATTCATGTTTACCATCGAAACAAGGATAAAATGCTTTTCAGTCATGACATTTGTGAGCATAATAGCAATAACAAGGATGGGGTTGTTACAAGTTCAAACAGCTTTCTTAGGAGAAAACTGTCACACTACAAATGCCATTTTTGAAGGCATTAAAGAAATTGGTGAATTTGATCATCTTAAACTGTGCATTATGGAAATTAGAGTCTTTCCATAATCGACAAGATGATCAAAACATAGAAAATTATATAATGAGAACAGAGATGACCATGTTGCAGTCCATCAAGCAGAAAGGTTTTAAGTTCCACAAGTTATGTAACACTTATGAAGGACCCTTCACCTTTATGTAGCATATAAATGACAGTACATAAAAGAAAAAGCACATAATAAGGGAAGGACTTCAAATGATGCAACTTAGGACAAATAAAATAGACTTGTCACAATGAATGAATTCTCAAGAGATGTATATATATTTTTAAGAGAAGAAATAAATGAATGAATAAATCAAATGGTGTCATCATCATCATCATTATCAACCATTATCAATCCACTGCAGGATGAAGGTCTCTCCAAGTTTAATCCATCTTCTCCAATCTTTAGCTTCTTTTCTCCACCTCACCCCTGCACACTTTCTTATTTCACCCATCCTTCTCACATGTGGTCTCTTTCTGGGTCTTTTACAATCTCTTGGAATCCTGTTTAACATTTTAATTGTCCATCTGTTATCATCTCTTCTAGCAATATGTCCCGCCCAACTCCACTTCAATTTTTTTAATTTTTTCAATGAGGTCACTAACACCTGTTTGTTCTCTTACCCATACATTGCGTTTTCGATCTCTTCTTGTTACTCCCAACATACATCTCTCCATACTTCTTTGAGTGGTCTGAAGTCTCTGTATTGCTCTTCTATTAAGTGTCCAAGTCTCAGATCCATAAGTAAGAACTGGTAAAACACAGTTGTTAAAAACCTTCCTTTTCAAACACATAGGCATATTTCCTTTTAGTATCAAGTTGTTTCTACCAAAAGTACTCCAACCAAGTTTAATTCTATGACTAATTTCCTCCATTATGTTTCCATCTGTATTAATAATCTGACCAAGGTATTTGTAACTGTTAACTTCTTCTAATTCATCATAATCAATCTTTATTTTCATATTTTCAGCAAATTGATTAAACATTACTTTAGTCTTTTTAACATTTATCTTTAGTCCTACTTTCCTACTTTCATCTGATAACTCCTGCAACATTTCCTGCAGCTCTGAAGCATTATTTGCAAAAGCAACTACATCATCTGTGAAATCTAAATGACTTAAATAATCTCCATTTACTTTCACTCCTTTAGTTTCCCATTTTAACCCACAAAATACTTCTTGCAGCACTGCTGTAAAAAGTTTTGGAGATATGGAGTCACCTTGTCTTACACCTTTCTCAATGTTGACTTTCCCAGTATCATTATGTAATCTAATTGTTGCTGTTGCATTTTTATAAATATTCTTTAAAATATGACAATATCCTGGATCTATACCCTGATGATCCAATGCTTTAATCACTGAAGAAATGTTTATAGAATCAAATGCCTTTTCATAATCTACAAATCCAAAACATAATGACAACTCATATTCATTTGTCCTTTCTATAACTTCTCTCAGTACCTGATCAAATGCCTTTTCATAATCTACAAATCCAAAACATAATGACAACTCATATTCATTTGTACTTTCTATAACTTCTCTCAGTACCTGAATATGATCTACTGTACTAAAACCACTTTTAAATCCAGCTTGTTCTCTTGGTTGGTGGAAATCCAATGTTCTCTGTAGACGAGTTGTAATTATCTTGGTAAAAATTTTATATAAAACCGATAAAAGGCTGAGAGGTCTGTAATTTCTAATATCTTCTTTATCACCTTTTTTAAATATTAATATTATTACTGCATTCTCCCAATCATCCGGTACATCTTTATCATTTAGACATTTGGTATATATATATATATATATATATATATATATATAAAAAAAGTTACTGTTAACACTATCGAAAAATTATAGAAAATATACAACCTTTACATTACAAATTAGTACTCTGTTTAAAGATCTATATCTCAATAATAGCAAACCTAAAATGATACCCTTTAAGGTTGTTGTAAACGATGTTAAATATTGAAATACAGCCTCTAAACACAGAGCTGAAATTTTAAATAAGCAAACGATCTTAAATTTGTAATAAACTAACAAGTTTAAAAGTTATTAAAGACAAACTAAACATTAGATTTTATCTTAAATTCTCCAAACTATAAATGAAAAGAAAGTTACTGTTAACACTATCTGAAATAATTATAGAAAATATACAACCATTATACAATTACAAATATCCAGTACCCTCTGTTTAAAGATCATATCTCAATAATAGCAAACCTAAAATGATACCACTTTAAGGTTGTATGCTAAACGATGTTAAATATTGAAATAAGCTACTCAAACACAGAGTGAAATTTTAAATAAGCAAACGATCTTAAATATTGTAATAAACTAACAAGTTTAAAAGTTATAAAGACAAATAAACATTAGATTTTATCTTTAAATTCCTCCCAAACTATAAATGAAAAGAAAGTTATGTTAACACTATGAAATAATTATAGAAAATATATAATTATACAATTCAAATATCAGTACGCCTCTGTTAAAGATCTATATCTCAAATAGAAACCTTAAAATGATACCCTTTAAGGTTGTATGAAACGATTTAAATATTGAAATCTTCAAAAGAGATGAAATTTTAAATAAAACAAATTTTGTAATAAACTAACAAGTTTACAAAGTTATTAAAGACAAACTAAACATTAGATTTTATCTTTAAATTCCTCCCAAACTATAAATGAAAAGAAAGTTACTGTTAACACTATCTGAAATAATTATAGAAAATATACTAACCATTATAAATTACAATTCCATTCTGTTTAAAGATCTATATCTCAATAATACAAACCTTAAATGTACCATTTAGGTTGTTGTAAAGATGTTAAATATTGAAATCTTCAAAAAGAGCATGAAATTTTAAATACAAAATCTAAATTTTGTAATAAACTAACAAGTTTAAAGTTATTAAAGACAAATAAACATTAGATTTAATCTTAAATTCCTCCCAAACTATAAATGAAAAGAAAGTTATGTTAACACTATCTAAATAATTATAGAAAATATACTAACATTATACAATTAAAATATCATAAGTCTGTTTAAAGATCTATATCTAATAATAGCAAACTAAAATGATACACTTTGGTTGTATGAACGATGTAAATATTGAAATAAATATCAAACAAGATGAAATTTTAAATAAGAAAGATCTTAAATTTTGTATAAACTAACAAGTTTAAAAGTTTTAAAGAAAACTAAAATTAGTTTATCTTAAATCTCCCAAACTATAAATGAAAAGAAAGTATGTTAACTATCTAAATAATTATAGAAAATATAATTAAATTCAAATATCATTCTGTTTAAAGATCTATATTCAATAATAGAAACTTAAAATGTACTTTAGGTTGTATGTAAAGATGTTAAATATTGAAATAAGCTTAAACAAGAGATGAAATTTTAAATAAGAAAAGATGTTTGTTATTTAAAATTTCATGTCTGTGTTTGAGTAGGTCTGTATTTCAATATTTAAATGTTTAGATAAATTAAAGTGGTATATTTTAAGGTTTGTATTATTGAGATATAGATCTTTAAACAGAGGGTATGGATATTTGTAATTGTATAATGGTTAGTATATTTTCTATAATTATTTCAGATAGTGTTAACAGTAATTTTTCATTTATAGTTTGGGAGGATTTAAAGATTAAAATCTAATGTTTAGTTTGTTTTAATAACTTTGTAAACTTGTTATTTATTAGAAAATTTAAGATCGTTTGTTATTTAAAATTTATGTCTGTGTTTGAGTAGGTTGTATTTAATATTTAACATGTTTAATAAACTAAAGTGGTATTTTTAAGGTTTGTTATTGAGATATAGATTACAGAGGGGTTTGGATATTTGTTTGTATAATGGTTGTATATTTTCTATAATTATTTCAGATAGTGTTAAATAATTCTTTTCATTTATAGTTTGGGAGGAATTTAAAGATTAAAATCTAATGTTTAGTTTGTTTTAATAATTTGTAAATTGTTAGTTTATTAGAAAATTTAAGATCGTTTGTATTTAAAATTTATGTTGTGTTTGAGTAGGTCTGTATTTCAATATTTAATGTTAATAAATAAAGTGGTATCATTTAAGGTTTGTATATTGAGATATAGATTTTAAACAGAGGGGTTATGGATATTTGTAATTGTATAATGGTTATATATTTTCTATAATTATTTCAGATAGTGTTAAATAACTTTTTTTCATTTATAGTTTGGGAGGAATTTAAAGATTAAAATCTAATGTTTAGTTTGTCTTTAATATTTGTAAATGTTAGTTTATTAGAAAATTAAGATCGTTTGTTATTTAAAATTTATGTTGTGTTTGAGTAGGTTGTATTTAATATTTAAATGTTAAAGTGGTTATTTAGGTTTTTTGGTATAATTTTAAAGAGGTTGTATTTTAATGGTTTTTTTATATATATATATATATATATATATATATATATATATATATATATATATATATATATATATATATATATATAATACAACTTATGATAGTATAGGAAAATGATATTATAAGACACATAGACCAGATAGTTAATTATATAAACTGGGGTGTGAATGAATCCACTGAATTTACACCCACTGAACTACATCTTAATCAATTAATTCTCATGTTGTTTACTAAATATCAACGTATGACTAGATATAAACAAAGTAGTATGGAGGAAAATATGCAGAAAGCATATCTTTGGTTAGTAAGTAAGGCTAATAAAAGGAACAAAAAAAATAAAACTGGAACTCCGCATACGTTTAAAGTAGGAGATAAAGTTTTAATAAAAAACCCTCGTGCTAGTAAGCAAATTGATAATAAATACAGTAAGTTTTACCATCTATATGAAGGATCTTATACAATAGTTAAACAATCGAGTCCTAATGCATTTTGGTTGGATATGGAAGGACAAGTTGGGGCCCATATAATGCCTGAATTATGAAACCATACTATGGACAATCTTAGTAATTATAGAATTGTCATACTCAACTGATGTGTAGAAAAAAAAGAGGTGAAGGCTGATAAGTAAAAAAAATAGATATTATGAAGTTAGGTTAAAAATTATTATGAGAGTATTTCCTAATGGATGCCAAAGCAGATATTAGGATACTTTAGAGCCACTTTATTTAAAAGAGTTAAACTATACTAAGTGATGGTTGCTCCAATCTTCTGTTAGTCCTCAAAGGAAATTCAATAAAACTCAATAGGAGCAGGATAGACAATAACAAGAAAAAAATATGTGCTATCTGAAACAGAAACACATTTTTATTAGAGTGCTCAAAACATAACCATCAGTAGTTTAAAAAAAACCTATGTCTGAACCCTACCTTGAAAAGTATTTCACAAGATTGAGTGGAGAACAATAGAAAGCAATTTGCATAGTTGAGTGTAGAAAACAATAGAAAGAGGTTTCACTACCCTTCTTATATTTATGTAAAAAAAAAAAAAAGCCATCAAACTTCAAATCCAAAACTTGTGTAAGTGTTAAAATTTTCATGACAAATTAAAATTATAACCCTGTAAGGAGAGGCAATTGTAAAGGGTAGCTTACAATGCAAATATTCCTAAAAAAATCAAGCCTCCTTATTGAACCCAATCCATTTGGAATTTGTATTAATAATGGGAAGATTATTTGTTTGTTATTATTACATATATACATATAATGCACAATAAATTGTTATTTTATTATAAAATAAAATACGACCAATATTTTAGAAAGTAATATTGTATATATATAAACTATTTGATTAATAAAATACGACCAATATTTTAGAAAGTAATATTGTATATATATAAACTATTTGATTAATAAACTGTGATGTATATACATTTTAAAAAAAAAATTAAAATTGAATATGAATTTATAATCAAATGATTTAGGGATAGCCTGAGGTTAAGTTAGGTGGTTGTGTGTGAAAATAAAACTGATTTTATTATTATTATTTTTTTATCTGTAATAAATGAAATGTATTTAAACAATAGGCATTTAAAAATCTAAATGTATTTAAACAATAGGCAGTTAAAAATCTCAGCGTTTCACGGGATTTATGCATGAAATGTATAAAAATAGAAACTTTTTACAAATCATTCTTCATGTCAAAAAAATAGAGCAGCTATAACAATAGACAGGAGTTTAAACTAAAATTTAGAATGTTAAAATGGAGTTTTGCTTTTCCTTTTATTTAAATCATAAAAATTTTTAAAAGTCAAATGCTGTAATTAAAAGTTTACCAAATTCAGAAGAAAGAAAGTGAAATAAGAAGTAAGAATAATTAATAAATTTTAAAATAATTAAAGCATGTTTTGAAAGTTGTTGGAGTAATTTTTAATACTTTAAATCTTTTCAAAAAGAATAATGAAAATTAATCTGCTGAAAATTGGAAAAAGAAAAAAATTAAATAATTTTCTTAATATATATATGTAAAGTGCTTCTATATTATCCAGTATAAATTTATGATTACACATAATTATTAAATTGTACTCTAACATGAATATGGGCTAAAGCAAAACATGCTATTGTGCACCATGTTATTTCCTAACAGCTGCATTAAACCTCTATTTATTTATTTTTCTACTTTATTGTAAAACACACAAAAGGATCCAAAGTAAACAAGCATTGAAATATTTAATGGTGAATCAATTAAGGATTAAGGTGTTTACCATACACAACTACATGATACCCCATTGTACCTATCTATCCTTGCTAAAGAAAATGATTTACTAAGTGAAACTGCTTTTGGAGAACAACATGCTTAACTATCAACTACAACTTTTATTAGGATGATTTTTTATGAACTTTGTTCCAATTAAAATTTTTTTAATCAAGAAATTAACATTGTACATTTTTGTTTTATTTTTTTTTAATTCTTGCTATCTATGTTGTATTTTCACACACTGATTGCTGAAGCCTCATTTTTCAGAATTAGCAAAGAAGAAAGGGGGGATTATTCACTTAGATATTTTTCTATTTTTATTGTAAATAAAATTTAGGTTAACCCACCTTCTTCACATCATGTTATCCACATAAATAGTAAGGTAAGATTCTCTACATTTATTTTTATAGATTAAATTGCAACACTTGATACAGAATACATATTATATGTTTTATTTTGTTGATTAACCTTGTATATATATTTTCCAGTATGATTGACTAATCAACTAGTATTAATTTTTATCTCTATCATATATATAAATTGGGGGGAACTTAAGTTAAATAGGTTATTAACATCAGTAAATATATAATTTAGCTATCCAGCATCTCAATTATTTTAAATTACTAAAGTTTATTTTTCTATATAATTATGATTTGTAAAGAATGAGTGACATAGATGGATTTCTACCATGGGGTATAAGGGTTGGATCTAGAGAACCATTAGTTAATAAAATGGTAGAGGTTCACATGTGACACATGTACATATTATTATTATTATTATTATTATTATTATTATTATTATTATTATTATTATTATTATTATTATTATTATTATTATTATTATTATTATTATTATTATTATTATTATTATTATTATTATTATTATTATTATTATTATTATTATTATTATTATTATTATTATTATTATTATTATTATTATTATTATTATTATTATTATTATTATTATTATTATTATTATTATTATTAATAATAATAATAATAAATGTTTAAGAGTTTATATTATTCTGGTCTCTGGTTTATTGAGTTGTCCTGACATTTCACAGTTGATAGGCAATTATGCATGCACACATATCTATTTTTCTTATCATATAAAAGCTTGAAAGTAAAACAAATATAATAAACGCTAGTTGTAACCTATAAATAGGTGCAGGGGTTGCTGTGTTTATCTGTTCATACCTGTTAGACAAGTCAAAAGCCATATATTCTCTGGGCTTGAATATTAGGGCATAATGGAATTGAAAAGAGGAAAGTGGGTAAACTAACCTAAATTCCATTTGATAATATTAAATAGGGATAGAGTTAGTCAATTAAAGCATATGCAATTGTTGGTTAAGCATTTCATCAGGTTATCATTAGCATTCTACCAGAAGACCCAAAGTCTGACCATAGTTGGATGCTACTTTTTACCCATCTAGGCCTGGTAGGTCTCTGCAGATTGTGTCATTAGGGGCAATAAATTAGAGCATATTAACTTGTCCTACACCAGATTGCTACATCTGCATAGTGTTACAGTTTGCAAGTTATTTTCCCATCTGTTAATTTGGTGTGTGGACAAGTGTGAATCCAGGCATAGTTGACCATCCGTTATAATATATATATATGTGTGTGTGTGTATTATAACCTACACTTCTAACACCGCTCATATACATTACATGAACGAAATGCCCAGGCACCAGTTCTATTAATGAATAGAACAATATAACAAAATATATAACACTAAATTATTACTGAGACTCTATATTTAAGTTTATGTTCAACTCAGCTCAGTGGGAGGCTATAGGCAGTTCATAAGATATATGATAATAAATGAATAAAAGAAGAAATATTATAAAACATTTAATATAATGTAAATTCCTTTGTTAATTAATTGTATGATAAAGAATCATAATGTTTACTTGGTACAGTCTATTAAAATATACTTTAAACTTAATTTCTTCCTTCATCCAAGTATAACATATATCAGCTTGCTATAATTATATTCTTAAACAATTCTATGACTTGGCATATCATAATCTAAACATCTACTTTAATGCCAATCAAGAAATAAATAATAATATCTCAGGGAATTTAACAAACACAGTTGAATTAAATAAACTACATTGACCCATAAGTTATAATTCTAAAGTATAACAAAAATGTAATAAAAAAAATTGACTAAAATATTTTACTGTGTTTCAATAATAAGATAATGACAGAGATAGGGTATTTTAATCTCATATCATCATCTAACAAATATACTGACTTGGCAACCCTTCTAATACGTTTATCAAGTGGCAAATGTTCTTTTATAATGTTTGGATTAAGAAAAACAATATTGTCCGACATTAGCAAATTTAATATTATAACTCTAAAATAATATATCCATTTTGTAATAGATTTATGAAATGTGACGATGTGGAAATGGAAAACACGAATGTACACAAGAATAACTCAAGACACAGATTTTAAGATTTTAAATAACTAAAACAAATCATTTATTACAATAAAATAAACTTGGTTTAATATGATATTAGCAAATGGACTATTTGTTTTACAGATTTTTAAATTATCAAATAAATCTTTAGCATCAGTTTGGGATTATCCCTACTATCAAAGCAAATTAATAACAAACTTAAATATCCTGACTTCAAACACATACTTTGCCTACATGTTTCATCTATATGACAATAAATAAATGACATATTATATTATTAGCACAAAAAAAAATAGATACTTTCGAGAGGATATTACTCTTGATTAACAAAATAAATCAAATTACTTATATTTGGCTTTCAGCAAATCAACTTTCTCTAACTGACTAATAATCACTTTCAATTACATATACCTTTCATTTATAGCAACAAAATCATGTTTATTCTGATGATTTGATGATTTGTAACATTTATTTAAATAAATAAACTGTATTTTAAAATATTTATTTTTCGTTTTAATCTTAATACTTTATACTTCTATATACGCGATATTATTTATATTACGCGTGTGTGTGTGTACGTTCAAGCAGCAATAATATAAAACAATCTTTTCTATAAACTCTTCATTCATTAAGAAAATATCATACAATTATTTTATTTCGAACAATGTCATAATTCATCACTAAAATATGACACTAATACTACATCAACAATTAATCTACAATTTATCTAGCCACATATTATTTAACACAAAGCTATATTTTCATGATTTTATATACTATATGTTGTTATAAGGGGAATCTACATGAGGAGCAGATAAATTCTTACTGAACACTTTTACAATTCCTCATTACCAAGAATCTAAGAAAAATGTCACATAACTTCCTAAACATCATTTAATCATATTTCAACAATAACCCATCTACTTCTAAATACACTATTGGTGGGGACTTATTTCCTCATCACCAGGGCCCTAAGAACATCACTTCAAAAAATATCATTAATCATATGCATATAAAATAAACTAGGCTCTACTCATGGAAAATTATTAACATATACTAAATAAGCAAGATCTTTTATCCCTACAGATATTATAATGCAATCAGATTTCTTTCTATTCTCATAGCTTCTCTACATATCGAACATTATAAATACACGCTGGCAGATAAATACATACAGATAATATACCAATCTGTTCAACTCAGTAGAATATGACAGTGTACGAAATTTATGCATAAAATATTCACAAACTGAACTTTGTCAAACAAATATCATAATTGTGCAAACAAACACACCCGCGAATAAAAAGTATATATAATATTAACTCTAAATTACACACTATGCAGGTAACATGATAATTAAATATTGCATTAAGGTATAACTTTTAATTTAATAAACTTTAGGTTACTCTTTAAAATTTAATGGTTCTAATTATTACGAACTTTCTTTCATGTCTAACAAACTATTTCTATTATATGTTCGTTGATTCAAAAAAAAAAAAAATTCTCACTTTGAGATAATAAAGTATGCAAAATAAATATAACCTCTCTAATAATACATTTATAAAAAAATACTTGTTTCTTTTACCTTCGTAAAAGAACAATAAAACTTATTTGAACACAATCACTTTTTACCGGCGTACTCCTCATTTAAATACGCTTCAGAAATGTTCTTGATGGTCAACATACCCAAATTATAAATAACATAATAATAAATAAAGCCTATCTACCTATCATATATATTAATTATGACAAGCAATAAAAAAAAAATAAAGACACAAAGGTTATTAGTTTTATAACTTAAAATAAAAGTTCACTTGCAAAGCTCGGTTCCAGGTTTATAAAACAATATGGGACATATTCCAAACTGAATTTCAAACTAAAATAAACTGTTGTAGGATAACCAAATAAATATAGTCATGCTTAAATAGGACTCAGCATCTTCAATGTTCATAACAAAGTTATTTAAGTTACTGTATCATACATAAGCAATCAATTTATCTTCTATTATGATGAGAATATAATAAATTCTTAACTTCTGTTGGACAGGAATTATTTCACTTATTCCGTTGTAGTTCTAAATTGAATACGTAATTATTTTTTTAGTAGTTTATTGAATAGCATTTAATAATACTTTGTTTTATTTTCCATCTTCATCGAAGAGAACAAAAATTACCAGCATTTCTATTCGATTTAAACAGATACTTAATTTGAAGTAGCTCACATTTTATTTCTTTCATTTCCAGAAATATCAGATAAATAAATACTGCTATCTCTTTATGATGAATTTAAACATGGCATGATTTATTAAAATATGCATGTCCTTAATTTTATGTTTAATCCTCACAAAAACACAGCACGGAAGATAGTGAAGAATTAAAATATATTCCGTAAAATAGTTCTGCATGTGTTTTCCAGATATATTAAAGAACACACATTGGACAATGATACAACAATAATATTCATGCAAGTTATTCCTATTTAAAATGATAATTGAGTAAAGTAATGTAGACAGGATGTTATTAACATACATTTTTAAAAGAGCAATAGTTACGAAGAGATTAGTTTAAAATGTTTAAATTAAGGAGAATAAAGTGGACTGAGTACCTTTTTTCTTAAAACTTAGAACTGCATTTTGAAATTAACTTTTTCCATAATGTATTTCTTAATATCCTTTCGAAGTTCTACTCCAAAGTGCTTTTTAAAATCAATTTGATTTCAGCAACTGGCTTTAATTTCCACAATAAATGAACCACTGTTTACTGTCTACAGTTACATTACATAAAGCTCATTTTCCACTGGAGATCTTTGTTAAATAGCTCTCTTTTGCAAAGTTCATTTCCTTCCACCAGCTTACTCCTATGCATCTCTCTAGCCAAGCTAATTACATATGCAAAAAAAGAATCTTTTAAAAAAAAAATCACTTTGATTTTCAGAACTAAATGACAAAAAAAAAAAAAATAATAATAATAATAATAATAATAAAATAAATAGCTTTTACAAACCTGAAAGAAAAATGAATATTAATTAACTATCAAATAAAAATGATTAATAATTTATTTAATTTGTAAAATAATCCATTGATTTAACTATCTATTAATCATTGGAAAGAAGTATATATTTGTTAATTATTTAAGATAATTGCTGTAATTTAAATGTTTTTATTGTGAATGTACTATTATTTGCTGTTATTAAAGATGAAAATGAAATGAAACATAATGCAGAGTCATACATGCACACACATGCACTACAACCTAAATATTGAACTGTCTTAACTAAATATAATTGAAACTGCTATTAACTGTTGACAAAAGGATAAGAATTAATGAATAAAGAATTTTGAACCCATTCAAATAATATTATACTAACACAGGATAACTTTGCATCTTTCTGACAAAATGTATCAATTCCATTAATAAACAACCTTTTTCCCTTACATTAAATACCTCATTAACCACACCAAGAATAATGAATACCTATAAAGTGGTCAATAAACTGTATAAGCAATCCATATTTAAGTTTTAAGCAATCTCCAGCAAAAAAATTTAAAATTCTAAGGCTATTTCATTTTTTTTTAATATAACTATTTAATTAAGATACAAAGTATCTCAAACCCTTGTGCCCATTCAGATGGTCACTATATATATATATATATATATATATATATATATATATATATATATATATATATATATATATATATATATATATTATATATATATATACACACATACAGGCGAACCCAAAAATAACTGGAATTTTGTAATAAAAAAATTTATATTTACTTCTAGGTGTTGCAAACCTAATCCTTTAAAAAACATAGTCTATTTAATGCAATACATCAAGTTAAACCAGTTTGTCACTTTTTGAAGTAATCCAAAAGCACTTGCAAAGTGATGTGTTTTAATGCCTCTGTCATATTTCCTCCCAGTTTTAAGTCTGCAAAAAAATGAGACATTTTCTCATTTGAGAGATTAAAAAAAATCACATGAAATGAGATCAAGTGAATATGGCTGCTAGATAATCTGGATCATGCTAAATTTAATTAAAAAGTATTTCACACTCAAAACTTTGAGAGATGACACTTTATTGGGAGGGAGAGTTTGCTCTCTTTTCTTTGTCACAAAACAAAATATTTATATTTTACTACATCATGTAAATGTTTCAGAACTTTCAAATAAGATGCCTGGCCATTACAAACTAAAGTTGAAAGAAAAATGCTGTTTGCATCAATAACAAAAAAATCAGTGTTGTTTTGGCTTTGGACTTCACTTGCAACACTTTTTAGGGATGTGATAAATTTAAGATTTCTGTTAAACCACTCATAAACATGTGTTTTTATGAGATCATTTTGCTTATAATCTCTCTCAAGCATTACAACTTTTTTCCTTGTTGTTTTCTATAAACGGAAACAAAATTTCACATTGCCAAACTTTTCAGCCCATATAAAAAAACTGACAACTATGTGAAATACACTTTACAAAAAAATATGCTACATGGCCCCATGATTTCACACAGTGATATCATTTTACAGATTGACAGAAGGTTTCCTGCAAGATGTGTATAATACCAGAAGTATATACTACAACTTGCATGCAAACCAGAGAACCATTTCAGTTATTTTTGAGTCCCATCTCAATATATATATATATATATATATATATATATATATATATATATATATATATATATATATATATATATATATATATATATATATATATATATATATATATATATATATATATATATATATTCTGTCTCAGATGCCTAATGATTGTTGAATTATTACATTGTATTTATGTACATGCCAATGCTCAATTTTAGTCATGACTCAGAAAAATAAAGTATAGCTCTCATTTTCTGAATGTGTAAAAGGTTTTAAGGTAATGAATATGAAAATAGCCAAATAATAGACTTTGCCATTTAGTAATGATTTTTTATTTAGCTGCCTGCAACTATAGATCACTTTTACATGAATAAAGACAATAGGAAGAACTGTTTAGTTTTAAATATGACATTGTTGAATTTTGTGACAGTTTGAAATTCTTATGAAAATTCCCAAGAAATAAATCATTCAATTATAATTTTTGGATATGGAATTCATTATAAATTAAAAATGGAAAAATATTATTGTTGAGATTTCTTATATGTTAAGAAGACCAACAAGATTATTTACTCAGTTTAATAAATGACATTAAATGTAGATAATTCAGATTTATCTTTCAAAAGGAAATTTTATTTACAAACCATAAGAATCATTTACAAAAAGAAGGACATTTACATATCAATCTCAAAGGAGACCAGTCAACAAAATCAGAGGTTACGCTTGTATATATAAACAAAAAACAATTAATTTCATATAAATTACATTAAGACATTAGTTATCATCAGAAATTGAAGACATATAACTTCCCATTCCAGAAATCATAGTAGTGGCCCATTTACATTAATCTTATCATGTATATCACATATGTGATGGTGTTAGTCAATTCAAACACATATAAGTTTGTTTAATTTATAAACATGTGGACAATGATTAAAACTATATTTGGCCATTTAGTCTATAGAGCTTTATCTTATCAAGTAAAGAGCATTTCCAATGTTTCTGTGTGTATTAATTTAACATTTTAAATATCGAGAGATTAATCATTAAGAACCATATATGAAAACCATACACTTTACTTGTAGATCATGAGATTAGCCAATCCAATATAGGGAATACATTGATAAAAATTACTTAAAAGCAGGTTTTCATAGAATACATAAGACTAAAAATTACACAAAATATATCATAGATTCTTTACAGTAAACAAATCGGTTATCATTAAGCATTATTAAAACAGACTTAATATATTTATTGGGTCATTGATTAAAACTGATCCGTTAATCAAATGAAAGCCCTTTCCTATTTGCATTAGAAGAAAAATATAATATTTTTATATAGATGTGCAAAATCAAATCAAATAATATTTTAAAAATAACATGAGAGATTTTATTTTCTAGAATTGGAAAACAAACTGAAAAGTAAAATTTCTATAAATATATTTGGTTATGGATATAAAAATAAGAAAGGGTATTGGATTATGGAATTTGATGGAAAACAAGAATTTTTGTAATGATTTTTTTAAAAAATAGCTAAAGCAGAAATAAATTAGACAGTGTGTAAATAAATATGACAAGAGAGTTGGATTATATTTTGATTAGTATGATATACATATGTTAAGACTGATATAAACATCAATTAATGAGATGTTAGCTAGGGAAGTGCAGGCTTTTACAAAAGCCAGATAATATCCCTAATTTTCATAAGTGCACCAGTGAATTTAAAATAAGTTTTGCAAACCATTAAACATATGATTTGAAAATTAATTTGGTGTGAGTGCAGTCAATGAGAAAACAATAAATACTCTATGAAAAACTACTTCATGGATAGACAGTGCAGAAAAGCAAAAATGTATCAATATATTTCTAATTAAGATGAGATATTATATGGAAAGGGGAATATATCAAAACATTTTTAAATAACCCATTTAAAAGCAATGACTTTTTTGAATTCTGTAAAATGATTTTAAAAGGATTATTGGTGGCATTAAAAAATATAATGGTGAAATTGTAAGGAGGCCACTGTCAAATCATACCATAGAGATAGGTCAATTGCACTCACTTGAATAATGCTGTTGCAAAACAATGGGCATAGTATTTTGTTACATAAGTGTAGAATACATTGCCATCATGTGGCCTGTTATGGCTACAACAACACTGTTGTAGTGTTAGCCATAACTTAGGCTGCTAAAATGGTATATTGATGTGCATTGACAAAAAAATAGTGCCATCTAGCGGTGGGGTGCAGTATATATACTATTACCATCTATTTTTACAAAATGTAAAACAATCTTGTTACTAAAGGAAAGGTTCTTTCAGCACTAGAAAAAAATATAGCATTATTACCAAAAAAAAGATTTTTTTTAAAGTAAGAATTATGTAATAAAACTAAATAAGAGAACCACATTTCAGCAACATGTTTTCAAATTCCAAGTATTTCATATAAAAAGATGGTGCATGGCATTAAATTTATGAAGAAGAGGAAAGCTACAGGAATTGGTGAAATTATTGTAGATATTTTTAAAAAAACATGTTTTTTTATAAAATAGAGAAAATGATAGCAAAACTATGTATCAAATATCTAAATGGCAAAAATATATTGAATGATTGGAATTAATATTTATAAAAGATGTAAAATTATTAGAAATTATAAGACTACTATCTATCTGTGATTATTATTATTAAGATTATTGCAATTTTTCATTTAAAAACAATTGAAATGGTTAAAAACATTAGAACATATCCAAATAAAAGATAATTTATTAGAAGCTATGAGTTATTATTATTGTTGAATTTATAGAATATGAAAAAGCATTTGATACTATAAGAATTTAGGAAGTTATTAAAGCTTTGATAAATATTTATCAAAATGCAAGAAAGATTAGACTGCCTAGTAATAACTAAGAGTATTAACATTAATTAGAGATGGCAGGGTGATCTTGTTTTTCCAAAAAAAATTATTGTAGTTTTGTAAAAAATATCTTGCGGATTAAAATAGAAATTATGGAAATAAAAATAAAATGAGATTATTTAAATTTTGAATATAATTTAATTGTTTTCATTAAAGATGCTTTAGTTCTTCAGAAAATGTTATAAGAACTATTATAATAATACAAAAAAGGGATTACAAATAAATAATAAAATACCTAAGCAATTTTTAACAGTTTAAATGAAAAAATAATACTGACATTAACAAATAGAACATATTAAATAAAAATGATAATAGTATTAATTTAAGATAAATTGCTTTGACTAAATGCTTGAAATTTATAGATCTGACATTGATTTGTATACTTGTTAGAAAAGGAAAATAGAGATTTTATACTATTTAGAAAAATTTATAAAGATATAAGTTTGAAATAACAAAGAGATCAAAATTGAAATATATAAATTACTAACATCACTGAAAGAATTAAAATCCTAAAAGGAGTTGGATCAGATATATTGCTAAAAGAGATGGTAATAGATAAATAATTTAATTAAACTGAATCCAAAAAGATTATAAAAGATCTATGAAAAAAAAACATATATGAGATGAATGATAATGTGATTATCTAAAATGTTATGGAGAAAAGAAACTATTGTTTAGAGAAATTGTATTAAACTCAAGTTCTGCAATAACTAATAATAAATAAAAATTAAAACTCTAATAATTAAGATTCTATATTTGTGTTGTCTAAACCATAGACTAAGTATTCAAAGTAGTATAACATCTTTATCATCGCTGTTTAATAGTCACATGATATTAAGGGATTTTTTGTGGGTGTTTGTGGTAATTATCTTGATTTATCAATCCAGACTAATCTAAAATCATTATCTTTCAGCTATTAGAAATTAAATATTCATTCAAAAATTAATATTAGATAGTTGACGAAGTCAAACAAACATCTCAAACCTGCTTGAGACATGAAAAAAATTTGGGTCAGACTTTAACCCAGAGATGGCAAGCAAATTTGCTAATCACAACGGCTAAGACTCAGAAACATCTTATTAATTTTAGAAGTTCCATCTTTTCAATAATGTTCTATGTTTCAAACTTCATCTTTCAAACAATTTAATATTAATTATATAGATATTCATAATTTACTTAACGATATTAGTTATAATTATTTAAGTCATTGGTTTACATCAATATTTATACTAGTCAGTTACATATATATGTACGTTGAATGAGCTGTGAATATATATATAATGCCTACAACTGTCTAAATCAGAAATAGATTTTCCAGCGATGAAAACAACTTTATTTTGTCTATTCAAAAACTCTAATCAATCTGTATTATTGTGACTATCTTATTACTCTTGATTAGTGTCATCAACCGACTGATTTCCGGCTTTTTCTATAATCTATAATCCAGATTCTTTTAATCTAACGGAGTTATATTTTTACTATCTATTTACATTCTCTATAATATTACTTTTCTAATTTAAAAAAAAAAGAAAGATTTATTCAAGCCACATAAAGCAAATAAAAGTTTTAAATTGAAAAATTTTTGCAAAAAGAAAGAAAGAATGTAATTATTTTCTTTCATTTTAGTTCACCTGCTTTAGAGTTGAGTGAAAGCATAACCAGGAACATCTGTTGGGAAAACCTTTCAAGAAATAATTGAAGTCATATCATCCCGACCCCCTCTGGAAAAAATTGTTCCATTATTACGCTTTTCTGTCAATCTCTTTTTTAGAAAAAAATCAACTTCAGGTGTGAGCCAATCATCATCGTACTAGTTAAATACGATTAAAGTATGTGTTTGCATACTAATCATATAAATAATTACATATTTATCTACCGCTTTTGGTGTTTCCATGCATACACACACTTGTATGTATATAATTTACTTTTAAATACAAGTATAATATTTCAATCAAGACAAGCACTCGAAATACACCTTCTTATAAAAACATAAAAATAAACCACGTTTCCATAACAATATTTGTATGCAATCTTTTTCATCAATACGGTTACATCATATTAACACTCATTTGCTCAAGAATATCTAAATACCCATTTCCCAATCAATAATTAATTGATTAACTGAGTTAGTTGTAGTTGTCTGAGTTTAGCTGGCTGAAAAAATATTCTATTGAGATTTAAAACTCAAGTCATGACCAGAACAGCAAAATACGCTAACAATTACACACAGGTATATATATATTTAAGAAATTAACCAAAAGTACTTCTGCAGAGCAGACTGTTTATAATAGTTTATTACCATTAAATTTATTATTTTTATTATGATTGCAATTTTGTTTTAATTAACGGACATTTTATTTATATTATATACTTTACTTTTAAATATAGTATAATATTTTAATTAAGACAAGCATAAGTCATTTAAATATTTATCTAATTAGTAAATTATATATATAAAGGAGAGAGAAAGAGAAGCCAATAAAAAAATTTAATTAGCAGCAAATATTGTATAATTTAAGAAATTCATTTGACAGTATTTCACTACCATTCTCAATGTGGAGAGTAGTGGGTCGTGTGACAGTCTGAGTTCGAATCCCGCCTATATTACATATATATAAATGCAGGTTTAAGCCTGTGCAATGTATTAATGTATAAAATTGTACATTAACAAATGATATCTAGATTTTGTTTCTTAAAAGGCCTTATTGTATAATGAATGGTTAAAGCATTCTTTTCCCACTCTTACAACTTAAATTAAAATCTGATAAAATTGGAAGTAGGATATCATAAGCCAACCTAAGCATCGGTGTTCGAGAGGTCAGCGACAGTTGATTTACAAGCAGTTATCCCGGGTTGGCGGGTTCGCTTCCGGCTGATGCTATGACACATAGGAAGAAAAAAACAACTAGTTATTGATTGCTGAATCGGTATCATTGTTCACAAAAAAATGTTGAAACTCTCGTTTCCCTGAGAGATGATTAACCAAAATATAACAGTCTTCTTCATTGTTTCTTTTTTCTTTTTGAGTATTATTGAGGAGATTTTTGACCAATGGTAAACTACTTACATTTTACATCTTAATGCCTGCATTATCTTAAAGTATAACCTCTTGATTTTTAGCAATAACACTGAGTTATCATTGATGATATTTTGCCATTTCCTTAGTACAATTTATTTACGATGTTATCATAAAGTTTAATGAACACTTTACATCGTTACAGAGATTTATTTTTTTGGAGGGAGGAGCTTATAAAATAGCTACATGGGTTAATTAATACTGTAATTTTTCCATTTAACTGAAAATCAGTCCAGAAATAATTAAATGAACATCAAAAAACTTTAATAATTTTTTTTTAAATATTCCCCAAAAAAATGTGTAAAAATTATTTGTTTTTATTTAGTACGAAACTAAAAATCTTCAGATTAATTAATCATCTTCAGGTTAGATAATCAGCATAATGATCCTACTATAAGTCACTAAATAAGACAAAAAATTGTTTTCATACTGATTATTAAACAATATACCTAATAACTATTGTTTTTAAATAAATTAGTCAATAAATATTAATTTGATATTGAACAATGATTATCAAGTAATTAAAAGATATAGATGGTCATTTAATTACTTATATCTCTTAAAATAATATTCTTTTGACATCTTTCAATTAACAAGATAAATCTATCAGTATTTCTGACATACTTTATTGTCTTTTTTACATATATTTTCAGCTATTAATGAACAATAAAAAAATATATTATCTACTAAGCATCATCTCATTTTCACAAACTTGATCCTTTCTTTCTATTCCAGTGTTAAGTATTACAAAATAAGTTGTTAGCAGTTATCAGATGTTAGTACAATTTTATCACCATCCTTACAGCAGATTGTACATTTTGCCTTTATGAATAAAGACTTGAGATTCAAAATTAAAAGCAATACACTTACACATTGGCCTTAGATTACAGACAGAGAAGAAAAATGTTTTTGTTAGAGAGTCAAATAATATATTGATACAACTTATGTCTGATAAGAATTGTACATACTATACATAAAAACTGATTTGTCTTCTACATACTAGTTGCATATATAATAAATCAAATTGATAAAGCAATTACCTTTTTGATTTGGGATCAATTTAAGTGCTATCTTTCGTTTTTTATTGATGAGTTCTGTCTGGTTAATTCTAGACTTTATGCTTTCCAAAGGCTTCAACAATTACTGTGGGAATCAACTATATTAGCATCCAGCTGTGTTCTAGCTCCAAACATATAAAATATCACTTATATTGTATTCGGTTTTGGTTTTGTATATCCAGTTGAAATAAACAATTCTTTTATTATAAACTATTGGTAAAGGAATTAAAACAATAGAGAAAATGAATTATCATTTAATAGATGATGGCATTTAAATCTTTTAAGATTATTTTCCAATAATTGCTTACACAAATTATTGTTGTTTTTTATTTTATTCTCACAAATTATACTATAGTCTTTAAAACACTGATATAATTAAGAGATTGATAATAATGATGGTGCTACCCTTAAGTGGATCTGTATTTTTTATAAGTTCAAAAAAAATAGTTTAATCTCCAAAAAAAAATTGTCTCAAATCCTTTCTGTGATCTTTAATTTATCAAACAAAGAAAAGACTAGAATTGTTTTGTGCGTTTTTTATTACTCTGTAATTGATAGGATCCCAGGGTCTATTTAATAATCTATATAGACATACATTTATACATAATCACGTATAAAAAATTATGGCACTAAGATCTTTTCAATATATGAGATGTCTTTTCCCCCATAAACTCATATTACTAATTTTCATATTGCAATTTATTGACATTTGTAAAATGCTTGATTCGCCACTAAAAATGCAAAGCAAATAATTAAAAAATTATTTTCCTTCCTTTTTATCATCTGTTAAAATACACACATGATATAGAATGTATACCCATTTGATGTGACGTGGTGTGATGTACTGTGACTTCTCCTTAAACGAGTCAGAAATCTCTCAGCAGCTATGCCCAGAGAAACCTGTTAGCCACTTTACCTTCCTTTTCCATTGTCCACCCTAAGTTTTTCCATAATCTGCTCCATCCCATTTTCACAACATAAACTTTGTCAACTTCATGACCTTCATATCTAAATCCCCCTTATTTTTTCCCAAAAGTAGCATAAAAACCAATAACTCACTTTCTGTATAATCACTTTGTTCATATTTAACCTTCCATAACTTTATTATTTGTATCCTTTCTGCTTCCAAACATTTACATTGAAGTAACAGATGCCTAATATTTTCTATGCCTTTTTTACACAACTTGCAGGCTAAATTACCCATATTTTTCCATTTACGTGTATATTCCCTTGTTGCTAAAGATCCCATTCGAGCCTTAAACAATAAACTACTTTCCTTACTATTATCATAAATTAACTCACACCCAATGTTCTGTTTACTTTTATATATATTTAAACTCATTTTACTCTCCATACTAGTTCTCCATCTCTCCAACTTTCTATTCTTTATTAATGCATCTATTCTTCTATCCCACTCCTTCCCACTATAACACTCAACAATCCTCCTAACACAATCATCCCATTTTTTGTACAAGTATATTGACATAACTTCTTTATCCAAATCTTCTGCATACCGCATTACCTTTCTCACCCATCTTGTTGCCTGCTCTTTACTTGTAACCCAATTAAATACTATTTTGGATATTCTTTTATTATCCGTAAACTGCAATCTACTGAACATTTTCAATTTGCTTTTTGCATCCCTCATATAAAAAATTGACCTTCCCATTTCTCCTTGACTTGCCTCTTTTGCTGTCCACACCTCAGCATCTAATGCATGTCTTCCTACTTCCCTTTGTACTTTTTCTAAGCAATCTAATATCCCTTTACTAACACATAATGCATCATTGCCATATGTTAACCCGGCCACTGCCACCCCCTTTCCATACAATTCTAGCTACATCATATTTATTATATGAAAACACTGTTAATTTCTTTATCAATCCCTTTCTTTTCTTTGCTTCATTTATCAATTTTTTCTCCCATTCATCCAAGCAATTTTTCTTACTACTCAAGATGATTCCCAAATAACTATATCTATTCACCACACTTAACTTTATATCCCCCAATAAGAAATCTTTGTCTTCTCTTTCCCCAGTATTTACCATCATTATATTTGATTTTTCTTCACTAAATTTAATCCCCATATCTTTACCCTCCCCAGCACATACCCTCAGCATAACTTCCATATCTTCTCTTCTTTCTGCACACAAAAAGACATCATCTGCAAAAAAAAAAGACCGGACAATTTATATACTCTCTTGCTACCTGTTAATGGTATCTCTATCCCTCTTCCTAGTCTTTCTATTGCTCTCTCCATTTCACTCACACAAACAAAATAGGTGAAATAGGGCATCCTTGCCTCAGTTCCACCCCATTTTTACCTTTAACTGATTCTATATCCCCTAATTGATATGTATAGTAATTATTTTCATATAATTTCTTAATAACACCCACTAAAGCTTCATCCATTCACAGATTTGCTAAACTTATCCATAATCTATTTCTATTCACTCTATCATATGCCTTCTCTATATCTATAAAACTCATATATAACTGTCTACCTGAATTTCTACTCATATCTATAAGTTGTGTAACTACAAATAAACTATCTCCTATATGCCTATCTGACCTAAAACCTCCTTGCATTTCCCCCACTACATTATTTTTTTTCATCCATTTTGCAACTCTTCCAGCCACAATATATGAAAAACCTTTATATAAAACTGATGTTACTGCTATTGGTCTATAATTATTTAACTTTCTATGATCCTTACCTTTTCCTTTAAATAATAATCTTACTCTTGTATTACTCCAACTACCCGGAAAAACTCTCTTCGGTGCCGTCTTATTAAAACATGATAGTAACTTTACTTTTGCCCTATGCTCCAAATTCATTATCAACTCTGCTGCCCATCCATCTAATCCTCTTGCCTTACCACTTCTCAATTTCTTCTCTGCCTCATTCAGTTCATTTTCTGTAAATGCAATATTCCCATTACTATATGCTTTCATATTTTCTATCCCTCTGTCCTTCACATCTAACATCTTTTCTATATCCATTACATAACTATTCAATATTCTCTCTAATTCTTCTCTAGAGCTACACTCTATTCCCTCCTCATCCAGTAATACTATCTCTCTCTTCCCTAAATTTCTCCTTTTAATGTAATTCCAAAATTTTTTACTCCCATCTCTTCCACTTTTATTAATATCATCCAATAATTTACTATTTAGTTTCATTCTCTCTCTATAATTATCTATTTTAGCTAACTTCTTCTTTTCTAAGTACTTTTCCTATTTAGCATTAATATCTTTTTTACTTTCTTCATTCTTAATAGCACACTTATATTCTCTGCATGCTTTTTACCTCTCTTTTACACTTTTACTAACTCTTATTTTTCTATTACTTTTATTTTTTTGAATATTCTCACCTAAAACCCTATTTGAAACTTTTTCTATTTCATCACACCAATCCTCATACTCATTTCCAATCAACTCTTCCATGATTTCTTCAACTTGTATTTTATACTCTTCTAACTTATTCTTATCATTTACTCTCCATCCACATCTTTCACTATTGTTTCTACTTTTATTCCTATTTTCCATCACATTACTAACTATTTCAATTACAACAAAATTATGATCACTATTACATACTCTCTCTTTATTATCAAACACCTTAATTTTCCGTACTTTATTCATTCCCTCTTTCTCTACCAATATATAATCTATTGTGTGGGATATATTATTCCTAGACCATGTATATTGTCCCTCATAAATATTATATAAGTTTTCAATGCTCAAATTTACTCTCTGACAAAATTTCTTCAAAAGCTGTCCATTCTTATTGTCTACATCATCAATTTCTTCAATATTCCCATTCATATCTCCTATAACCATTATTCTCTTCCCCTTTTCTTTAAAACTCTGTATATCCTTAACTAGGCACTCATATATGCTATTGTTCCATTTCATTATAGTTTGACTATCTCCAGTAGCTATATAAACTACAGCCACCATCCATTCTTGTTTTCCCAATCCTATTTCAAACCACATATGTTCTTGGCATTTAACAGTATTTAAATATTTTTTTGATATAACACCTATACCACCACCCTTTTTTTCTTTCTCTTTTCTATTTATACCCTGCCATACCAAATTTTCCAAAACAGGTTCTTCTTCTTCTCTTAGATGTGTTTTCATTATTGCTAATACCTCAAGCTCTTCATTTTCAATTGCTTTGTTTAATTCCTGTCATTTTTCTGGTCTCCTACCACCTTGCATATTCAAATACCCAATTTTAACAATTTTTTCTTTCCTAACTACTCTTTTATAAATTTTTTTATTCTTTCTTCTCCATTATGCTTATAAATAACTTGCTTACCATTTATTTTACAGACCCATTTCCTCTCCACATCTACATTTATATCTAAATCAACTGCCCTTTGTTTAATCCTTACATCCCATCCATTCTTCTTCTTTTTAATAACACTACAATTTAAAATCTCACCCACTCCCCTTTTTACAAGTTTCCTGAACTATATTTTTTATAAATCAGACTCCCTAAAAGTTCACTTCCTTGTTTCCCTAAGTGCAACCCATCTTTACCAAATAACTCCCTCTTCCCAATAAAAAAATCCCACACATCCACAAACGTAACATCATTGCTCTCACACAATTCTTTTAATCTCTCATTATAGAATATGCCCTATCTAACATATACCTTTTATCAAATCTTGGTAATAATCCAACTATTCCTACTCTTCCTTTAACCATTCTCAAATTCCTAATCAGTCCTGCGTACTCACCCATTACACTCTCTGATGACTCTGGTAAATTATTAATCCCTACCATAACATATACATCTCTATTCCCTTGCTTTTTTACTTTATCTGTAACATCTCTAATTTTCATTTCAACAAAATTTTTATTAACAATAAATAGTGATTACATACTAATAAAGGATAAATAAATGAATAAGTTGTACAATAATATGATTATATAATGTTCTATTTGTCATCTGGCTAGATTATGTTATGAGAGCACAATTGTTATACTCTTATGTGGTTAGGTATATTGAAGAGATTATAAGAACTTGTTTAATGGTATTAGCATTTTTAATATCATGAATATTTTCTTCTTTTAGAATTGCCTATTCTATAATGCTGGGTAGGTGGGAGTTGATAATCAGGAAAAGGAAAGAGCAGTTAAAGACCAGGTGTCATCAAAGACTTTACTGGAGGCCAGGAGCTGGTCACGTTTCTTTATTTTTTTGAGCATTTGATAAAACAATGGTATGATTTGTGGCGGGGGTAATTCCATGAGAGTTTTGCATCTCACTATCCATATGGAATAAAGGACAAAGGTAGAAAGCCTTATTATTGAAAAAAATCCATTATGAATGGCATTTTTAAGTGAGAAAATCATATCAGGTCTTATGTTGGAATTAATTATAATTATATCTTTCAGTGTTTTAAGTCTTGGGCACCGGTGTATAATATGGTCTATAGTTTCATCTTCACAAGCACACAGACCACATAAAGGGTCAATGCTGGTAAAACTTCTTTGATGATAAAGAAACCAATTCGTGGGAAGCGCATTAAAATTTATTTTAGTGATGAAGTCAAGGAATTTGGGTTCCAGACTCCATCTTTTGAAGTGAGTAATGAGTCTTTGGTTGGTTACTTTTAGGCTGGTTTTAATGGGTTGTTGATTATAGTTGATTATATTGTATGCTTCCCATAAGGTGATTTTTTGATTAAGGTTAAAGGGTATAATCGGGTTGTAGAGTTGTAGGTGGTCTATTAGGGATGCTATCCATGAACTGGAAGAGGGCAGAGGATGATCTGTCTGTGTAATTTTTTTTAATAATGTTGGAGTATCTGCAGGAGAGGGTCAGATTAAGTAGAGTGTTGTGGGTTTTCTGTAAAATGTTTTGTTGTATTGAGTGGAATGACAGTCCATTGAACTTGCATGGTCATTGGATACCTCGCAAGCTAATAGCAACTGTTCTTCCTCTCCAGAGAAGTTTGGTGCATAATCGGTTAATTTTATTTTGAAACTGTTTAGACATTTTTACGAATGGAAGATAATATGAAATTTTTGGCATTATGATCATGTTGAGGAGGCCAACCTTTCCATATAATGAAAGGTATACTCTAGAGAGTGAAGTGGTGATGGCTTCAGTTGATTGAAGGATTGAATCTTGAATCTCTCTTGCCATTGCAGTTGGAGTTTTGAAAATTGGGAAACCTAGGTATCTTTGGGGTTTTGCAGAAAAGGGAGAGTTAATTTGTTTACCAGACATTATCTTCCAGATGGAAGATTTGTTAAAATTTATTTGTAGGCCAAGTTTCATTGTATTTCTGTTTAAGATGTTCATGAGATGGGGAAGATATTTAATGGTGAGAAGCACAACCATGATGTCATCTATATATGCAAATACATTGAAGTTTTTATTGAGAGAGGGAAGGAATATTTCAGGGAGGTTTTTTTCTATATCTGTCAGAAGAGGGTTGATGTATGCTGTGAAGAAAAAGGCACTGAGCGGATATCCTTGAGGGATTGACTTGTGAGTGGAGATCCTTGAGGGATCGACTTGTATGGCTTGAAGCCTGGTATGATCTTGCCATCAAGAGAGAGAAAAATCTCTCTGTTGTTGAGCAGATTGCTGCCCATCTGAACAATCCCAGCTGGAATGTCGCATTCCAACAGAATATCCAGGAGGATGTTTATCTGGACTGAATCAAATGCTGCTGCAATATCCAGATGGACAGCAATAGGTTTTGATTTACGATGAACTCTGATGTAATTGAAGAGTGCAGTTACATTGGACATGGCATGCAAGGTTGATGATCCCTTTTTTTCTGTATTGGTTTGACGAGATATGGCTAAGAATTTGAGTTTGGATTTGATCTTTAATGACTGACTCAATTATCTTAATAAGTAATGGGGTCATGGAAATTGGCCGGATACTGTTAATGTCATTTAATGGTTTTTCTTTTTTAATAAAAGGCACGAGTGCCACTGGGTAAAGATCTGTTATGTTTCTGTTGCCAGAGGCTAGGTGATCAATCATTTTTTTAATAATTGGCACAGTGAATTGACTGAGGTGTTTGAGAAGGAAATTTGGGATGCCATGAAGGCCAGGATGAATGTCATCAGGGAGAGATGTTATCTTCTTTTTGATTTGGATTTCTGTGATGCCATGTTTACCAGGGTTACCAGCATCCAACCAGCTGTTTATAGGAGGAGCTCCATCTTTTTGCATTAATTGGCAGAATTGTTTGCTGATGTGCTGCATCATTGGAAAGCCAATGAGATTGGTTCCATTAGTATTAATGGATAAGGGAGTGATTTGTTTTTTATTGTATTCCAGTGCCCATCTGAGGTAGTCTCTCATCCAGCAGTGTTGTTGTGCTAAGAAACATTTGGCTCTTCTGATGGATATATATTCTGCAAGGGACTTTTGCTTGATTTTGTAGAGATTTTTAAGGAAGATATTTTTTTCTATATTTGTGAAATTTTGCTGTGATGCTTGAAGTTGTATATTAATGTCTGTTAGGTCATTTAAAAAGCCATTAGGTCCTTTGATTTTCCTGGTGTCATGATTTAATATGGATTGTAGTATTCTGATGAAGGAAAACCAGCCCTCCTCAGCAGGAAGGGAAAGGATGTTTATTTTCTGGAAAAGGATGTATGCCTCAGACACTATCGCTTCGGTCATATTTGGGTGATCATGTGCATGGTTTTACCAGGTCCATCAATAGGTGTAGGGATTGAAATAGGTGTAAGTTGTAAGATTAGGGCCAATGATCAGAGAAAGCAACAGGGGTCAAGGCTGCATCAAGGTTGAAATGGAGGTCTGGGGTGTAGTAAACCAAATCAATCAGGGACTTTTTAGTTTTAATATAGAAAGAGTAGGCTTCGGGAGGGAAGAATCCCTCTCCACACATTAATCTGTGATTTATTAGATGCAAAAATCTCTTGTTGAAGTCATTGTATGTGGTGTTAAAGTCTCCCAGAAGAATAGTAGGGGAAGTTCTGTTAGCGTTGATGGCATTTAGGATATGGATTATTTTTAGATATTGAGAGGTGTCTTTGGCTGAATATATATAAGCTATAATGATTGGATAACCCCAATAGTCTATTTCTATGATAATAATATTGGCATCTAGGAATAGAATGCTAAAACTGTTTGGTGGTGATGACTTGCTGAGAAGAAATACCGACTCCACCTGAAGCAGAATGACCTATGGAAAATTTAGTAAATCCAAGAGCTGAGAGAAGAGATAGTATTTTATGATCAGTCTTATGGTGATATTTAGTTTCACCCATAAGAAGTATATGAGGGGAGCAGAGCGAGAGCCAGTTTTTAATAGCTAGAACTCTATCAATTGAGTTGATGCTGCGAATATTAATGCCAGCAATTTTGCAGAACATGATAGATTAATCCAAACCGTCCTCAGCAAAGTGTACCAAGTCAATGTGGAACATCTCCATGTTAATGAGGTCTGATGTTGTTTGGCAATCAGAATCTTGTGATTGAACTTGTGGATGGATTGATGATATATTTGTTGGTTGAGGAAAAGCATCCATGAAGTCTTCAGTGTTTGAAGAAGTAATGTAATCTGTCTGAGATTCGTCAGAAGGATCAATGGTATTGATGGTTGTAGGATCCATGGTTTTTCTCTTTTTTTCTATGGATTTGTGAAGCTTTGTGCTGGATATATCTGAAATTTGTTTGTTAGAGGGTGGTGATGAGTAATGTATCAGATGGGAGATGTCATCATCACAGCTTGATTTATCTGAGTGAATTGATTTTCTTTTAATTTTCTTATTTGTATTTTGGGTATTTGTTGTGTCAGTTTTTTGAGGGTTTTGAAGTTTAATAATGTTGTTTTCTTTTTCCTGTTCTTTTGATAAAAGTGTTTTTTTTTTATTGTTATAAGAATTTGGTTTAAATTTTAGACCCGAGTCATTTTCGGTTTGCTGTAACTGATGTGAAACATTAATTATGCTGGCTTTTGGGTTAAGCGTTTGATAAGTCTTTTCATCTGGATGGTTAATTATTGCAGGAGTTGAAGAATTGAGGACAGTTTGTGGATCACTTTGTTTAGGTTTGCTAGACTTAGCTGTCACGAATGATGATGTATCAAAGGTTTTAAACTGGATGGGAGTTGTTATGGATGGATGAATTGTTTTAAAATTTATTAAGCATATTTTCTTTATTGCCTGGGTTTTCCTTGCTCTCAGATGGTTTGGTCATATTGTCTTCTTTTGTGGAAAGAGTTTGACCCAATATTGTTTCTCGGGGATTAGTATAATATGTATCGTATGTATGATCTTGAGTATTATTGGTTTGAGTGATTGGTTTAGGAGCAGTATATGTTATTGCTTGGTTCTCTGATTCACTATTATTAGTGTAGAGCTTGGCATTTGTTCTTTCTTGAATATTTTCATTTTGAAAGATAGGTTTGAACATGAAAGGGTTTGTTGGAGGATTTATTTGAATCAGATTGTCTGGGCTTGTGAGGTTGCTGTTTGAATTAGGCCAATGTGGTGATTGTCTGTTTAAGGATGTGATAGCCTTGTTAATAGGTCTACCAGGACATCTGTGAACTTTATTCTTTTTAATACCACAGTGTGTACAAATTCTTGCTGCACAATCTTTAATGAGGTGTGTTCTTTGAAGGCAGAAGAAACATTGTGGCTGTACTCCCCTGAACGTCAAAACCATAGGAGAACCTCTTGCAGTAATAATGGTGGGTATGTCAGTGGGTATAATGTTTTTCTTTAATGTAAGTGTGAAGATAACTGTATTGGACAGGATTTGTTTCTTCGAAGTGAGGGTTTAATAGGTGTTTAAATTTGCTAACTGAACCATAATTAATAAGAATGTCTTGTAGTTCTTGTTCTTTCAAGTGGGCAAGGCAGTTTTGAATTCTGCCGGATAGTGTAACTGGACGGTTCATATCTATGGAGCATAGTATATAATTTCCTAAAGATCCGTAGTTATTTTTAAAGTTCATACAGTCCACCCACATTTTAAACTCAACGATAACATAGTGGTCATTGGGATGATTAAGGATCATGTGAATGTCTCTGCCTAATTGCTTTTGATTGATTAGACTGTATAGTTGTTCTAGAGGGAACTTATATAAAGCACATTGTTGATTTGTTATGGCTAAGATTAACGACTTATCACTGTAGTAGTTTGCAAACGATTTATATAGACTGTTAGGAATCATTTTGTTGAAATCGTTATTTATTTTAAGGTACATGTCATCATTAAGGTCATTTATATTAAATGAGACATTTTCCAGAATGTTTGATTCTTGTTCTATGTCTAATTCTGAGATATTCAAATATAGTTCATTAAAATTATCGGCCTTAATATTTTCGGAGATGCTCTCAAAATTTTTAGACCTTACGATATTTGCGTACATAGAGGAATTTTTCAATATTGGTATTGAGGAAATTGGTTTAGATTGTAAGTTGGCTGATGTAGCAATGGATTGTTCTGTGCTATAATCTTTGTTTGTTTTGGAATGAGATTTATCAGTTTTAAAATTTATTTCTTCTTTTTGATTTTTAAATTTACTGTTGACAAACTGTAATGTCACAGCACTGGATTTGTCGACCTCTGGTGGTAAAGTTTTAACTTTAAAAATTTCGCCGAAATCATCTTGTTGGTAATTTTGTCTATTATTTTCAGATATGGTTTTCAGGGAATTATTGGGCAAAGGAAATTGCTCATTAGAGTTTTCTGAGGGTGCGTAAAGTCTGCGGAGAGGAGATGATTGGTTTTTGTTTGTATTTTTAAGGGTTTTGCATGATGAGATATTTATGCTATTGTTTATATTAGGGGTAAGTTGAATATTTTCTAAACTTTTGTTGATATTTGCGATGATGTTTTCTTTTGATTTATTGGTTTGTGGGTTTTTATACATTGTAGAGCTTAGTTTAGATGCATTTAGATTAGATCTAAGGCTATAAAATTTACGACCGATGACTGCATTGTTAGATTGAATGCTGAGATTGGAGCTAACTTTATTTTGAGAGTTATCAATTATATTATCACTTTCCATAATATATAATGATTAAAACTGACTTACCTTGAATAAAAAACATAAAGGTAAGGGGACAATCATCCCTGTCTTCCTGAAACTGAATCGCTAAGAGACGCTTTTTTTAAGACCAGTTGCAAAGATGGTTAACATCTCTAATTTTAGCTCCCAGAAAACATACTCTTACATACCTGTTTATATTTTCCCTTGCAATTATATCTCCACATTCTCTTATTAATGAATCCCCTATCAATACTGTCTCACAGTCTACTTTCTCTGCTTCATTCACAATCTTCTCTATCACCTTCTGGACTTCCTCATCTACTTCTTCCTTATCATTCCTACTTAGTAATCCCTTTATCTGCTCACACTTTGTCTCTAATGATTTTAATTTTTCTTCTACATCCTTTACCTCCTCCTCTATCTTACTTATTCTTTGGCCAACCATCTCCAATGCACTACCTATTTTTCCATCCATATCTCTTGTCACTCCACTACAAACACACTCTATCCTGCCTTCCTCAACTATGCTTTGCTCCATTCCTCCTGACTTTCTCTTTACGCTATCTACACTTTGAAACCCCTTTTTCACCTCTTTTATCACATTCACACACTGTCTACATAACCATAAACCTGCTACATCCTTCCTAATCTTATTTAAGCATTTCAAGTGGAAAACCTTATCACATATGTTTATTTCTTTTTTTCCTGCAGTGCCATCTCTGAATCATTCCATATATTACTTAGCAACATAATTTACATATTGACCACAAATATGGTAAGGTCCTGATATGTCTGCATCACAAGTTATATTATGAAATAGGGTATTATATTTTATATGCTTATAGATCAACTTTAATGCTTTCCCTCCTATCAAAAAATCTTGAAAACTACTTGAAAACATTCTTGGGACTCATGGATTCACTACCATATACATATGAACCATTAGCATACTGTTTCAAAAAACTAGTCTTATAAGAAGATATAGGAGTACAGATACCTACTGCCACTTTATTATTGCAGTTTTTTAAAAAGAAAATTTTAGGTGGAGTGATGGGACTCAAGAAAAGGAAAGTGCACTGTTTCACATTTAATTGATATTGCTGTATTGATTAAATTTTACATTTATTGACTTACATTTAATTAACCATAGGATTATTAAAATGAGAAGTAATGACTCTTACCTGTGATTTATTAAATATTGCTGTATTGGATAAGTTGTGTTTATATTTAATTTAAGTCTGAATTTTACTTGGAATTACATGTCAGAAAAACTAATCATATAAGGTCTGGAAGTGCAGGACTAAATTATCATTAAGTGCTTTTATTCAAATTGCATTCTCTGTATGTTTGTGTTTGTTTGTTTCATTATATTTTAAGTAATGTGTGTAAGAGGGCAGTATAAAGATTTGTTTGGTTTCAATTGAAAACTTTTAAAATGAGCTTAATACATTTTTAAAAATGCACAGCATTTTTTTGTTTCAATGAAAAACTTGTTTTAAGTTATAATAAAACAAAGTTACTTTACATCTTACTTTAAAGTAAAATCATATATTAAAAAAAGTTACTTTACAATATAACTTTTCTAGGCATTCTTTTATAAATTTATAAAATTGCAGGTCTTAGAATTTAAATAAGTTTTAACTAACATATGTGATTCTAAAAATGTATTTATGGACACATATTAAATAGGGTATATGCAAAAGGAATATACATATTGACTTATAGCAGAAATATCTAATGATATAATACAAACTATTAGTGTCAAGTTCATTTAAGTATATTATAGTTGAACATTTTAACAGTAAAAACTTAAAAATAAATAGAGATAAAAAATATTTTCTAGTAAATGCTTTTATTTATCATGCACTAAAAACCAAAATAATAATTTTTTTTTCAAAGATAATTGGGTTTAGTAGATTGAACTTGAAATAAAAGTGGGAGGGGGTCCAGAAATTAATTAACTCCATTCTTATACTCCATTCTATGTCGACTCTCCATCCATGATTTTATTTTAAGATCAATGTAAAAAAAACCAATGATGGTAGAAGAAATAAATAGTTTTTTGGTTTTAGATGTATGACAATTAAAAGTATTTACTATAAAATATTTTTATCCCTATTTATTTTATTCTTGAAGTCTTTCTGATAAAAAGAAAGGGATGGTTCCTTAAACTGATATACAGAAGAAAAGATCTGTTTTGTTGTTTTAAATATTCTAATTGTAAATACTAAAATAAGTATAAATACACATTTTATTGTTGCTGTTTTTAATATAAATATTAAACATTACCATGAATGTTTAATATTTTAATAACTGAATAACAATAATAATAAATAGCTATTTTTTGACATTAAAATTTATTCTTAGTGAGCTATTATGTTTTTTATTAGCTTTATATTTACTTTAATCTTGTTTTTAATCTATTTTCCCTGCATACTATTCATATATTGAAACTAACCATTTTATAATTTTTGTAGTCATTATCAATGTTTATTAAGTGAAAATAATAATAATAAAATAAATTAATTTATTAAAACAAAGACTTTGATGCAATATTTATAAGTATAATTAAAAAAAAGAAATGTTAAACTACTTAAACGTGCTAATATTAAAGGTTTAATTTAAATTCACATTAGATACAAGCAAAGTTTCATTTAATCTTGCCATCAAATAATAATAATAATAATAATAGGAATAGTATTAGTAGTAGTAGTAGTAGTATTAACAGTAGTAGTTAGTAGTAGTAGTAGTAGTAGTAGTAGTAGTAGTAGTAGTAGTAGTAAAAGAAGAGTTTTGCGGATGTGCTAATATATCTAGTCTCTATAAAAGGTCTTAGTTTTAAACAATACATTTTCAGTCATATGCATTCAATATGCATTCAAAATTCTCTAAAATTGTGATACACTATTTTTGAAGATAAAGGCAAGTAATTTAATTTATATATTTTGTCTGCATTAATTTACAATTTGTTTTTAATTGACTTTTATGGTTGAAGGCAAAGAAATGTTAAAATCATGCCCATCTCCATAAAAATACCATGTGCATAAGTCATATATTATAAAATCACTAAATAATACCAAATCTACAACAAAAAACATTTTCTATTATTAATAATTACTCAATTCCAACTTTGCGATTCTGGAAAACAACAATAGATGGCATTACAGAAGTTGATCTAAAATTATGTTGACCTCGATTATGTTGTGGAAATACAGAAGTTGATCTAAGTACTACCTCGATTGAAGAAAATCCAATAAGCTTCCCAATACTATGGAACAATGATCAGCTATAGAATATTATGAAAAATTTAATGGTATCATACCAAAAGATTTGTTTTCTTTATTTAGATGATTTTTTATGGATTAGTCAATAATTTTAGCAATCACTGATCTTAACTTTTTTTTTCACAAATGTCCTAAGAAATTACTGGATATGACCTTAAATTGTATCTACTTTCAATAGACTAGCTCTACATATTTTTATTAATCTAGATATAATTTGGGTCAGTTCATCCAATTCTCACTCCTTTCTGGCTACATTATACCACAGTATTTGAACTCGGGGAGTAATTGCTTAGACTCTCTTATCAGGGAAGAAGATCAAACAACTCAATGATATTAGTGCTGAAATTTTACAACACAGAGCAAAGGAACTGATTTTTTTAAAAATCAGAACTGATTAAAAGAAAAATCAAAATTCTTGATAATTATAATGTAATAATAATAAATCAAAATAAACAAAAAAAATTTGAACATTTGAAAAAAAAAAGCATTTTAAACGATTCCATAATTGTTCATGTGATGTTTAATGGTTTAATACTAACCCTGCCCAATAGGATGATGGTGATTGTGTTTATTAACAATAGACACTAAAATCCATAGATGCAATATTGGATTCAGATCTGTATGACTATACAAGCAAATGAACCTGAATTAAAACTTTATTGTGTTTTCATTTTGAACTTATAGCTTTATGGTTAACTAAAAAGGTAAAAAGTTGCTACTGGGGGGGGGGGGGTTGCATTAGATCCTAAGATCTAGGTGCAGTGCTCTCAAATCCAAGACTCCTCACTGATGAAAGCCACAGTCTAGAAGCTAGTCTGGGTATATTGAATAAGTATGCACTAGATAGGGATCTTGTGCACAAACCTTCTTGCATCCATTGATTACTTTGGCTTGCACTGTGTGACACTACTGTATGGAGAGTTTAGCCTCTGCTTTAACAGCTTGTGTTTGCATAGGAAATGGAGATCATATAATGTTTATTAGATTAAAAATGTCTAAGTGTAAATGTTAATTGGAAACTTTAATAGATATCTGACAACTATATTAACTAATAGTTCAACCTACCTTTAAATCCTCTTGAAATAGATGTTCATTAGCTGCATTTTTCCACCATATAATTTTAAAACAAATACATAGCTAATTTATATATCGAATAAGAGTCTTTTCATATAAATATAAACAATTAGAATTTATCAAAATAATAGAAAATAGTTGTTTTTTATGTGCACACACAACTTTTCAGAACTTAGGTGGAAATATATTTAAAGAACGATTTTTATTTTTTAATTAAGTTATATGTTATAGAAACAGACTTTCTTTTTATATATATATAATATTATCTATAGTGAACAGATTATCTTCAAAACCATGATTTTGATCTTCAGGTTATAAGTTTGATAGAAAAAAAATTAAAGATGAAAACCAGATGCAACTACATTAGTTGAAGTTTTGAATTACATATTTCAGTGATAAACACAAAAACAGCTTGGAATAGATGGCAGTAGAAAAGTAGTGGGAAGCATTGCTCTAGTTTATACAATAGTAAGATGAAAGCATCATATGAAATTGTGTTGGTAAGTTGCATGTTATTGTTTTTATTTTTTTATTTTCAAAAATCTTTAATTGGAGACCAGGGAAAAAAATTTTATTCCATTATTTTTCCCTCCGCATTAATCATTTAAACTATTTTCAAAATCTTCAATAGAGTGAATGAAAACTGGGTATTGAATAAATGACATGCTAACAAAAAAAAATAGAAAGAAAAATATTTTCTGCGTCTTCAAATAATGATTTTTAAAAAAAAAACTCTCACACACACACAAAGTTATTTTACTTATCTAAAAACCAGAAAGTTCTTTAAATCTATTTAGCCTAAATTGCTGTGTTTACAAAACTTTCAGCAGTAAAACAGTGGAATAACCAATTAACTAAATAACGAATTCAAATCAACTGCATAAGTAACTAGCTAATTGTTGGGGGTTCTTCATAAGTTCCGTTTTTTCCGGATTTGAACCGGTATCCAACATATTTTTTCAGGACAATTAATTGTCCCGTTTTTTTTAACAATTCATTTTTACTTTTATTTTTTAATTTTTAATTTCAACTTTATATTTAAGTTTTATTTTTTATAAATTAATATTTACTCATTTAATATTTCATAATCAATTTTTTGATTGGTTAATCAGTAATTTTTCCCAAATAGAAATGGCTCGCCATTAATTTGGTGCTTAGTAATATGTGATTTCAATTTGTGATTTTATTTCAATAAAAAATGATGCATATGAATTTATTGCTCTGGAGTTCATAAGAAGTTCCAGCGCCCTACCAACAATGTCAAATGCTACGGGGTTCATTTTAATAGATAATATATGTATACACACAAGTCTCTTTTGCTTTTGTTTATATTATGATATAAGTATAATGTTAGTAATATAAATGTCGTTATATGTTTTGTGAGTAATCTGCAATGAAATTGTTTTTGTTTTTTTTTAGTCGTGTTTTTGTGGTTAGGTCCTGTGGAAATATGAACATCCTAGCCATATGTCTGTTTCAAAATACATCATGGAAATGTATAATAAATATGTTTTTTGTCTCCAAGAGAATTTAAATGCATGCAGTATTATTGAACAAAATTGTTTTTCAGCAATCTACATAGATATCCTTGATTAAACATCTTATACAAACATGGACTGCTGCTCCTAGTGAAAAAAACGTGCAGAGTCCTAAACTACATGAACTAAAACCTTCAAAACCATCCAAAGTTTATTCAAATCAAATTTCATACAAAACTTGATTAAAAACATTATCACCAAAGAACCAAGTACAATGAGGAAAACTAAAATTATTCATCTACAAAGGACAAAAATCAGCCTGTTGCATCTAAGCATAACTCAGAAACCTCCTCATTCATCCATGAAACTTCTAAAGACTTAACATACAGCAATTCCTTTAAAGTTAATGTCACATATGGAACCAAGGCTATCAACATTGCTTCTTATCAAAGACTCTTCGTTACCTGGACTACACACCCTTTCCATATCCCCTTCCCATTTCATATGTATCCTCTTCCCCCTCAACATATTGTACTTGAATTTCATTTTGCCATGTAGTCATCTCTTTGTAAACCTTTTAACTATTGTGTATTTTGTCTTTTTGATGAATGAAAGCTTTCATCGCTAAAAAGAAAAAAAAAGGTCATTGTGTAGAAAAGTAGAAATGATTTTAATTTGTATTAGTTGTATGTTTCACCACACATCAGGTTCAAATCTCATGGCTCTTAAATGCATTTTTTTCTATTCTATATTAATGCTAAATTAATCTTTACATAAAATAAAAAGTTTACGTTAATAGATTACTTTCATTATAATTATGTGTACCTATTGTAATTTAATTATATATCCATACATCCTGTTGACAATGTTATCTGATCACATTTTGAGGAATGATTTATTCCATTATTTATACTATACTAATTTAATTTACTTACATCAAAATGTATATAATATTGAAATACAATTATAGTATATATACTTAAGCTAGATTTAATTAAAGGTAATTTGAACCTAGACTTGACTGTAGGAAGTTTGAAATGTCTGAATTCAAATCCCTTTAATTACATAATGTATATAGTATATATTTATAGATCATGAGAAACAAGTTTGATCTGACAAAAGATGAAATTGTTTGTGCAGAAAGAGAGGACAGAAAACGAAAAGTTAATGAGGTGTGGATGATAGCTAAAAATCGATCGATTTGCCATAAACAAAACAAACCAGCATCCTTTTATTGAAGAAGTTGGCACTATGAAGCAATTTAAATATTTCTGAATAATGAAGCAACAAATTTAAATGAATTTAAATAATGAATAAAACTATTAACCACGAACATAGAAAAAATGAATGATTTGTATGAGTGTGATATGTAATATATCGAAAGCATGCTAGGTATGAGTAAAAGTGTATAGATAAAAAAATATATAGTTACCTTTTCTGCTTAAATGCCCAAACATTTATATTACTAATATATATAATGGCTTCAGTTATTTCCAATATAAGGTATATTTTTTATTAAATGTTTAATTGTTCAATCATCGCATGTCTAAAATTTTAGTCAAAAATTGTCTAATTTGTTTTATTAAAACTATAAATGTAATGATATTTTTTGTTTTTTATTTAAATCTTAATATGACTTATAGCAAGTAGAAATCCCACAGCTAGCCATTATATGGAAGTAATAAATTAGTACATCTTTAACGGTTCATTGTTAGTGACAAACGTCGTTTTTTTAAGCAACAGAAGTTAGCTGATAATTTCTCACTTCATTGTTTTGCTATTATATTAATTATTCATACTTGTTTTAATTTCAGGAAATATCAGTATATTAAAACCTGCTGACGGCATTAAACCCTAATAACGCATCAAACAAACCAAGGAATATATACAACAAAATTAGAATTAACTAGTATAACTTAATAGATGAAACAATTAAATATTCTAAGCAAGCAGTTGTAAACAAAATAGTTCAAATATAAACAAAAAAAGCCAACGGTCAGCTTGTTCTGAATTTCAGTATAGAAGTATTATAAAAAGCCTATTATAGTAAACTTTGCAGAGAGGGCGGAAGATTCGAATTAGTTTTATGAACTGCTATTAATTACTCATATTTTCAAAATACTCCTGAATTGTTGCCTGACAAATGTTTTATTTTTTTCGGGGGGGGGGGCAATTTTAAATAAATGCTATCATGTGCGGTTTAGTGTAGCAGTAAAGTAATTAATTCAAGAGTTTCAAGTCCTTGGATCGAATTTCAACTATATCACTTCTGTGCTTAATATTAAATGGCTTCTTATTATTACTATTACTATTTACATTTCCATGATAAAACTTTAAAAAAAAAAAAAAAAGGATTAGACTTTATTGGTACAAAATGTTTTACAAGGTAGACATTGATTTACATAGTATAATATGGAGATCTAAGATAATGCACTGTATTTTTTGTCCATAGCGTTTCCAAAAATTGATCAACCTTTGAAAACTCAAAGAAATAATCCAAAAGATGATTAATTATTAAAAGTAAATCTAGGTTACAATTGGAAATTATTCGTAAAGTCTAGAGTTCAAATATGAATAGTGTCTTAGGAGTACAATATTGAAAAATCCAATTTGCAGCAGTTAAGTTCAGGAATAGGAGAACACTTAAGATAATATAAAATACAGGCTATGTCAATCTACTGTTCAGTTCTCCAGAATGGCTTCAAATATCCCCAGAAGAGAGCAATCCAGCATACTTTGGAAGACATGGAGAACAAGGAAATAACTAAGCTTTGAAATGTCTCTGCTGAAAACCATTCTAGTCCATCAAGAAGAGCCACATGAACAGCAAAGGGCCAATTCTATCAATAAACACATTAGAAATAATAGAAATAAATAAGGTGAATCACTTGCAATTAAAACCATTAGACCAAACTGCAGCTTATTTTGTAGTAACGCATGGATAGAATCATTTATAAGAATGATGCTAAAAAATAGCATTATTTTTCTTTTCCTATGAATGAGAAAGTCAGTGTCAAAAACGATCCCCATAGCACCCTCATCCCAGCTCCCATACTCAACAGAATTAGGATTTAGGCTCCCAGGGCCCCTCCCAACCACCATACCCTCTCATCCACTCTGCAAAACTGAGTGAAATGAAGAATTTTCATTAAAAGGCAAAATCATAGAAATCTTTTGAAATTTTCAATGGTTGCCATCTAATTAGCATAGCATTTTTATAATGGTTGAAATTATTCTTACTTATGATATCATGTTGACATGACTTGTATATGAAGAGAGAGCTAAGAAACTACTCTTTTAAATAGGAATAGTTTTAGAGAAAATTAATTCTCTAACCTAAGAAAAAAGGAACTAAAATGGGGAGCCAGAAACAGAGTCAACTGGAATCCTTGGCTCCTTCTAGTGGATTCTAAAACTAATTATTTATGACAACTTAAAAATTCATAGTAAACTTTTCAATAATTATTCAATATGTAATAATTTGAAATAAACCAGAGAATACTCTAAATAACATGTAATTTAAAAAAACTATTGTTCCACTGCCAGTTATTATGCTAAAATATTTAAATTGTGTGAACCCCGCTTTGAATTTGACTTGAATTAATTTGCAAATATTTACAATAAAGTAATATGATCATATGATATATACATAAGTAATCTCAGATAATAATTTTTATAAATATTACTTAAGAAAAAATGTAATGGATGACTTTACATTTATAGTAGATCAAATATTTAATACTTTAGTTATAACTATATACTATACAAAAAGTTCAAATCTACTGCCTTATATAGCATGTCGTAAAATAAAAAAGGTTATTGAATTATATCACAAAATCAAATTAGACAAAGGATTTTAGTTATATGAATATGCTCTAATATTAATTATGATTATTATTATCATCATCTTTTAAGCCAAATTATGAATTAATTAATAAACTGCAAGAGGAATATGATAAATTGTATCAACAAATGCAGCAGAAAAACCTAACGAAAAAAAATAAAAAAGCTAATTCCTAGCTTACAATTGATATCAAAACTAACTATTAACTACACCAAAATTTATATGCCTTATAGAAAACGTATTTTTACAATGTTAGAAGTTCAAACTAAGCTTGCATCTGGTTTACATGTTGACGAATATACTTTTAAAATGTTAAAAATCAAGTTTGGTGAGACTGAAAATGAAATAAAAACATATGAAAGCATTGTTACAGATGAGCATAAAAAATAAGTAACTAAAGAAGAAAAAATACAGGAAAAGATTAATAAATTAAAGATGAAAATAATTTGTGCAAAATGATTCAATCCATTCATCTATTTACAAATGTTTAGATTATGCCTTGATATCAGCAATATGGAAGCTTTATAAGCAGATGTGTTGTGAAAAAATTGATTGGTCACACATTAACTAACGAATAATGTTTAGTGTAACAAAACAAAGAACTAAACAGACACCAACTATAGAAGACCTAAGACATATTTCTATTGAAAATATTGAATTCACAATATTAGGTAGAATATTATTGAAAATATTACATCAGTTGATAAATAAAAAAACTATCAACTGCATATCATGCTATAAAAGAATTAAGTACAATGAATTCACTTTTGAAAATTCAAGAAGTGATTAAGGATGTCGGAGAATTAAAATTGATAGAATATTTTGCAATGAAAATTGATTTTAAGTCAATGTTTGGTTTGGTACATTGGATATACTAATTCAAAGCCATAAAGCAATTTTACCAGATCATAGATACTTAGTTCAAGCAATAGAGAATTATATTAGAAAGAGTAGAATCTCAAAAACTATATGAAATACTCAGAATTTTTATTCTAGAAAGAAAAATACCACAAGGATCATCACTCTTTGCAGTATACGTAGACCAGATCGTCAAAGACATTGAAAACCAAGTATCAGGTATTTATCTTTCTCATTTGGGTGTGAAGATAGTGGCAATAGCTTTTATTGATGATATAATAATATTTTTTAGAATAGTTTTCAAAATGAAATGGGATTCTTTATACAATCATTAAATTGTGCAACTTGGCAATTAGCTACAGGTAGAAAGATGCTATTATTAAAACAGGCAAAACTCGCTATACGTATTGCCACTCAGTGCACGCCAGAATAATCAGTGGGTGCTGGAAGGCTTGGGCATAAAATCCCCATCAAGTCACTGAGTGGCAATATGTATAGTGAGTTTACCTGTTTAAATAACAGTTAAAAACAAGCATAAAAAATGGTGATTATGCAATGTTAGAAAGATACTATCTGAATTCCAGGCAATTCCATCTTTGTTTTTAGGAATACCACTTTATATATCAAAAACATATATAAATCAATACTTAAACAAGATGGTAATTGATAAAATAAATAAAAAAAATTAAATCTTTCTCATTAGTTAAGCTTTATAAAATTATTAAAACCAAAATTTTTAATGTCATTGCTATGGACGTCTTAGGTTATTACGCATCATGGATAAGTGTTTTCAATATAAAAGTAAATAAATTGAATGAAATAGCTAATAACTATATTTGGGGGAAATCTTCACATCTGTTATCAATTTCAATATTACAATTACCAATTGGTCAAGGAGGCTTCAATCTTATTGATCCAAAATTATATGTGTCATATATAAATCCACGAATATATACTAATATAATACCAAGACAAAAGTTTTAGTCCATCATCGTCAGATGCTAATTAAACAGGTCTACATGTTTATAGATGACACTTAGCCATCTTAATCCCTAAAATATATTCAATAGAAAATTAAAACATTTTTAAACCCAGAAACAAAGCTTAAACGGAATTGGTTTTCCATTGAGCAAAATTTTATGGATTATTATTTAATTAAGCTTTGTTTCTGAACATTTATTTTAAAACAGATTATTTTGAAATAAATTTAGTTAAAATAATTTATTTTTTTAACTAAATTTAAATTGATTAATTTTTATTCTAAGCAAAGGTTTTTATTGATGTGTGTGTGCTTATATAATACAAATCTATATTTTAAAAAAAACAATCCAATTTATAAAATCTAAACTTGATCCATTTTTTTTTACCATTTAAATTAATAAAATATTTAAATTACTTAGTTCTATCTGACATTTAGATGTACTCTCAAGTAATGATTTTCTTATACTTTGTTTCTCTAGATTTAAGTCCGGTATTAGTTTTCTCAGCAGATTGAACCTTAACTGGTGTTTTTCTTTTGTTTGCTTTTTCAAAATTGTTGCATACTATTGCTCTTAAACTATAGGATTGTTTAATTAATTTATTCTACTCTTCATCTTCATCACTCTTTTCACATTTCTCTTCTGAATCTTTATACTCTATTTGCATATAATGTCAGGATGTATTTATACCATCAATATAAAATATATTTTTTTTAAATAACAGGGAAAATCCAGTCTTATATGCAATATCACTATGGGTTGTGCTATGACATGTTTTCTATCATAATTGTTCTGGATAAAAGTTATAGAAATTGTATTTTTGAGCTTGAATCTAATGTGAATATGGGAAGATATTCCAAATAATAACTTTGTTGAACATAATGTAGTCTTGAACTATCCATTTAATATTGCTTGATTTCTCTACTAAAATATTAATATAATCATTCATCACCACACTAAATTTGGTAGTATGATTTCTAATTATATAAGTGATATCAAGAATAAACAAAGCAGTTGATAAAATTATGCCTCTGCTCTTTATAGGCAGCAATCTCTTTTGCAAAACAAAATTTCTCCATCAGCCAAGTCCATAAATAATATATTGATATCCTGTTGTTTTGTTTATGCCATTATTTCATGTTGCCTTTAAATTTGCATTAGCATAATCCAAGTGATCATGATTTGCATCTATTTGTTTTATTAAATCTGGACTGTTTTTTTTTTATATTTTGTTTCTGCTCATTTTCTACCTTTCACTCCATTTGTCTTGGGTTAACATCTATTATTTGATCTTTCTCATTTTTTATATTTTGATCTGAACATTCTATCTACTCTTCCATGACATGTTCTTCAGTAGGATTGGTATTATTTTTACTAACTTCATCTCTGTTTGTAATGCTCTTGATACCACCAATTAGTAAATCTTTATTCTGCATTGTATGCGTGATCTAATTTCTTAGTGTGAACAGCATATTTCATTGACTTCAATATGATTATCTTCATGATTTGAATGTTATCCTTTTTTTTTATTTAACCCATGTTTCTCATACTTTCCTTAATATTCTGGTAATTTTTGTTTATTATTTGATTATATTTTTCTATTTGAGCACTGATATCTAACTAATTTTTTCATCATTAAATGCTGATTTTGTTTAACATTCTATTGTGCACTGATTTTGATACAACTTTTGCATTATACACCTGATCATTTCCCTAAGTAATAGCTATTTTTGATTCTCTGATTCAGTATTGTATAAAGAGAAAAAATTATGTATTCCAATGTTATATAAAACAGTTAACTATGTTATACTTTTTGTTGCTTCTATGTTGAACTTCACTCCAAAGCTACTCTCCATACTTCCATGAATGTCACTTTATTTGCTTTATATAACTACTTTTGCTGTTATTTCTGATTACTATCTTGTGCCAAGCACTCTTAAATAAATCTTATACTAAATCTTCTGCCATCTGGCTTTCAGGTCTCAGGGTGTATTTTTTTTGTAATCTTGTCTCATGTTGTAGGGTCAAATAGCAATAACTATCTTATTATAGGCTTTGAATATTTATGTTCTATGTTGGAGACCCAAAAAATATTGAATATGCTATTGGAAAAAATATGTAGGTTACTAAGAATTCAGAGATTTTTTAGGAATATCAATTGGCATGGTAGACAAATGCTAAAACAGATCTAACAATAAACAAAATAAAATTTATCAACAGTTCAAGTGCAAATGTTCAGCCTAAATACTAATATTTACAAAGTATCATCTCTGAAGACTCAGTAAGTCTATTATTTATCTAATTCTGTTAGATATGTACTGTAAGTTTCACTTTTGCATTAAAGGAACAAACAAAACAGCATAAATTAATTACAAATGTTTGAAAGGTTGTTAACTTTCTTTTCTTAAACTATAAATAAATAATGTAGTGCTTTAGTCTCTATATAATGCCAAAAGTTTGCATTTAAAAGAAGTATCCTTTTAAAATGATTTTATTCATTTTAGAGAGGAAAATGGATATGTGAATAATATAACATGTAGTTTGGATAAAATTCTTATTCTTTCATTATTTTATGTTTCTTTTTTTGTTACTGCATTCACTATAGTAAATTATAAATGATATAACTAAATCTTTAATATTTTAATATATTTGTTTTTTTGATTTGTATAATATTATACTGGAAAGATATGTATGTAAAATATATTACCAGTGTAATATATTGGAAAAGTGGTATAAATTGTTAATTTATGCTAGAATAAAAAATAGTACTTGTATTATGAAACATAAATGTTTCTTGTATATAATAATTCATTTTTATTAGATAGATGCTGTTTTAAATTCCCAGAGTTAATTTGGAGCATTACTATAGTTTTCTATGACATTAATGAAAAATTTATAAATAGGGCTGAATAGAGAAAACTCTCCTTTTTATTTTCAATAGAAACACATCTAAATTTTTTGATATGATTTTCTTTTATTTATTTTAAAAGTATTCTTTTATTTATTTTAAAAGTATATAGTTATATGAACAAAATGCAGAGGTAAATAGCAATATTATCTTTTCATAAATTGGGTAGTTTGTTGAAGATTTATGAGGAGCAACAATTTATTGTAAAAATGAAAAGAAACCAAAATGTTTCAATACATTCTAAACCATCCCAATATTTTTATCCTTTAAAATAGATGTTACCTATGTTTTAATAAGAGTATAAATACTAGTAATGTCAGATTGTGTACAGAAATCATATTCATCTGGTAGTACAATTTTATTGGACCAGTTAATCATCTTATTTAAGATATGAATCAATTTAAGTTTCCATTATATTGTTCTGGATAAAGCTAGCATCAATATATTTGTAATATTTTGAGATAAATATTTGATCATGAAACAATATTTTTCCATGTCATCATGGATACAAACTAATGGTTGTGTACTTGTAGCATCACATAAAACAATAATAATTATTTAAAAGGATAATCTATAAATAATGGAATTGACAAAATATGCTTGAATATTTGTATCTTTTTTGGAACAATCACATACTATTGGATTGGGGATGATGCTATTCTAGAAATACTATATTTGAAAACTATCACTCAAGTTATTTGTTCATATTTATCATTAATATTGATATATTTTTTATTTTCCTATATTTAAAATGTATAGTATTTGTTGATAAATAGTATATAGTTTTAGATTAAATAGCAATCCATTCACATACCTAAATATAAGAGAGTTAATATTTTCCTAAGTTTGAACTTACATTGTGCAGCATGGCAACTATTATTTTAATTTTAAAATATTCATTTTTTTATTTAATGATTATAAATTAATTTCAGATATATCACTTATATTAGGAGTTCAAAAAGGATTATCATATATATATAATTTTGATTAAATATATTTTTATATGAAGTATAAAAATAAAATATTTCTTGAACTCTTGTATTTCAGAACATGTAGTTCCACAACATATTATAATACATAAACAAATGTTTTGTATTTAGCATCCAATAGGTGAAGATTGATGTGTAATCATCTATTTAAATATAAAATTAATGTCAATTGATAATTTATTATACATAAAATTGATCATAGTTGTATATATTAATTGTTTATAATCTATTCACCCTATTTATATTTTTGTTATATAATTGATATTCATTTATTAATAAATTTTAATTTAAGTTAAAACAAACAAATGTGTCTGATTATTGATCAATTGTACATTATGAATTTATTGATTAATAGCATTCAAGAGGAACAAAAAGAACTGACTATATCGCATAAGTTATTTGAGATAACCATAGAATAATTTGAAATAGTTTGGAAATCAAATTTTAGGATTGGTGAGTATGATTATATATTGTAACTGGACCACCATACAACCCCTTTATTACCTCAGTTGTAACAATTTCCTGATGAGCATGTTGCAGGAAGGAATTATTGATTGGCATTCCTCAATGCAGATGTTATCCCCCCCCTACAACAATATTTCCTGCTCATCAGAGAATGTAGCACCATAGAGACTGGAAGCATCTAGACATTTCTGTGTTTGGTTTTTCAAATGGCACCACTAGAGTTCCATCTCACTACAACCTGACTTACCTAGGTCTAGTTATGCCAGATGTAGCTCAGGAGGCATGAGATTCTCATGAACAAGCACACTGAATGATGAATGATGTAATAACAAAAAAATAGAATTGAACAACTGGATAACTAAAATTAATTTTAAGTAACAACAATTTTATTTAACAACTTAATTTGCAAGTCCATCTAATAAAGTTCATTCATATCCATGTGATGACTCATTTTCAGTTCATTTATAAAAAAGTTAGAAGCAGTTTTTTAATCAATAGTTCATTTACAAGTCATTCTAATAAAGTTCATTCTTCATTTCAAATGAAGGCTCATTTTGATTTATCTTGGGTAAAGAATTCAAAGGGTCTTTTATCAAATAGATGTCTACCAATACTGCATGAATATTTTTCAACTCTTTATTCCATATATGTACATCCTTTTTAGGTAGGTAAATAGGTAAGATGAGCTATTCCAGATCTGTAAGGTTTCTATAGTTCAGTCAAGTATCAATGTACATTGGTGCTCATAAGTTTCATTATTTTTTTTGTATGCAATCGAGATGCATATAAGCATTTGTAATTTTTATAGTACTTCATTATTTTATTTAATTTATCAAAACAGGTCATGTGAACAATTCTTGGTTTGTGGACTATTCATAGTCCAGTCAGTGTAAATGTGCATCTATGTGCATAAGTTTCATTACTTTCTTCACATAACACCAATATGCAGGTAAGCATTTATAATCCATATAGTATTTCATTATTTTTTTCTAATCTATCAAATCATGTAGTGTAAACAATTCAGGGTTTATGGACTATTCATAATCCAGTCAGTGTAAATGTGCATCTATGTGCATAAGTTTCATTATTTTCTTCACATAATACCAATATGTAGGTAAGCATTTATAATCCATATAGTATTTCATTATTTTATTTATATACCATCGAGATGCCTGTAATTATTTGTAATTTTTATTTAGTGATATAGCATAACCATTATTATTTGGTTTGCTACAGATGTATATTTTTTCATATAAGTTGATCAGCAGTTGCATTTATTTATTAGCCAGTTAGGGTTATATGTAATAGCTCAGTATTTCTGGCTCTTCTAGGTATACTTATTTGTAAATCAATAATATCAATCATTATAAGTATTAATTTTTTTTAATTTTTTTTAATTCAAATGTATCTGTAGATGAGAAGTCAATCCTTATTAAAAATGCATTTTGATTATAAGTATTTTAGTATTTATAATTTATCTTTAATAAAACGTATTTCCATAGCTAAATTTATTCATAATTTTCTTTTTTTTTTAAGAAAGATGTTTTGTTTTATTTTTTATAAACACATATAAATATTACATATTTTATAAAATTGTTACCTTTATTTTTTTATATCCAGTCTGTTCCATCAAAAAGGGGTCCTTTTATTTAAGCTGAATGGCATTATTCCCTTTCATGAAGATCACCCAGGCAAGTCTTGGAGAATCATGGCTTTTGGATGAAGAGAAGAAGATGTTATGAATTAGCCTTCCATTGTTATGATATCCTTAATAAAAAATTTCTTTTCCATTATCAACAGTGGCTTTTAAAATCTTTTCATTTTAAAATCTACTTGAAAAATATCTTCATAAAATCTCTTTGAAAAACTTTTTTAGAATCCCCTCTGAACTTCCAACTCAACTATATATACTCTATCCCTGGATTGATTAAGCAACTCTGCCCATTGCATTTTATTTGTTCCACAGCTTTCATTTAAGCCAGGGTGCTTCTTTCTTCTTAAGGATTGGACAATATTTTTCATGGGACAGATAATGAACCAGGAGGATTAAGCCATGTTTTCCAATTTATTAAGACTGCCTCAAGCAATTATCACACTTTATATGACAACATTGTTCCAAAAATTAAAAATGTAATATAAAAAAAAAATGCCAGCTTTAAATAAATACAAGTGATATATTTAAATTATAATCTAAAATTATGAAATCAATAATGAAGGTTTCACTTTATTTTTTTTTCAGTTATAGAAAATAATGATTTTTTGTAAAGTCATAAACTAAACTTTTTGCTATATTTTTCTAAAAAAATATAAGACTGACTTTTTTATACATTTGCCATTTTTTAAGGTGGAAATAGCTCTTAGAATAAATACACACATAAAACAGCATTCTTGTTTCAATATATATATATATATGATAAACAAAAATGCAAGTTAAAAAACTTGCTAACGCTTGTATTTATGTCCACAGATGGCGTCCTACCAAAAACACCTATCAAGCGTATTTTCGTTTACATAAACGTCAGAGTAGTTAGTATTCACTATCTCTAACTATAATTCCACTTTCAGATCATGATTTCAAGCTATTTGCTATCGTCAGTGAAAGATAGGAATAAAGAAACTAGATCTAAATACAAACTCTGAAACAATTTCTATTCAGCTTGCAAGCGTGAATTTTTTAGACACGTAATGTCTTCAAACTCAGCATAGCAAACCAGATAGCTATATGGGTCTGATCTCAGTTCAGCATCACCACATAGTAGAAGCCTCTGCAATCTATATCATTGCAAGAAAGACCTCAAAGGTACATTTATGATAAACAAAAATGCAAGTTAAAAAACTTGCTAACGCTTGTATTTATGTCCACAGATGGCGTCCTACCAAAAACACCTATCAAGCGTATTTTCGTTTACATAAACGTCAGAGTAGTTAGTATTCACTATCTCTAACTATAATTCCACTTTCAGATCATGATTTCAAGCTATTTGCTATCGTCAGTGAAAGATAGGAATAAAGAAACTAGATCTAAATACAAACTCTGAGCGTTTATGAAACAATTTCTATTCAGCTTGCAAGCGTGAATTTTTTAGACACGTAATGTCTTCAAACTCAGCATAGCAAACCAGATAGCTATATGGGTCTGATCTCAGTTCAGCATCACCACATAGTAGAAGCCTCTGCAATCTATATCATTGCAAGAAAGACCTCAAAGGTACATTTATGATAAACAAAAATGCAAGTTAAAAAACTTGCTAACGCTTGTATTTATGTCCACAGATGGCGTCCTACCAAAAACACCTATCAAGCGTATTTTCGTTTACATAAACGTCAGAGTAGTTAGTATTCACTATCTCTAACTATAATTCCACTTTCAGATCATGATTTCAAGCTATTTGCTATCGTCAGTGAAAGATAGGAATAAAGAAACTAGATCTAAATACAAACTCTGAGCGTTTATGAAACAATTTCTATTCAGCTTGCAAGCGTGAATTTTTTAGACACGTAATGTCTTCAAACTCAGCATAGCAAACCAGATAGCTATATGGGTCTGATCTCAGTTCAGCATCACCACATAGTAGAAGCCTCTGCAATCTATATCATTGCAAGAAAGACCTCAAAGGTACATTTATGATAAACAAAAATGCAAGTTAAAAAACTTGCTAACGCTTGTATTTATGTCCACAGATGGCGTCCTACCAAAAACACCTATCAAGCGTATTTTGGTTTACATAAACGTCAGAGTAGTTAGTATTCACTATCTCTAACTATAATTCCACTTTCAGATCATGATTTCAAGCTATTTGCTATCGTCAGTGAAAGATAGGAATAAAGAAACTAGATCTAAATACAAACTCTGAGCGTTTATGAAAAAATTTCTATTCAGCTTGCAAGCGTGAATTTTTTAGACACGTAATGTCTTCAAACTCAGCATAGCAAACCAGATAGCTATATGGGTCTGATCTCAGTTCAGCATCACCACATAGTAGAAGCCTCTGCAATCTATATCATTGCAAGAAAGACCTCAAAGGTACATTTATGATAAACAAAAATGCAAGTTAAAAAACTTGCTAACGCTTGTATTTATGTCCACAGATGGCATCCTACCAAAAACACCTATCAAGCGTATATTTCGTTTCATAAACGTCAGAGTAGTTAGTATTCACTATCTCTAACTATAATTCCACTTTCAGATCATGATTTCAAGCTATTTGCTATCGTCAGTGAAAGATAGGAATAAAGAAACTAGATCTAAATACAAACTCTGAGCGTTTATGAAACAATTTCTATTCAGCTTGCAAGCGTGAATTTTTTAGACACGTAATGTCTTCAAACTCAGCATAGCAAACCAGATAGCTATATGGGTCTGATCTCAGTTCAGCATCACCACATAGTAGAAGCCTCTGCAATCTATATCATTGCAAGAAAGACCTCAAAGGTACATTTATGATAAACAAAAATGCAAGTTAAAAAACTTGCTAACGCTTGTATTTATGTCCACAGATGGCGTCCTACCAAAAACACCTATCAAGCGTATTTTCGTTTACATAAACGTCAGAGTAGTTAGTATTCACTATCTCTAACTATAATTCCACTTTCAGATCATGATTTCAAGCTATTTGCTATCGTCAGTGAAAGATAGGAATAAAGAAACTAGATCTAAATACAAACTCTGAGCGTTTATGAAACAATTTCTATTCAGCTTGCAAGCGTGAATTTTTTAGACACGTAATGTCTTCAAACTCAGCATAGCAAACCAGATAGCTATATGGGTCTGATCTCAGTTCAGCATCACCACATAGTAGAAGCCTCTGCAATCTATATCATTGCAAGAAAGACCTCAAAGGTACATTTATGATAAACAAAAATGCAAGTTAAAAAACTTGCTAACGCTTGTATCTGTGGACATAAATACAAGCGTTAGCAAGTTTTTTAACTTGCATTTTTGTTTATCATAAATGTACCTTTGAGGTCTTTCTTGCAATGATAAGATTGCAGAGGCTCTACTATGTGGTGATGCTGAACTGAGATCAGACATATAGCTATCTGGTTTGCTATGCTGAGTTTGACATTACGTGTCTAAAATTCAGCTTGCAAGCTGAATAGAAATTGTTTCATAAACGCTCAGAGTTTGTATTTAGATCTAGTTTCTTTATTCTATCTTTCACTGACGATAGCAAATAGCTTGAAATCATGATCTGAAAGGGAATTATAGTTAGAGATAGTGAATACTAACTACTCTGACGTTTATGTAAACGAAAATACGCTTGATAGGTGTTTTTGGTAGGAGCCATCTGTGGACTTAAATACAAGCGTTAGCAAGTTTTTTAACTTGCATTTTTGTTTATCATAAATGTACCTTTGAGGTCTTTCTTGCAATGATATAGATTGCAGAGGCTTCTACTATGTGGTGATGCTGAACTGAGATCAGACCCATATAGCTATCTGGTTTGCTATGCTGAGTTTGAAAGATTGCGTGTCTAAAAATTCACGCTTGCAAGCTGAATAGAAATTGTTTCATAAACGCTCAGAGTTTGTATTTAGATCTAGTTTCTTTATTCCTATCTTTCACTGACGATAGCAAATAGCTTGAAATCATGATTGAAATGGAATTATAGTTAGAGATAGTGAATACTAACTACTCTGACGTTTATGTAAACGAAAATACGCTTGATAGGTGTTTTTGGTAGGACGCCATCTGTGGACATAAATACAAGCGTTAGCAAGTTTTTTAACTTGCATTTTTGTTTATCATGTACCTTTGAGGTCTTTCTTGCAATGATATAGATTGCAGAGGCTTCTACTATGTGGTGATGCTGAACTGAGATCAGACCCATATAGCTATCTGGTTTGCTATGCTGAGTTTGAAGACATTACGTGTCTAAAAAATTCACGCTTGCAAGCTGAATAGAAATTGTTTCATAAACGCTCAGAGTTTGTATTTAGATCTAGTTTCTTTATTCCTATCTTTCACTGATGATAGCAAATACCTTGAAATCATGATCTGAAAGTGGAATTATAGTTAGAGATAGTGAATACTAACTACTCTGACGTTTATGTAAACGAAAATAGCTTGATAGGTGTTTTTGGTAGGAGCCATCTGTGGACATAAATACAAGCGTTAGCAAGTTTTTTAACTTGCATTTTTGTTTATCATAAATGTACCTTTGAGGTCTTTCTTGCAATGATATAGATTGCAGAGGCTTCTACTATGTGGTGATGCTGAAAAGAGATCAGACCCATATAGCTATCTGGTTTGCTATGCTGAGTTTGAAGACATTACGTGTCTAAAAAATTCACGCTTGCAAGCTGAATAGAAATTGTTTCATAAACGCTCAGAGTTTGTATTTAGATCTAGTTTCTTTATTCCTATCTTTCACTGAGATAGCAAATAGCTTGAAATCATGATCTGAAAGTGGAATTATAGTTAGAGATAGTGAATACTAACTACTCTGACGTTTATGTAAACGAAAATACGCTTGATAGGTGTTTTTGGTAGGAGCCATCTGTGGACATAAATACAAGCGTTAGCAAGTTTTTTAACTTGCATTTTTGTTTATCATAAATGTACCTTTGAGTCTTTCTTGCAATGATATAGATTGCAGAGCTTCTACTATGTGGTGATGCTGAACTGAGATCAGACCCATATAGCTATCTGGTTTGCTATGCTGAGTTTGAAGACATTACGTGTCTAAAAAATTCACGCTTGCAAGCTGAATAGAAATTGTTTCATAAACGCTCAGAGTTTGTATTTAGATCTAGTTTCTTTATTCCTATCTTTCACTGACGATAGCAAATAGCTTGAAATCATGATCTGAAAGTGGAATTATAGTTAGAGATAGTGAATACTAACTACTCTGACGTTTATGTAAACGAAAATACGCTTGATAGGTGTTTTTGGTAGGACGCCATCTGTGGACATAAATACAAGCGTTAGCAAGTTTTTTAACTTGCATTTTTGTTTATCATAAATGTACCTTTGAGGTCTTTCTTGCAATGATATAGATTGCAGAGGCTTCTACTATGTGGTGATGCTGAACTGAGATCAGACCCATATAGCTATCTGGTTTGCTATGCTGAGTTTGAAGACATTACGTGTCTAAAAAATTCACGCTTGCAAGCTGAATAGAAATTGTTTCATAAACGCTCAGAGTTTGTATTTAGATCTAGTTTCTTTATTCCTATCTTTCACTGACGATAGCAAATAGCTTAAAATCATGATCTGAAAGTGGAATTATAGTTAGAGATAGTGAATACTAACTACTCTGACGTTTATGTAAACGAAAATACGCTTGATAGGTGTTTTTGGTAGGACGCCATCTGTGGACATAAATACAAGCGTTAGCAAGTTTTTTAACTTGCATTTTTGTTTATCATAAATGTACCTTTGAGGTCTTTCTTGCAATGATATAGATTGCAGAGGCTTCTACTATGTGGTGATGCTGAACTGAGATCAGACCCATATAGCTATCTGGTTTGCTATGCTGAGTTTGAAGACATTACGTGTCTAAAAAATTCACGCTTGCAAGCTGAATAGAAATTGTTTCATAAACGCTCAGAGTTTGTATTTAGATCTAGTTTCTTTATTCTTATCTTTCACTGACGATAGCAAATAGCTTGAAATCATGATCTGAAAGTGGAATTATAGTTAGAGATAGTGAATACTAACTACTCTGACGTTTATGTAAACGAAAATACGCTTGATAGGTGTTTTTGGTAGGACGCCATCTGTGGACATAAATACAAGCGTTAGCAAGTTTTTTAACTTGCATTTTTGTTTATCATAAATGTACCTTTGAGGTCTTTCTTGCAATGATATAGATTGCAGAGGCTTCTACTATGTGGTGATGCTGAACTGAGATCAGACCCATATAGCTATCTGGTTTGCTATGCTGAGTTTGAAGACATTACGTGTCTAAAAAATTCACGCTTGCAAGCTGAATAGAAATTGTTTCATAAACGCTCAGAGTTTGTATTTAGATCTAGTTTCTTTATTCCTATCTTTCACTGACGATAGCAAATAGCTTGAAATCATGATCTGAAAGTGGAATTATAGTTAGAGATAGTGAATACTAACTACTCTGACGTTTATGTAAACGAAAATACGCTTGATAGGTGTTTTTGGTAGGACGCCATCTGTGGATATATATATATATATATATATATATATATATATATTCTAACCATGTCATTTGTACATTCACTTCTGGACAATATAATATTAAATAAAATGGGTTAGCTCAGTTACAGATTACATTTGGTTAAATGCAAAGAATTGATAAATAAAATATCCTGCATTAAAATTAAACATTCTACTAGCTCAAATTCAAAAAATAAGAATAAGGTTCAGTTTATAAAATAAATCAAATAAATATTTAATATTTCATGAGACTTGGAAGTGAAAATACAGATGACAAGAAAGATTACATTGAGCCAATATCCCACAGGATACTACCTCAATGGCATAAGAACACTACCCCCCCCATTACTATCTTAAATAAATAAACTTATAGTATTCTTACAACTTTAATAAATCCTACTCATTAAGATTAAACTAATACTTAAATCTTAATCTTTTATTTATAATAATTTAGCTCAATAAAAATCTCAGGTTCATAAAACTATTCTAAGTTAATTAAATCACTGTAGTAAAACATGATAAGGGATTTTTTATCATACTCAATATACTTAACTAATAATAACAAATAATAATAATATTCTTCATTGGATGGACTAAATTTTATGTATCCTTTCTCCTTATTATAATTTCTATTACCATAATAAAATAATAAAATACCATAATATATTCTTTTATCTTCATATAATAATATAATAAATATGTGGTAGTATTAGATAATCTGAAAAATATATTTGGGCAATTAATAGCATATAATTCGATGTACTATTATGATAATTAATTTATGACCATAAGATAATATAAAATGTGATTACTAAAATAAATAAATACCAGGAAAATATTCAAATTCTTAAAATAATTCTTTATTTATTTCTGTGCAAAAATAAAAATATTATGTTTGATTTTATCATTCTGGATGTAGCATGCATTTGAATGGAAAAGAAACAGTCTTAACACACAAATTTTTGAAAACAAATTTTAACAAAGTTTTATTATAACAATAAAATAATGTAAACAATTTGTTTACAGTATTTACACTGGATATCCTCAATTTGCACTATTATACAATTTTTATTTGAACCTAGTTAAATCTTCATTATGACTTAAAGTAATAATAATAAAAAAACTTTACAATTTTATCTATCTCTTTGAGATCAATTTTATGATAAAACTACATTTATTTAATACTTATTTTAAAACATATTATATCTTTAACTATGCTTCTTTTTTCTTTTATTGAAAACATCTATTGAAAGATGGTACGAAAAAACAAAATAAGAATACTAATAGAGAGTATGGATCTTTTTAAAATAAACAATTTCATTTCTGCAATGTTAAAAGATATCATATCAAAATATCTATTAATATTTTATTATTAGATTGTGTGGATATCGTTGTTCACTGCACTAGGATTATAAAATATAATACATCCCACTTAATATTACTATAATACTATATAGTTGTAATCACTGATATATTCCCTATATATTTACTAAATATAAAATTATACCTATGCTTATTGTTTATATTGTTTTACTTTATAAACATTGTATTTTAAAAATATGCAATACTCATTTACAATAAAATAAAATATTGAAAAGTTATTTAATATTTCAAAAGTGACTTTGCTTTACATATTTACTCCTGAAGTTTATTTTATTTTCAAAATAAAATCTAACAACATATTTTATGATTCTTTTTCCTTTTGAATCCGTTGGATTTTCAATTCCAATTTATACCAATTATACTTCTTCTTACAAGTAAATGAACTTATCTCTGTCAGACAATAGCATATCTTAAACTCTAAATTATCCATTATTTCTTTTAAAATATACCATACTGTACGATGTAGTTACTTTGGAAATATAGATAGCGAATAGATAAGTAGGGCCTAGGGAAGAAAAACTAGAGATAACTCATAGCACATATTGAAAAATATCATGGCACAGTGTATCTATAAGAAATAGAGGCATGACCTATTCTGTCTAATGGCCTCCAATACTATCAATGATGTTAAAGCTATTCCTTCAGCTTTATGGAAACATCAATATTTAAAGAAAATAGACACTGTCCACAAATAAATATACAATTACAGGGCTTTATTAACTGTATTGCATATCCACTAAGATTATAAAATACTATTCATATTCCCTAATTACATCCTACCTTAATATCATCTCCTGGGTTCATGTTCACCATACTACTACCAAGCCACTATCTTATCATTATTTCCTAAAAAAATTATCACATCTTACATCAACAAATAACTAGCATATTCAAAAATAATAAACAAAATTCAATTATAATTAGAGTGATCTCACTAATCCACAAGAAAAGTCTGCTTACTTTCTTATTCTATATTCTAAACACATACAAACTAGTCATATAAATACTTTGAACATTCAATAATATGAAAGTTTTTTAAAAGAATCACAAAAATGTTCATCATTATGTTGTGTTATATTACTAGTATAAAATTACAGTACGCATATTCTCAAAATCAATCCTAATCTCATAATTTAAAAGTGTTGTACAAAATGTGCCTTGCATATAATTTAACATTTATACTTCCATACATTATAATTCATAGGCAATCTGCAAAAAAAAAAGAAAAAAAAATACATTATAAAATATATCAATATTCATTAACTATTACCAAGTGATATTGACTTGTCATCACTTTTGCAGTTTTCTTTTTTCATCAATTAGATACAACATATGCATACATGAAAAACACATCCATACTTTTACTTAAATGTTCTTATTTAAATTATTGAAGTATTCTACTATAAGATTCTAATATTATCAATAAATTAATATTCTTTCCTACTCTTATAAAAATAATATTACATTTTAAAAATAAATGAGTCAAAACTATATTTACTTATTCTTCAGCTGAAATGAAATTTTCTTTACAAAGTTCAAAATGTTTTTTATTTTCTCGAGAGTTTTTTTTTTTTAATGTTCTCTTCAAGAGTAATTCTACAACTCCCCCATTGCTATGATGATGAACAAGACAAGGCTGTTTCCTACAGTGAGTGTTGTACTCCTTTTGGTACGAAAACCTCAGATTTTAAAAAAAATGAATAATAAAAAAATATTATGACATCTGGAAAATCTTGAAAAATTAAATAAAATAATCATCAATCCGTCCTGGAAAAGTTTACAGAATAATAATTTGTTTCTATTGTCCAGAATGATGACTATTAAAATCATAATAAAATCATAACTTTTAAAATAATTCCATGAAGTTACTATCCTAGAATATTCTATGTCAACCTGGTGATGATGCATCGTGTTTCTTTGACTTAGCTTGAATTATCCGGATAAACTATTTGTGCATTATAAAATATTTCCATAAATTCATACTTTTATTTATTCATGTATTCCTTTTCTTTTTAGATTTCTTCTTTTAGTAAAATTTATTACCATTTATTATCTACTTTCGGCGGTTTCATTATTATCTTAAAATTATCCATTTTTAAATAATTTTAGCAAAAATGCGTATAACCCTCTATCATTCAGGTTTTATACATAAGCTTTTCTAAATATTTCCTCAGTCTTTACTTAAAATAATTTTCTTGCAAATATTTTAAATGTTTTCCTTCAAAAAGGATATAACATTAATTTCTGTAGCATCGTTTCCATCAATTATTATAAAATATACTTGTCATTTTTACATATTAATCTTGGACAAGGCTATATTGCTGTTATATAAAAATAATGCATATTTTACTTTTAACCGGCAAATAGCTTTTCTATTAAGCTTCTTTACAATGTTCATAAAAATAATTTATTCACTGGAATAGTCCTCTGTGTTAATATTATTAATATTATACTTATAATTATTATATTTATCTTTAAAATTTCCATTACATACATATTAATTATTGGCATTTTCATATTTTTATTGCGAGGTAGATTAAGTTTCTGATGAATACTCCTGGTATAAAAAGACTTTAAAATTAGCAATGTATATTAAAATGAAGTTATTAAACTATTTTTATTTTACACTCTCTTTGCAAATACTATCAATAAATGTCCTATTAGCTTTGCAAATAAATTGTATGAGAGAACTAAAAAATTGACTAAATAATAAAATTTAAAATTACTATCTCCTCGATAACTACTGATACGATCACTGACCCATTTGATCACCTATTAATCACCCCTAATACTCTCCATGCAATCAGTATTTATATCCTAGAAAATACGTCATTCTATTGGTGGATTCTTACTTTTCATTTGATACCAAATTTGCATAATGTTGCAGACTTACACAATTAAATTTCAAAATAAAAAATATGGCGTATTAAAACTTTAAAATATTATTTAAAATATTACTTTACTAAATTACTTAAACATTTAAAATGACTTTTTTAAAACAATATTTAATAAATTTGTACCACTCTTAATATTTAATTTATCTATTTTATTTTAAAACAAATATTTAACTTTTATTAACTGTATTCGTCTTTATTACATTATTCAAAACATTTTATATGATAGTTAACTTAATATTTAATATTTGCTTTTATGATAGGTAATAATTATATCCAACTCTATAATGCAATTTTAAAATATTTTGAACTTTACTAATCTAAATACTAGCAAGCATGTGTGTATAACCATATTATTATACAAGTCACATGACTAATAGCCAAGACAGACTATCCGATTTTCTGTCTGGGAATAATAATAAATTGCTACACTTGTTGTATTAAATAAATAATACAATTATATAAAATTTGGAATAATAATTTGGAAAATATAGAATTAAATATAATTTTCACTACTATAAAACTTACTTTTAAAATATATTATATTAATTATAATTATTAAATATAATTTATAAATTTAAATATAACATTTATTTAACTATAAGTTTAACAATACTAAAATTGAACTTTTTAAACATACTTTTAAATATTTATAGCTGCATTATTTATTATGGCCAGCTTTTGCAACCATATGTAATAAATATTTTTAGCTTTACTTAACTATTTTGAGGTTATTCATTATACTTTTATGCATTACATATTTCATTTAGTTTCAAATTGTATCTTTAAGATATTATTAATACAATATAACTAACTCATAAAGAGAACATATTCTAAATTTAAAATTTTTTAATAATTTGCTGTGATGAGCTGAATCTGACCTATAGAAAAGGGCACAATATATATATATATATATATATATATCATTTTCTTTGTATTGTAATTCAAAAGCTATTGTGTAAATAAATATAAACTTGATATGGTAATAAAATATCAAATTTGATGTTGGATATTTAATGAATAATTGGATATTGTTGTAACTATTTCATTAATTACAAGTAACAATCATATTAAAATAGAAATTTTATTGGTATTAATTTGATAATTAGTGAGGATACAAAATAATATTTATCAAAAATAAATAAATAATAACGTGAAAGCTAAACACCTTCAAACAGATACGCTTTAAAAATGCTTACGTGACAGCCAATCAGATGGAATAATGGCATCAAATGGGACTCTAAATTCTAAAACACAAGCCAGAACTATTAGAAAAAGATGGGACCCATCTTAATCTATGCCTCAATTATATTTAAATAAGCCAGACTAAAGCATTTTGAACTAAGAGTGTGAAGCTTAAATACCTTCACATTTTAATCCACTAAATATTATATATATAAATTAACAACGCAAAATCATCCAATTTACAATGAAGCAATATTTTTAAATCTAATGAAATGATATTAATAAATGTAAATGTTTTAGAATTTAGAGTCCCATGTGATGCCATTATTCCATCTGATTGGCTGTCACGTAAGCATTTTTAAAGCGTATCTGTTTGAAGGTGTTTAGCTTTCACGTTATTACAATATTATATGTTTATGCTTAAATTTAATATATTTACATTTATTAATATCATTTCATTAGATTTAAAAATATTGCTTCGTTGTAAATTGGATGATTTCACGTTGTTAATTTATATATATAATATTTAGTGGCTTAATATGTGAAGGTATTTAAGCTTCACACTCTTAGTTCAAAATGCTTTAGTCTGGCTTATTTAAATATAATTGAGGCATAGATTAAGATGGGTCCCATCTTTTTCTAATAGTTCTGGCTTGTGTTTTAGAATTTAGAGTCCCATGTGATGCCATTATTCCATCTATTGGCTGTCACATAAGCATTTTTAAAGCGTATCTGTTTGAAGGTGTTTAGCTTTCACGTTATTATAATATTATCTGTTTATGCTTAAATTTAATATATTTACAAAAATAAATAAAGGAAATTGTAATCAAATATATGTGTGTTTTATTTAAATTATTATTGATTGGATAAATATTGTATTAAGTTCATAGTTAGTCATGAAGACTTTAATCTTATTCAATTATAAAGCTGATAGTAATATATTCTATTCTGTTACAAATCAGAATTGTTTGCTTTGATTATATTTAAATTTATTTGATGTAGATCATAAACCCAGTTTAACTATTAACTTTTAATATTCATATTTGATTATAGTAAATAATAGTAATTTTCATTATATGTCTTGATTGTTATATCATAAAATTTTAATAATCTAGCTACATGAAATTAAAAATAAATTGATATGATTAGTTGTACTTGAATAAATATTCAAGAAATCTACTGTTTCCTTTATATATTAGTATGATTGGACATGATATTACATCATTATAGAGTATTTCATTTTATTATAACTAACATAATTAGTAAGAGTAAAATCAATATAAGAATATAACATGGCTGAGTTAGTATAATTTATTATTTCATTCAATTGGGATTTAAAATTAATTATTGGGTTATATATTTATTTAAATATTATAGATATCGTAAACTTTAGGACATATTAAAATTGTCACGTCAATCATTCATGAACTATTTTATTTAGATATAAACGATGATAAATTTTAATATAAGTTTATTTTATGTTTAATTAGTTTAGTTGTTTAATGATTTATTTGTTTTATTCGATTATCAGTGAAATCTATCTTAAGCTTTTATCATAATTTTGAGACAAACATTGGAAGTACAAATGGAATACGATTCTTTATAAATAAAAAATGGATGGATAGGGTGTATCAGATAGAGTGACAAGATTAGTTATTCAACTTAATAGCAGATATCAAATGCAGATAATTCAGGTTTATGCCTCAACTAGTTCTCATTGTGATGATGAAGTATAGAATCTTTATATGGATGTACAAAAGGATTTTGATCTGACAAAACAACATTTTAAAATTGTCACGAGAGACTTTAGTAAACAATTGAAAAATGCAAATGCTAGGAGATCAATTTGATTATGTTCATCGAAATGACAGAAGTCACAGGGTTTGAAAAAAAAAGAACAACTTTGTATTATGGATTACTTTTTTAGAAAAATGTTAAATGAAAATGGATATGGAAGCATCCAAATGAATGTACAGCAAAATTGGATTATATTTTGATTAATAGAAAATATGTATTTTGAGATTGTTACATTTTTAATAAATTCAACACAGGAAGTGATCGTCGACTAGTGAGATGTAAGTAAAACTAGAAACAAATATTACTAAGAAAAATAGTATTCACAGCTGATATTCCTAATCTTAAGAAACATTTTAATGACTTTAAATTAAAACTTGCAAATCGTTTTCAAATATTAACAGATTTTGAAAATGATTCAGATTTGAATGAAATTATTAGGAAAATAACTGATACACTTCTGAAAACTGCAACAAAGGTAGCTAGTGCAAAAAGCAGCAATTGACCAATAAAATTTCTACTGAGGCAGGACAATTTGTGAAGAAAAGAAGAGGTGTGAAATTTGTATAAAAATGACACATTAAAAAGGATTGAATGTCTCAAATTTTGTAAAATGATGTAAAAAAGAGTTGATAATCATATAAAAAAAGTATAATTGTGAACTAGCAAGAAAAGCTGTAGAAGAGAGTAAAAGTCTCAAGAGTGTAAAGCAACATCTTGGTATTGGTAGAAAACTTATATTTGCAATAAAAAAAAGATGCAAGCAACTATTACTAAAAAGAGAAATGACATCAAAAAATGTGTACAAAAGTTCTATCAAGAATTATATATCAATAAAGAACAAAGAAAAGTATGAATTGCCCAGGATTTTAAATAAAGGAGGCATGCAATTAAATTTACGAAGAAGGGAAAAGTTCCAGGTAATAATGGAATTATAATTGATATCTTAAAAGAAGCAGGAGAAGAAATAAAAAAAATTTTAGCAGTTATATATCAAATATCTAAATGATAAAGGTATACCAGATGATTGAAAGAATGTAATATTAATATTTAAAAAAGATGTTGAAGAAAATATTAGAAAAATTTTACCAAAATAATTACAATTCATCTGCAGAAAACTTTGAATTTTAACCAAACAAAAGAACAAACTGAATTTAAAAGTGGTTTTAATACAATTAATCATATCCAAGTATTGAGAGAAGTTACAGAAAGAACCAATGAATACGAGTTGTCATTATGCTTTGGATTTGTAGATTATGAAAAGGCAATTTGATTCATATTTTTTCAGTGATTAAAGCATTGGATCATCAAGGATATTGTCATATTCTGAAGAATATGATTAACATTGAGATGAATGCATGAAAGAGTGACTCCATATCTCCAAAACTTTTCACAGCAGCATTTCAAAAAATATTTTATGGCTTAAAATGGAAAGCTAAAGAAAGACAAGTAAATGAGAGTTATTTAAGTCATTTATATTTTGCAGATGGTGTAGTTGTTTTTGCAAATAATGCTTTAGAACTTCAGAAAATGTTGCAAGAGTTATCAGGTGAAAGTAAGAAAGTAGAATAAAAGGTAAATGTTAAAAAGATTAAATTAATGTTCAATGGATGTTCTCAAAAGAGAAAATAAAGATTGATAACGATAAATTAAAAATATTAACAACTACAAATATCTTTGTCATATTATTATTATTATTATTATTATTATTATTATTATTATTATTATTATTATTATTATTATTATTATTATTATTATTATTATTATTATTATTATTATTATTATTATTATTATTATTATTATTATTATTATTATTATTATTATTATTATTATTATTATTATTATTATTATTATTATTATTATTATTATTATTATTATTATTATTATTATTATTATTATTATTATTATTATTATTATTATTATTATTATTATTATGCAAAACATTTTAAACAATAGAATACCATTATGCTATGAATCATCTAAAAAATATCCTCCTTGGTTCTCTAAGAAATTGATTTGTATTTACAAAAGAAAACATAAGCATCATAAGTTGTTTAAGAAATCAGGATCAGTAATATGTTATAATAACTTTATAAATTTTAGAAGATTATTTAAAACCATAGAAAAAATTGATTTCAAAAGATATATTGAGAAACTAGAGGACAACATAAAGTGCAATTCAAATTACTTTTGGTCATTTATTAAAAAGCATTCCGGTGTAAAAAATAAAATGTCAATTGACAATGGGAGTCTTACAGCTGATGATTTTGCCAACTACTTCTTATCATGTACAGAGAAAAATGTGACATCTAAATCACATATAGTTAAATCTGCTTTTAAAAGTAATGATTTGATAGTTATTGACTCATTAAATTATAATGACATTTTATTAGCAGTAAAACAGCTTAAAAATAAAAAAAGTTTTGGATATGATATGCTACCTGTTTTTATTTATAAAGGATGTGCTGAACTGCTAGCTCCAGTGCTTTGTTATATTTTTAATATCTCTTTACAGCAAGGTATTTTTCCTGATTCGTGGAAAGTTGCAAAAGTTATACCAATACCAAAAGTCAAATCAAATGATGTTAGTAATTATAGACCTATTTCATTATTATGTATAGCTGGAAAAATCTTTGAAAAATGTGTGTATAATAAAATAATAGATAAAGTATGTAATTCTTTATCTAAAACACAACATGGCTTTATCCCAGGTAGATCTGTTGAGACTAATTTGATAAATATTCAAGATGCTATTGCAAATGCAATTGATAACAGATTACAGCTAGATGTGATTTATTTTGATTTAAGCAAAGCATTTGACCGAGTAGATCACTCTAGATTGATTAGTAAGTTGCACATGATTGGTTTTAGTTGTGAACTTTTGCAATGGTTCATATCTTTTGTCTCAAATAGACCTAATTTTGTATCTTTTGGGTCTGCAAAATCATACACATATTTTAGTAATGCTGGAGTGCCTCAAGGAAGCATACTTGGACCATTGCTTTTTTCAGTTTATTCTTTGGATATAGAGCAGTGTGTAAGTGGTTCTGACATTCTCTGCTTTGCAGATGATATTAAACTGTATAAAACTATTAAGAATTTTGATGATCAGAAGATTTTGCAGTCTGATATCAAAAAATTTCAGGATTGGTGTGTGGGAAACTATATGGAAATTAACATTGGAAAAAGTTGTGTCATATCGTTTTCTAAAAAATCATCTACAAGTCTGTTTAATTATACACTAAACTCAAAAAGTATTTTAAGAAAAGAAGATCATAAAGATTTAGGTATTATTTTTAATAATAATGGAACATTTAATAATAATATTCAAAATATTATTACAAAAAGTTATAAAATAATGGGTTTAATTCTCAGAAACTGTCAAATGTTTAAGAGAAATACATGTGTGTATTTGTTTCATACATTGGTCTTACCTATTTTAAATTATGGATCTTTGATCTGGAACTCATCTAAATTAAATAATAGATTAGCACTGGAAAAGGTTTATAAAAAATTTTTCAGATACATTAAATCAGAAATAATATGTGACAACAATGCACTCTACAAAAGACGAATCTATACTGATATGAAGTATTTAAAAAAAATTACATCAGGTATAATAGATGTGAGAAGTTGCCAGACAACATTATCATTTAAGGTGAAGATAAAGGATACAAGATCAAAAAATTTGTATAATATTCCAAAATTTAAAAGTGAAACATTAAAAAATTCAGCATTAGTAAGATTACCTAGATTGTACAATAAGTACTTTAATACTGTTAATATATTTGAAACAGATGATAGAACATTTAGGACTACTGTGCAAAAAACTCTGCAAATGATTTGTGAACTAGATTAGCTGTGCATTTTTGTTTGGATGTAAAATCTGTTAAATGTACTATATTAAATTAAATTAAATTAAATTATTATTATTATTATTATTATTATTATTATTATTATTATTATTATTATTATTATTATTATTATTATTATTATTATTATTATTATTATTATTATTATTATTATTATTATAAATTATTATTATTATTATTATTATTATTATTATTATTATTATTATTATTATTATTATTATTATTATTATTATTATTATTATTATTATTATTATTATTATTATTATTATTATTTTTATTATTATTATTATTATTATTATAGATGGAAAGACAATGGATGAAATTATTTATAGAATTAAACTTGGTTGGAGTGTTTTGATAGAAATAATTTAGTATTAAAAGGAAATGTGTGTTACCAGTTCTTATTAATAGATTTGAGACTTGGACACTTAACAGAAGAACAATGTAGAGACTTCAGCTCACTCAGTAAAGTATAGAGAGATTATATTAGAAGCAACAAAAAGAGATTAAAAACAAAATACATGAGTGAGAGAACAAACAAGTGTTACTGACATCATTGAAAAAATTAAAAGACTGAAGTGGAGTTGGGCTGGACATATTGTTAGAAGAGAATAGTAGATGGACAGTTGAAATCTTAAACTGGATTCCAAGAGATTGTAAAAGATCTAGAAAGTGACCACATGTGAGATGGATGTAATAAGGAAGTGTGCTGGTATGATGTGAAGAAGAGAGGGTAGAGGTTGAAGAAGATGGATTGAACATGGAGAGATCTTCATCCTGCAGTGGATTAATAATGGTTAAAAATGATGATATATTGAGTTATGCTAATTTAATGTTTATAATTGTTATTTTCTGTTTGATTTTTAAACCAAGATTATTAAAAGTGAGATTCAATCTCTATAATTGATTGTAAATTTACTAATCATTAACACCATATATTTATCTTGCTCATATGGTAAGTTCACTCTGTATTTCCTTCAATGTTGGCATAGTTATACTTATAAACAACAAAAGCTTTAAAAATAGGTGAATCCATTCTACTTTTAACCCTTTATCAACCGAGTGTTATTATTCACAACTTGAGAAACTTTAAATGAAGAAAGATTGCATAAATTGAAAGATCTGTTTAATAATAAATGGGACAATGTTGAACTTGGTGAAGTTAGAAAAAATGAAGGGACAATTAGAATTAAAAGGTGAATATATACTTTATTACAAAGGCCAAATATTGGAAGCACATATGGAGTGGAATTTATTATAAATAAAAAAATGAAAGAACAATATTGTGGAGATTGATTATATATCAGACAAAATAGAAAGGTTAATTACTTAAATTAATGGAATATACTAACTGTAGATAATTGAAGTTTATATCTTAACAAGTTTTCTCATTGTGATAAAGGAATAGAGGATTTTTATATGGATATACAAAATGCTTTTGATCAGACTAAATAATATTTTAAAATTGTTATGGGAGACTTTAATACTAGAAATTGGTAAGCAATTGGAAGATGAAAGTGTTGAAGGTAAATTTGATTATAAGTGAAAGAAATTAGAGAGGACACATAGATATGAAATTCACAGGAAAAAACTATATTATAAGATATTTTTTTAAAAAAATGCAAAATGGAATGGGTGCAGAAACAAACAAGTGAAAAAACATCAGAAATGAATTATATTTTCATTAATAGAAAATAGTATATACAAGCACTTTAACACACTGGGTGAAGAAGTTAAGTTAATGGTAAGAAAACAATCAAAATAAATTAATGTTTACCTAGTGCTTTCGAGGTTTTGTCCCTCATATTCATAGCCAAAACAGATTTTAAATCGTTGTTGTGACATTGGTACATGGTAATGTATGTAAATGCATATGTAAATTAACTTGTCCATTTTCTGGAGATGGCAAAACATGTGTCGCATCTATTAATCACCTTGTTATTGTTGATGATAAAATAAGCTTCTTTTATCTTCCTTTTGCACTCGTTAGCCTCAGCACACACTATTTTGGGGTTGGAGAGTTTGAACATATAACTGGTCTGCTTCTCATGTTCAAAAAATATTGAGATGTTATCGTTGTTCTTTTTTGCTCTATTTCAAGACTGTAATGTTAATAATAGCTTCAACAGAAAAGGTGATAATTGATTAGTAAGATGTAATATATTTGTTAAAGCAAAAATAGAAAGTTAAAAATTATTTTAAAAAAATACTGTTAACAGTTGAGTTTCCAAACTTTCAGAAACACTCCAATAAAATTAAATTAGAACTTTCAAATCATTTGCAAATGTTAACAGCGTTTGGAGATTGTTCAGACTTGAAATAAATAAATATGAAAATAATTGATATCCTATTAAGAACTTCAAGAAATACAAATGATATATATAAAAAAAACTAATAATTTATTGAAACAAGAGAATATATAAAGAAAAGAAATGAAATTATAATTTTAAAAATGATTCAATAAAAGAAAATTGAATATCTAGAGTTTTGTAAAATGATGTGGGGGAAAAAATAACTATATAAAAAATTGTAATTGTGAATTAATAAGAAAAGCTATAGAGAAAATAAAATTCTTAAAAGTATGAAACAATATTTTGATATTGGAAGGGAAATGATTTCTGCAATAAAAAAAAATACAACTATTACATATCATATATGGAAGAATTCTATAAAGAATTATGTAATAATAAAGAGCAAAAACCAAACTATCTCCATGCAGTTTATGACATCTTTTAAATTACTAAACATGCTATTAAATCTATAAAATAGAAAAAAGCTTTGGAAAATCATGGAATTATAATGGTTATGAGCAGGTGAAATAGAAAAATTGTAGTCAAAATTATAGACCAAATGTCCAAATGGTAAAGATGTACCAGATGATTAGAAGAATGCAATAGTAATATTGATTTCTACAAAGGTGATAAAAAAGATATTAGAAATTACAATTACAAATCGTCTACAGCAAATGGAATTTTAATCAACCAAAAAATCAAACTGGATTTTAAAGTGGTTTGGCACAATGGGTCACATTCAAGTATTTATAGAAATTATTGAAAAGACCAATGAATATGATTTGCAATTGTACTTAGGACTTGTGGATTATGAAAAAGTATTTGAGTCTGAAGCATCTCTATGATAATTTAAAGATTGTATCATTAAGACATAGATCCAGAACATTTTTATATTCTAAAGAATATTTATCAAAATCAATAGCATTGATTAGACTATATGGTGATACTAAGAAGACTGATATCCAAAAGAGGGTACAAAAACTTTGACAACAGTTTTACAATAATTTTTTATGGATAAAAATGGGAAGTTTAGGGAATAAAAATAAAAAGAGATTTTAAGTCATCTAGATTTTGTAGATAATGTGACTGCTTTTTATTAATGTAAGAATTCTCAGATAAAAGTAAGAAAGTATGACTTAAGATAAATGCTATCAATAGATTTTTTTAGAAGATAAAGATTGATCATCATGAATTAGTCAAATTATCATTACAGGTAAAAACACAATGGGTGAAAGTAATCATAGAATTAAACATGGATGGAATGCTTATAATATAAATAACAATATTAAAAAATATAAGCCTATATGTTTAAAAAGAGAGATTTTAATAGATTTGTTTTACCAATTCTTACTTATGAATCTGAGACATAGACAGTTAACAGACAAGCAATGCAGAAACTTTAGACCATTTAATGAAGTTTGGTAAAGTATGTGTTATGAGTAACAAGAAGGGATCGAAAACATCATTGAAAGAATTAAGAAACTGAAATGGGGCTGGGCTGTCTATATTGCTAGAAGGGATAATAATTGATTGTCGGTTGAAATCTTAAACTGGACCCCAGGATATTTTTAAGAGACCTAGAAATAGATCACAGGTGAGATGGATAGATTAAATAAAGAAGTTTGCTAGTATGTTGTGAAAATGAGAGATTAGAGATGGAAGAAACTAAATTAAATTTGTAGAGGCCTTCATATACACTGAAGCAATAATGATTGAAAGTAGTGATGATGATATATAATAACTGATTTCTTTCACAATCATTGGCAAAATTTAGCTGGTGATGTAATGCATGATGTCATGAAAATGTGATGTAATATGTATACATATATCTGTAACAATTTTGAATAATGCTAGCTTAAGTTACACCAACTACAAAAATTTTGCAATCTTTCAAATTTTGATACATATCAGCAGAGATTGTATTGACTTTTTCATCAAACTTTGTTGCTTGGATTATAAAATTTGTATAGGTAGCATAGGTTAAATTAACAATATTCAAAATCATTACAGATTTATGCAGTGTTTAATAATCTATATTGCAATGGACAGCCTCCTAGAGGCACAGTCAATATCCAACACCAGAGGATGCCACTAGGCTTATAATCTAAAATGTTTCCTTAAGCGACATCATATTAAAGTGTTATTGGTTGGGATCCTAAACAATAAACACCTACACAACCATATACCATTCCAGATAGATATTTCAATACTTCTAGGTTTTGATTTATAGTTTAGATTATTTATTTGAATTGTTCAAAGAAAAAAGATTTAATCATGCCAAGAAAACTTTTAGAGTATAATATTTTGATAATTACAGATTTTAATTGGATTCGGTAAATCCTCATTTACAATCTTTTTCTATCATCTTTGAAATTCGTCTACTAGACTTTGTTATTTGAATAACTGAATTGTTTATTACTTCATAAATCATATGCTAATCAACCACTTGATCCACAGACTTTTATCTCCTGAGTGCATCATTCTGTTGCTACATTAAACCACATAGGATTTGTTATTGTTGCTCCATCCTACCAAAATTATACCTATCAACCAATTTTGCAAAAAAGAAGAGGAAATCCTACGTAACAATTCTAGCCAAATAACTGATTAAAATGAGTATTAATAAACTGATTTATGAATTTTCTATCCCAATAAAGAAATATCTACAATGAAGATTAAAGATTCTTTAAAAGCATCAATTGGCAAGAGCAAACAACAATAAACAAACGTGAAAGTCTAGTTTAATAACAAACGAAACAAATTTATTAACAGTTTTATTATAATACACAAACTTAAGTTACCATTATATGTTGGCATACATTTTATTTGTTGACATCCGGTAGCTCTTTTTTAATATTAACAACCTTATTATTTAATTAAATATTATCTCTCAGAACTATCGGATTCTGCTAGATATGTGTTAGCTATATCACGATGAGTGCACATACACATTTAAATCTTAACACTTAAAGAAAAAGCAATAATAAAACAGATTACATTAAATTTAAATATTTATAATGTGAAGGCGATTACAAAATTAGCCTTATATAATATACACTTGATCCTACGTCACATTAAAAGTACGCAGCAAAATAAACGTCTTAGTATCTGGAGTACACATTAAAATCATCACACGAATGATAAATCAAAACTCAAGCAGAGGAAAATACATTCCCAGAAAGAAATGTCTATAAACCCAGAGTAAAATCAAGATCATCTGTGAGTGATCACACATAAACTCAAATTGAAGGTGGAGATTATATATATCATAGGAGGCAAATAGACATATATAAAATGCAAGTGTAGCAAATCAAATAGCTACAGGATTTCTATATAAATATACACATATGTATTCCAATATTCAATTTTAGATATGTATGTGATACAGTGAAATATTAACCTGCTTAAAAATTTCTACCTAAAATAAAATCATCTTTCTAAACTGCCTATATGTATATATCTGTATCTTAGCTTCAGCTATACATTCCTTTATTTTCATTAAAATTTAAATACACCATCTAAATAATTTTGGAATAGCTTCAGAAAGATAACTTTTGTAAAACTAAATCTTAACTATGTAAAATCAAATTTTTCTTATACTCTTTTAAAACAAATTAATTCTTTCAGACAAAAATTGATTTAACATTCATTTAAACTAAATCTTGGTTATTTAATACTATCTTTGTTATTTAAAACTCTTGAAAAATATTCATTAAATTAAAATTGAAATTTGATTATAACTTTTATTTTAACAATGTTGGTGGCCTAATGATTAGCATAGCTGCCTTCCAAGCAGCTGGCCCGGGTTCGCTTCCTAGTCAACGCATTTGACATATAAAAAAAAAACAATAACTTAACTCTTTTCCTTCTTATTATTGTTTAATAGTATATTATCACTCAAATATTCAAGGGCATATCATATATATATATTATAATATTTTTATTAGTGGACATTTATTATATTATTGTATTACATATATATAAAAATCAAAGTAAGTACAAAATAAAAATAAAATTCATAAAGTTAACATTAAAAATTAAATGATCTAGGTAAAAATTATTGACATGTAGTAACTAAAGTCGCTTTAAGTTTACTAAATCGCTATTGTTTATAAAAATAACATTTTTATCTTAAGTCCAAGAAGAGATTATTTTAAATATAAAATAGAGATTAATTTTGCACACATACATTTTAACTTTTTAAGATGTAGAAGAGTTCTCTATAGGTTACTAGTGAAATATTCAGTCACAATAAGATTTTCACATTCCCTGGTATACTGTTGGGAAGTGAAGTGGACTGTTGTAGCTACAATGTAATATATGTGTAGCTGATTGGCATAAAGTTGGATTTAATTCAGTTCATAGATTTAGACATCCTGGTTAGCGATCTATATTTGGGGGATTCTTTAGTAAATTCAGCTTCTCGTGGTGGCTTCAACTGCTTGAAAAGATTTCTTGAAATATGTGTTGACAGCACTGATGTTCTTGGTGAATAATGAGCAGAGATAACAAGCAAAGACCAGAGACAAAATTATTTTCTGAAACGATCTATTTATACAGTTACCAATTTTTCAAAGCATATTTTATATATATAATTAAACAAACCTGTAATTATTTTGTAATCAACCACATTTACAAAAGTTCTTAGATAATAAACATGTTTACATGCATAACTAGTTATCTAAAAAACTTGTTTAACTAAAATTGTAAACATTTGAAAAATATTGAATAAAGGAATTTATCTTACTACTGTACTAAACTATTTTATATCAAACTAAATCTATCTTTTATTTCTTTCCTTATTTGTTTTAAATTCAATAAATAGTGAAGATCTATTATGTAGAAAAGATTATAAAATTATAACTTGTTTACCGATTTACATCTTACCACTGCTGTTGGACAGGCTCATCATATTCATGGCACTAAGATAGGTATATAAAAGAGAGAAATAATTGATTAATTAGTACGCAAGTTTGTAAATTTACATATACCACTTGTGTGATGATATAATGCACGAGTCTTTTTTATTTATCATGTGGATGTTATTTGTAATAAACCACACCTCTTTGTGATTTTCTCTTTCTGCACAAACCACTTTTAAAATGGGCAAAACTTACTATACATATTGCTACACATAGCAAGCTAGAGTAATCAATGGATGCCAGAAGGCTTGTGCATAAAATCCCCTTCTAGTGCCTACTCATCCAATATTCCCAGATCAGTTTCTGGCTTGCGGCCTTCGTCAGTTAGGAGTCTTCTCACTGATGAAGGCCACAAGCCAGAAACTAGTCTGGGGATATTGGATGAATAGGCACTAGATGGGGATTTTAGGCACAAGCCTTCTGGCATCCATTGATTACTCTAGCTTGCTGTATGTGGCAATATGTATAGTGAGTTTTGCCTGTTTAAAAACAGTTATACATAAGCATAAGAAGTAGTGGTCATGTGATGTTTATTGGCAAACCACTTTTAATATGGAGTGGATCAAAATTATGGCTTGAGTGGATCTCATGCTCTAAAAATACCAACTTTATGTTGGGGTTTATTTTGATGCATTTGTAAATATACTTGTCCTGTGTTGATCTAGTAGTGCTATTGGCAAGGGACTCACCATAGTAAGTTGCTTTGCAAATTGGTTCATTGCAGCTAATTTTATAGAATATTGGGAGAGCTTTGCCTGAAAGTAACTTGTCTTTGGTGATATTAAATAGTTGGTTGAGATTGGGAGGGAGATCTTGAAACTGATATTGAATTCATTGAAGCAAATTGTCTTCAACTTTTGTGATGCAGCCAGTATAAGAGGAAGGCTGATTCATGCATTAATGTTATGGTGGTTCACAGGCCTGGTGCTTAGTGTGGAATAGAATTTTTAAGAGCTCTAGCTAGATATTTTATATAGTTTTCAATGTTATCTTACCTGTCTGCCTCAAACTTGCATAGCTTATAGTTTCTGTACAGAAAACAATCAAAGCTAGCTAATTTATGTGAGGTGGAGGGAGGTGTAAACAAGGGTGAATAGCGTCACAAACACTGATGGGTTTGATGATCATTCTGTAGTTTATTTACACATTAAAATGTATTATGTAGGTGTCCAGGAATTTTATTATATTTGCCACATACTGCTCTATTATCCAGGCTGAAGAGGATAACTGACTCAGCCCATTCTGTATATCAATTTCTTTGGCATAAATCAGCACATAATTGACTTCGCATATGTATAGAGGTGAGGTAGCTGTAGGAAAATGTCTTTAGATGACTGTCATTTCAAATTTGTTCAATGCTATGCTACAAACCATGCCACTTAGTTTTAATCCCATGGGGCAGCCATGTTCCATCATGTAAAATCTATCATTGAACAGGGTCTTAATGTCCCCATCCATCCATTTGAGAGCATCAACAATAAAGTTGGTTTTGTTATTTTCGAATCCTGATTTGATTAATGTGTCACGAATTACACCAATGGATTGTGGGAGCAACATTGATCCATAAAGTTCCACTATATCTAATGAGGCAAGCTATGGCAGGGGCTACACATTACACATTTGTAAATTTAAGAGCTGTGTGCAATCAGATGAAGATTTGATAGCAAATCTGCTCAAACCTACATGATCGATCAGCCCCTCAACTATTAATTTTTATCGTAATGGTCATAGTTTCAATGATTTCAGCGCCATCTTAACAATAATATAGTCATCTATTAAGAGTTGTAACTCAATCTATCTTTTATTTCTTTTATATCAAAATCTTATTAATTTCACTTAAAATAATTTTCTTTCTATAGCATAACATTTAAACAAGTTTATTTATCTAAAATAAATTATATTTAGTTGTTTTTTTTTAAAACTAAATTGAAAAAAAAAACTCAATTCTATTTTTTTTATTTCTGAACACACGTTTTTACCTAGGAATGTAAGTGCACCTATCATATATAGAAACCTAACTTCAATGACAAAATCATCAACTATTTTTATTTTTTAAATATAAAGTGAGATAGGTAATTTGGCTTAGCAAAGTAATAAATATTGTTTTTATACCAAAATTTATTACTGTAATAATTCATAATTGTTTACATACTCTTGCACAATTTAGTTTATTATATATATATATATATATATATATATATATATATATATATATATATAATATTTAAATACAAGTATATTGTCTATACTGAACTTAATGTAACTACAAGGATGAACTAAGACTTTCAAGCACCCTATAGCTATCCACCCCATCTTATCTAATCGATACCCATAACCACATACATGTGAAAAAATAAATGCTTTCCAATATGCATATTTTGTGCTGAACCAGCACTCATCAGTTGGCCCAGACCATCATTTCCCACACTTATATATAATTAGTGCTCAGTTTACATTAAGATATTAAATCTTCAAACTAATGGACAGGCTTCAATTTTCCCCACCCTCAAACTCTTCAGCCATCCATATCATTGAAAATCTGATGGTGGAATATACAAAACCCTTGTTGATGCCAATCTTATTATCATACCTATGTCATGATCAGATTTTCAATCATATGGATAGCTAAAGAATTGGAGGGTGTAGAAGATTGAAACCTGATCATTAAAGTTAGATAATAACTGAGCACTGAATATATATATATATATATATATGTGTGTGTGTGTGTGTGTGTGTATAGGAGATGATGGCCTAGACCAACTAATGTGTGCTGATTTAGTATGAAATATGTATACTGAAGAGAATTTATCTTTTTTACATGTATATAGTCATGTGTATGGGTTGTATAAGATAAAATGAATAGTCATATGGAGCTTGAAATTCAGAAATAAAATCCCTTCTAATTACATTAAATTCAGTATAGGTAATATACTTGTATTTAAATATTATACATTCAGCCTGTATTCTATCCATCCCTCTAAATGGATGTATCAAAGTCCTATATGTGAAGGGTCAGAGTAACTTAAAATCAACATCAATAAGGGATTTGAGCATTCTGGCCTCAGATTTTCAATGATATTGATGGTTTGAGAGTTGGAGGCTGGAGAAGATTGAAGCCTGAAGATTAAAGTTTGAAGATTTGCTATCTTAATATAAACTAAGCACTGATTATATATGTGTAGGAGATGATAGTCTGGTCAACTGATGAGTGCTGGTTCAGCATGGAATACATGTATTGGAAAGCCTTTATCTTTTTCACATGTATAGAATATTGTGTATCCATTGTATAAGATGGGGTGGATAGCTGTAGGGAACAAGTTCAAATCCCTTCTAATTACATTTATGTTTAGTATATACAATATATTTGCATTAAATATTACATGTTCAGCCTATATTCTGCCCATTTTTCTTCTGTTTATTTAAATGGGCATATTAATATCTTATACATGAGGGATTAGAATGACTTAAAGTCAACATGGATATGACAATAAAATTGGCATCAACAAGGGATTTGAGCATTCCATCATCAGATTTTTAATGATATGGGTGGCTGAAGAGTTGAAGGGTGGAGAAGATTGAAACCTATCCATTAAAGTTTGAAGATCTAATATAAACTGAGCACTGATTGTATATAAGTGTGGGAGATAATGGTCTGAATTACTTGATGAGTGTTGGTTCAGCATGAAATATGTGTATTGGAGAGCATTTATTTTTTTTCACATGTATGTAATCATGTGTATCAGTTGTATAAGATGGAGAATAGCTGTAGGGAGCTTGAAATATATATATATAAATTTGCTTGTAATGTTTATATATATATATATAAAATACATATTTTGCGGGTTCATCCGTGTTAAAAACTTTTAATATCAATATACTGACGTTTCGACTTGGTCACACAAGCCATCCACAGAGTTATAAAAAGGTAGAAAGACGGTTGTAGAGGTGCTACAATCACTGGTTTGAATAAAACATTAAAAATCCCACCAATAGTAAAAATGTTAAATTTAAGAATGTTTTTTAAAGAAATCTTTCCAAATAGGAGGAAGTTTGCACGTATCATCTCGCTTATTGATACAATCTGGCCTTTTAAGTATCTCAATGGCTTCTCTGATTTTGCATTGGTAGAGATTATACATCTGGATATGATCCTGGTACTAGAAAAATCTATTTTATGACCTGAATCTATAGTATGGAGTGAGAGTGCTGATGATGATGAGTGTTGTTTAACTGCATTAGCATGCTCATCTCTCCTAACACTGATGCGACGATTACTCATACCTATGTAAGAAGCTTTACAATTTTTACATGAGATTTGATAGACACCATGAGATTCAAGAGGGATTGAATCCTTAGGCTTGGTTATTATATTGCTGATCTTTTGATGAGCAGAAAATGCTGTATCTATATTATAGCGTTTTAATATACGTCCGATACTGTCTGTAGTTCCTTTTACATATGGAACACAAATCCTAATAGCTGACTTATCATCTTTTTGTTTCCTATTTTGTCTATTTTGGGCTTGAAATAAGGCTTTTTTTATAAATTTGTAATTATAACTATTTGCTAATAAAACACTATTAATATGATTTATTTCTTCTTTCAGATGTGTGTTATCTGAAAGGTTAATTGCTCTATTTAAAAGAGTTTTGGCTACAGAAACTATCTGAGTTGGGTGATGATGAGAATGGAAATGTAAATATCTGTCTGTGTGTGTATCCTTTCTGTAAATAGAAAAAGATAAACTATTTGGTGTTCTGGTGACTAGAACATCAAGAAAAGGGAGTTTTCCATCAGACTCTGTCTCCATTGTAAATTTAATATGAGGATGCATACTATTTAAATGTAAGAAAAAATCATCTAATGTATTTTTTCCATGTTGCCATATGACAAAAGTGTCATCTATGTATCTGAGCCAAATGAGAGGTTTTAAAGATGATGATTCTAAAGCACGAGTTTCTATATATTCCATGAATAAATCAGCTATTACTCCTGAGATAGGTGAGCCCATAGGAGTACCAAAAACTTGTCTGTAATGCTGTCCATTGTATACAAAATATGTATTTAAGAGACAATGTTTAATCAAAGCAATAATATGGTCTGGTAAATTGCAACGTTGTGAGATTTACAACGTTGCAATTTACCAGACCATATTATTGCTTTGATTAAACATTGTCTCTTAAATACATATTTTGTATACAATGGACAGCATTACAGACAAGTTTTTGGTACTCCTATGGGCTCACCTATCTCAGGAGTAATAGCTGATTTATTCATGGAATATATAGAAACTCGTGCTTTAGAATCATCATCTTTAAAACCTCTCATTTGGCTCAGATACATAGATGACACTTTTGTCATATGGCAACATGGAAAAAATACATTAGATGATTTTTTCTTACATTTAAATAGTATGCATCCTCATATTAAATTTACAATGGAGACAGAGTCTGATGGAAAACTCCCTTTTCTTGATGTTCTAGTCACCAGAACACCAAATAGTTTATCTTTTTCTATTTACAGAAAGGATACACACACAGACAGATATTTACATTTACATTCTCATCATCACCCAACTCAGATAGTTTCTGTAGCCAAAACTCTTTTAAATAGAGCAATTAACCTTTCAGACGACACACATCTGAAAGAAGAAATAAATCATATTAATAGTGTTTTATTAGCAAATAGTTATAATTACAAATTTATAAAAAAAGCCTTATTTCAAGCCCAAAATAGACAAAATAGGAAACAAAAAGATGATAAGTCAGCTATTAGGATTTGTGTTCCATATGTAAAAGGAACTACAGACAGTATCGGACGTATATTAAAACGCTATAATATAGATACAGCATTTTCTGCTATCGAAAGATCAGCAATATAATAACCAAGCCTAAGGATTCAATCCCTCTTGAATCTCATGGTGTCTATCAAATATCATGTAAAAATTGTAAAGCTTCTTACATAGGTATGAGTAATCGTCGCATCAGTGTTAGGAGAGATGAGCATGCTAATGCAGTTAAACAACACTCATCATCATCAGCACTCTCACTCCATACTATAGATTCAGGTCAAAAAATAGATTTTTCTAGTACCAGGATCATATCCACATGTGATAATCTCTACCAATGCAAAATCAGAGAAGCCATTGAGATACTTAAAAGGCCAGATTGTATCAATAAGCGAGATGATACGTGCAAACTTCCTCCTATTTGGAAAGATTTCTTTAAAAAACATTCTTAAATTTAACATTTTTACTATTGGTGGGATTTTTAATGTTTTATTCAAACCAGTGATTGTAGCGCCTCTACAACCGTCTTTCTACCTTTTTATAACTCTGTGGATGGCTTGTGTGACCAAGTCGAAACGTCAGTATATTGATATTAAAAGTTTTTAACACGGATGAACCCGCAAAATATGTATTTTATATATTTAACCCGTGCAAATCTTCGTTTTAACATATATATATAATATGGGAAAGTTGACATCATGGAATTATGGGAAAGCTGACATTTTAAAAGTATTAGTTGACAAAAACTACAAAGATAGTTGAAAGTGCTTCTAAGTGATGGTTATAAGATATATTTTTATAAACTTTTAAGTACTGTATTTTCTAATATTTATTTATAAATTTCATATATATATATATATATATATATATATATATATATATATATATATATATATATATATATATATATATATATATATATATATATATATATATATATATTATGTAATATGTAAGTATTGGATTACATCTATGTAAAATAATTAGTAAAGTCTTTACTTTTGATGTTACTAGGAAATCATCAATTAGTAATTGAGAATCCTAAGGCTAAAGAAATTTCCTCTACTAAACTATAATTTGAAGTAAAATGAATTTCTTTTTTACTTCTAACACAAGCTGCTACAAGGATTTAAACCATGTCAGCTAATTTTATAGGCCTAAGGATTTAGAAAACTCACTTTTTCCTTTAGAATCCTTTAAATAATAATTCATTTTCTCCAGATGTTGTATATGTTAAATTAAATTTTTTCATGGATTTATAATGATATAAATGAAACAAAATGGATCTATATATATATATGTAAAAGCAGTTTTGGAATCCTAATATTTTTCTCTATCTAATAATGTATAGTAAATGACTTTTTTATTAGGAAAAAGGGAAAATTGATAAAATGTAAAAAGGAAACATGATGTTCACATTAATTATACTTACTAATTTACAGATATTTACTTAAATGTATGTTTCTCTTTCATTTTATTTTAAAATATGTATATTCATATTATGTAAGCCTAATGTACAATGAGTTTGCATTCACACAAAAATATTTGTTACAAAAGCAAACAAAATATTCAAAATATATATCTTTCAAAGTTGGATACAAATTCAACAATATAAAAAGAGAGGAGAAAATATTTTTCTTTTATTCAATAGCAGGAAATATATAGCATTCCATCATCAGATTTTCAATTGGATGGACGGTTGAAGAGTTAAAGTGTGCAATAGATTGAAGCCTGTCCATTAAAGTATGAGGATTGGCTATCTTAATATATATAAATTCCGACCTTGCCATCGTGTGTGTAGCTCCACTACACATCAAGCCAATCACGTTGAGGGCCATAATCTAACCGCCCCGTTCCTGCATCTCCACTTCCCCCAAAATAAATATAATATAGTGAAAATCACCTAACCAGGTTCTAGCTCTAATAATTAATGAAATATTCAATTAAATGCTTTACTAGCTCAAGTTTCTTAAAATTAATTTAGGTTCTGTTTTTAAACTAACTCAAATAAATATTCAGGAATTCATGAGACTAGAAGTGGAAATACGGGTGACAAGGTAGATTACATTGAGACAATATCCCACAGGATACCACCTCAATGGCATAAGAACACTATCCCCCTTATATTACTATTACAAATAATAACTACATAGTATTCTTATGACTTCCGCAACTTCTCATCACTAAGACTCATTTAACAATTAAAGTATTAATCTTTTATCTCTAATAATAATAATAGTAATCATCTAGCTCAAATGAAATAACCTCAGGTTCTTAAATTTATTCATATGTTAATAAACATATGGTAGAAAAATATGATAAGGGATTTTATGTCATAATCTACTACTCTGAAGTTAGATTAATAATAAAACAATAATAATCACAATCTTCATTGCTTAATCCAACTAGCACAGCTTTTCTTTCATCGCAAATTTATAACCATAATAAATTAGTTAATAATCTAATATCCCCTTTTTTATCTTTAAGTAATAAAATAAATTAATAAGTGGCAGTGTTTAGATAATCTGATAAATAAAGCAAGTGGCAACTAATAGCATATAATTTAGCAAAATATTATGATAATGGATTGATGACCAGTAACGCAATGCAATTTTATAATTATTTAATTACAAGAACATCAATAAATAATTAAGATTAAACATACTTCTCTATTTATCTTTTGTGCAAACAATCATATACTTAGTTTAATGATTGTGAACATACCCTGTGAATTCGTGCAATGATGTAGAGAAAACAAAACTCAGACACAAGTTTTAATAAACAAATTTTAAAATTTTATTAACATCAATAAAAATAAATAAAACAAACAAATCCATCTACATCTATTTACAAGGGATATCCTCATTTTTCTTTACACTACAATAGCTGAATTATACACATTTATATTTCTTTTATCGTTAATTAAACTTATTATGCCTTTTAAAAGTTATTTATTTATTTCTCATTAGGTTTATCATATCACTTATTTTAACTATTTTATGGGTAACACCATTCTTTACCTTTTAATATTAAAGTTACTGTATTATAAATTATCTATGTGGATAAACATCATTTATAACATCATAATTTTACAATCAATATGGTTTTTAAAAGAAAATTACATTTTCTTGTAACTTTATATAAGTCACTCCGCATACAATTCAAATATTATTATTACTTTTAACGTTTGTTCTCCAATGCTCTTAAACTATAATACGTTTATTCCATAAGCCATACTCATGTATAATACTATAACACGGGTTTAATTATCACCTGTTACAGTTTTACATATACTGTAATTATCGAATGTTATTGTATTTTTTAAATATGCAATACTTATATTTTTTAAAATATAATTAACAATAAGAAAATGTGAAATTATATTTAATATTTTTGTATATTTCTATTTGGATATACTTTTATAAAATTATAGTTCATTTCTTAAAAAGGAATTAAAATAATTCTCTAACTCCTTCCCTTCTTAGGATATCTGCATCTTTCTTTCAATAATCATAATCTACTCTTCATTAACACTTAACTATTCTTATTCCAAATAATAGCCTGACATACATTCTAAAATATCTATTGTTTCCCTTTTAATAGACTTGTCATATAACGATGTAGTTGCAAGAAATACAGATAAAGTTAGTGAAAGATGTATAGGATATCGGGAAAATAGATAGATAACTTATCCGCAATATACTTCAAAAATGTATGGAACAGTGTGAATAGGTCCGACATTCATTGTCTAATAACCTTGGCGATAAGTATGATGTGGCAGCTATTTACTCAGCTTTACCAAACATCTAGTACAACCCACAAGAAATATATAAAATACCACTGTCCAAGACAACATGTGTACCAGTCGTAGGGCTTTGTTAACTATACTGATTAACATCTAAAACTACCTATTATTTCACTCCCTGTAGCATCCTAGTTTTTAATACATCCTCTTGGTTTCCGAATCACCACGTACTACCAAGTCACTACCCAAACTATCTCTCGAGATTTTTACTGTATCCAACATCGATAAAGTACTAACTACTTTTTAAAAACAATAAACAAAATTCGCTAATATAAAAACATTTCCCTATTCCATAAGAACAATTTGTCTTGCTTTATTACACTGTAGGTTCAACATCTACGTTTTGTTAAAATAACATTTAAATATCCCAATTGGAAAATTAACAGAAAATATCACATAACCATCGGTTATATTGAACTATATTAATAACACATAAAATGATTATCGTATGCATATCTTTAAAAATCTAATCACATCTCAAAGTGTTTTAGAGTGTTGTTTTCAAAAAAATGCGTTTTATAACAATAATAACAATAAAACTTTTGCGCTACATTCATTCGATTCTCAGCTGATCTAAATAAATAAAACATACATTATATATCATTAATAATTATAAATGTTACCAAAAACAATCTTTATCTTTCTATCAGAGTTCGTAGTAGGTTTCTTTCTCTTCGAGCATCGCAAATATACAAATTTCCACATACATACAATTTTATTTTAAAATTCAAAATCAAAACATATTATTTCATATAATGTTATATCATGAATTAATGTATTTTGTTTTCCCTATCACTATCTAAAACTTAATGTTTAACTTAGATTAGTAAAGAAAATAATTCAAACCATAATCACATATTTTTCTGGCGGTAAATCTTGGTTAGTCCCATAATATTTATTATTTCTTCTTTTGTCCGAATGTTCTCCTTTATGCTTATTAAAGTTTTAAATAAATTAGTTCATTTAATAAACTGTTTAGACGATCTTTAGTTTTAGTGTTTAATCCAAAATTATTAGAAAACATTTTATTTAGTTATCCCATGAAGCTTTTTAATGTTCTGGCGAATATTACCTCGGCGCGTTGATGCATCTTTATTTCTAGTTAAACTACAATTATTTAATAATTACGGTACCAATTGCATTTTCCATGGATCCAATATTTTATATTTCTCTTCTGTAAAATTTTTTTTTTCTTTAGGCAAGTGTTTTCCTTGGTAAACTTCACTTTCATTCATTATTATTTTATATACACTACTTTCGATCTTTAACTATTTTCTAGAGTATTTTCTCAAGTCATCTTAAAGAAAGCAATTCAAACTATTTCAATATTAAAATTCCTTTTGTCCATTTATTCTTATACGAATAATACTTATTTTTATTTTCCATTATCTTCATTAACTTTGCGCACAATGTCCTTTCATTGATTTTATACGCACGAAAACAGCTTTCATAGTGATACGCTATATAAACTATATCAACGAACAATATTAACATATTTGGAACATTATAAAATTTACAACTTGGTTTTAAGAATCTATCCATTTTCTATTGAAAACTCCGATTATATTTCGATAGAATCCACTGGCAGGTTACTGTAAAGTTAGTGAAACATTACTATGAAAAACTTTTTTTAAAACATTTTATTCTAAGATTCTCTTCGGATGATTTTTAAATTGTCAGTTGGTTTCTTTCAAAGATATTATTAAAATTATAATAAAATTGACTAATAAATTGAAGGAAAAAAAAATTAGAGAGCTTAAAATTTTACCTCTGCTCTGGAGTCAACACATTTTTGTTCTCCCCTGTTTATACAATTAGTTGGCGCGATTTTGGTTGTCTGCCAAGATCTATTTTTTTATTGGTCAATCCCTACTTGGATTTATAAACAATTTCTAAAGTTTTAAAATCATGACGTAATAGACTTAAATGTTAACTAATTATTATTTTTAAATCAATTATTATCTATTACAATTTAACTACCTTTAAAACAATTTTGAAACAATAATTAATAAAAGTGTATACTACTTATTTTTATTATGATGTGTGACAATTCCATCCACTTCTATAATATACTATTTAAATATTTTAATTATTAGTATTAATTTAAACCGGTGCTTATACATAGAATATTCCAGACAGTCACGTAGTCATTTCCGGTGTTTAGTCTATTTTTATCTGTCTTAATAAATTTGCTACTTATATTATATAAAATAATTATATAAAATTTTGAAAAACAATTTAGAAAAATATAGAATTAGATACAATTCTCACCATCACAATATTTATTATTAAATATATCATATTAATCTTTTACTGCTTAATATAATCTATAATTTTAAATACCGTATAATATTAATTTTAAAATTTTTTAGTAATTGACCATTTATAACCATCATTGACCTATAGAAAAGGGCACAATATATATATATATATGAGTACTTATAGCATATATGTGTAGAGATGGTAATCTGGACCAACTGATGATTGCTGGTTTATCATGAAATACGTACATTGGTGATTATTTATCTTTTCAACATATATGTGTTCAAGTGTATCAGTGTTATGAGATAGTGCGGAGAGTGGTGGGTCATGTGAAAGTCTGTGCTCATATACCCTATATATTACATATGTAGACACAGGTATATACTAAGCCTGTGTGTTTCAGTTATTCAATAGCAGAAAACCAGCTTTTCTTTTATCATACTCTTAACTTCAGAACAAACTATTAATTTCATTATTGTCAATTGTGATAAATTCATTAATTTAAATATTATTAAAAATGTGATATTTTATATAATATATACATTATAAAAATATTTTCGAATTAGTAAAAATCATTCAAAGAAGACGTACTTAAAACATGTCACAGATTTGTAACTTTTTCAACTTATATTTGAGGAACATACTAACTGCATAAATCAATCTAATTCAATGACTTTCTGATACAATTATCATTTCCTAATCAATCTTTTTCAAGTAATACATTAATTAAAGAAATAATTATCTCAATTGAAAAAATAATATTTCATAACATCAAAATAATCTGAAATCCTAATTACTGAATGTAAATTATTTATTATGTTGCAAATATTATGTATTTTTCATAAAGGTTAAATATAGGGGATTGGAACTCAGATTTTCAAGCACCTTTCAACTATCACACTATCTCATATCTTTGATACATATGATCACATAAAGGTTAAATAAAAACTCATTCCAAAAGAATAAAGCTAAATAAAAATCTCAAAAGCTTTCTCATGGTTTTGTCCAAAAGCTGAATGTTGCCAAATTATAGAGAGTGAGATTAATGATATTGTACATGTGGACTATCAATTTCCATTTTTATATTGTAATTTCCAAATTTTATAATCAATACAGAATGATTCAAAAGGTACTATACCAAAAATTACATAACAAACTATTATTTTATTCACAAAAAATGTTCTTCATGGCTGTTATCATTCTAAGGGCATATGCAGATGAATATTTTCCACTAAGAGCAAATTCATATTATCCCATCTGGATATATGTACTAATTCTTTTTTTTTTTCATGTGTCAAAGCATGACCAGGAAGCGAACCCGCAAACCCGGGATAACTGCTTGTAAGGCGGCTGTGCTGACCACTCGGCCACCAACGCTTGACACTAATTCTATTTTGAATACATTTTTTTAAGGTTTTTTACAAAAATTTTCTACCATTGCGTGTGTGTGTGTGTGTACGCATTTATAGTAGATTAAACCTCTGTATACATAATATAAAGATGCTATAAAGAATGTATATTTTAATGATATTTTTAGTACCCTAATTAAAAGGTTATAATTGTTATGACACTGATAAATGTGACGCTAATGTGTTGAAAGAACCCTCGGTTCTTAAAATAAATATTTGAGCAAAAATATATTACTAATAGTAGCACAAATCAAAAGACATTGACATTCAACATTATTTCAACACTTGTCACTTTTTAAATTATCATCTTTAGGCTCGTACTTTTTATTTAATACAAGTAATTTTTTAATATAAATATATTATTAAAAGCAAAATAGTTTTCCACGCATATTTTCATTAACAGTTTAAAATAGCTCAATAATATCATTTCACCTGCCAGGTGAAAATGATCACTTAAGTTATTTTTTCTTTTACTTCCTTCATATATTTTAAATAAATAGAAAAAAAAATGACAGAAAAATAAAAACAATAAAAGCAAATTAATAATCATTATATCAGCAAACAAAAGTGACTTTTTATATTTTGATCTGAAACTGGTGGCGTGTCTAGGAGTTATTCATAATTTAATATAAATGAAGTTGATTTTTTCACTCTCATTTGCCTCACTTCATGTTATTTAGCTTTTATTTTCTTGTCAAGTTTATATTCTTGACAAGATGTCTTGGTTAATAAAAAAAAATGATAATGATTCAAAATAATTGCTTAACTTTTCTGTTATTAAATTTCATTCTATTTATTGATAAAGTGTTTGAGATAGAAGCTGTTGTAATATCAGTTTTTTTTATTAGATCTAACGATCTGATCTTTATCATTGGTTACAGAGTCTTTTAATCCCAATGTTTTTTTCATTTGTTGATATTTTCAATAGTATTAAAGCTTTCAGTAAGTAGCAGAAATATAAAAGATCGCAACCAAAAAGAAGCAAAACAGTCATCTCATCCTAACTACATCAAAAAAATAATTTATTGTATGTTAGAATGAATGACATTACTTTTATAATACAAATTTATCCCCCTAGAGGGAGCATATTTTTATAAATACTGAAGTTAAAGATATATTATATATATGATATAATTATTAAATTAGCGTAACTCATTATATATAATTAATATAATAAATCACTCCTTCAGGCCATAAAAAAATAATACTCTATTGACAAGGGTCAAGAATGAAATGGATCCACCCTATTCTTTAAACTTTTGGTATTTATAAACTAGATAATTATTAATGCCAAGTTTTATCTGATATATTGAATTCACTCTACATTTGAATTAATGTTAGCAGAAATAAACTTATAAACATCAAAAGCTTAAAGAATAAGGGGATTCATTTGATTCTTATCAGAAAATGTCATTCATTCATAACCTGCTACTCAGGATGGCAAACATGTTGTACACTGGCTATAGCCATTATCTATTTTTATATGTTGGTATATTGAATATTGCAGAGATTATTCCAGAGTTGTTGTTTTTTATTGTATTTATTTTATCTGATTATATATATATTTTCATGGCCATATGACGAAAATAAAGTTTATTTGCATTATAATGTATATTATTTTGTTTTAATATCTGTTTAAATCAAAAAAATATTTATTCTTGTCAAGGTCAATGTTTTAATAAAGAACTGTTGTCTAAGTAATAAGAAGATTAAGTGTGAAGTAAAGAACAGTTATTCTTATATAAATGTAATGGCTAATCACCAAATGAGTAGATTAACAAAATTTTTTTTTACTTCATTCTGTTTTATAATTAATTGATTCCAAGTTGATTTTAGAAGAAATAGATAAAACAAGTGGTCTTGAGAAAGCAGAATACATATTTGTTTAACCCACCTGCTCTTTTCAGTATTTCACTAGATTCTCTCATAGTTCTTAGAATTCACTTTTTCAAATTAGCAGTACTATCAAAGTCAAGTGTGTGACCAATTTCTAAAAAATATGATATAAGCTGAGCTTTTGTTAATTCTGAGACTAATACATCTATTTGATTGACCTACATAGCTCCTTGAACAATGTGAACATGGAATTTAATAGACACTTTGGTATTCTTAGAGTACTCTGTCTTTACGTTTATGGGAAAGTCACTAATTTTTTTTGATAGTGGAAAAGGTAGTTTTAATATCCTTTAATATAAGGTAAAACAATTCTATAATTAGTTGAGTTATAAATTTTATCTTTTTTTTTCTTAGTATGTAATGATTAAAGATTAGAATATTTTTAGCTATACTATTTTTTGAGAAAGATGATCTTTATCAGAAAAATTATATGCCCTCATCAAAAGAATTTTTTACCACAGAAAGTATATAAATGAGCAGGAAGATGATGAGAATTTTTAAAAAAAATGTTTGTATGGGTGGGTATTCTATAAACAGATAGTGATAAAGAGTCATCAGATTTTCTAACAATTAAAATATCTAGAAAATAGTGAGTACAGTATTTTTATTTTCAACTTCCATTAAGAAAAATAAGAAAATAATTCAAGACATCAATATTATGAGGCCATATAACAAATATGCTGTCCATATATCTGAGCCAAATGAAAGATCTTTTATTAGCTGTATTTAATAATTGATTGTCAAAATTATTCATGAAGAGATCCCAATTACAAGTGATAATGGAGAGTCAATAGAATGCTCTTTAATTTGTTTATATTTTTGAAAATTATAAATAAAAAATGTACTTTCAAGCAATGTTTTTCCAATGAAATAATAAAAATCAGGTAAATTATTGTATTGAGCTATACTGGTAAATATAGAAGAGACATCAAAACTGACCAATAAATCAAGTTTAGGTAACTTTAAGTTTTTAATAATAAAATGAGCTGAATTTTTAATTCTGCATGGAGTATTATTTATCAGTCATTGTAAACATTGGGCTAGAAATCTAGCCAAAGTATGACTTGAAAAAATCTATAGCATACACACTAAGTCTCAATTGTACTTCAGGTTTATAAATTTTAGCTAAAGCATAAAATATAGGATACAATGAAAAACCTTCTCTTGGATAAATTGTAATTTTTATATTTTCATCTGTGCTGGAACATTTGATAAGAAGTTTTTCATTTTCTAAGTATGTCAGAGAATTTCTAACAATCTTTGTATAGATGCTATCATTTAGTAAATTTAAAATTTTATTGTTATAATCTATATTCTAAACAATTAAGAATAAAAGTAGAATTATCTTTATCTATTAAAATGAAAACAATAGAATCATCTCTTTTAAAAATTATAAAGAGCAGCATATTAAGTTTACCATGGAAGTTGAATTTCTAGATATTTTAATTGCTAGAAAACCTGATGACTCTTTATCAATATTGGAAATTGGCCTATACAACAGATATCTCAATTTTAATTCTCATCATCATTCTACTCATATGTTTTCTGTAGCAAAAAATCTGTTGATGTTAGCATGTAGTTTATTTGATAAAGATTATCTAACTCAAGAAATAAGATCTGATGAAGACTGTCTGGTACAGTCGAAACTGTAATCAATAATAAAAGTTTTTTTTGTTGAAAAGTGAAAGCGTGAAAGATTTTTGAAATTCAATAAAAATATTCTACTCTGTAATGATTACAATAAAAACATATGTTTTACATAGCACTTATATTAAACAAAAGATGATAAAATTGACAACTCAATTAATTACACAGTTGTTTGACCTTATACTAAAGAAGTCACTGACAAGACTAGCAAAAAACTATCTAATTTTAAGTTATCTTTTCCACTAGCAAAAAAAATTGATTTTTTTTTCATAAAGCTAAAACTGAATACTTTTAAAATGCCAAAGTGTCTATGAACATTCATATTCACAGTGTCTAAGAAGCTCTGGAGATCAATTGGATAGATGTATTAGTGCCAAGGCTAGCGAGCATATAAATAACTTCAATCAAAGATTGATTACCTTAGCTTTTACATTGCATTTTTTAGGAAATTGGTCACACACTTGACTTTGATAATACTAAAATATTAGCTATTTTGGAAAAGTATGATTTACAAACTATGATAGAATCTATTAAAATATTGAAAAGATCAGGTGGTTTAAACAAATATGTATTCCATTTTCTCAAGGCCACTTATTTTATCTGTTTTCATATAAAATCAATTTGGAATCAATTAATTGTATAATAGAATGAAGTAAAAAAAGTTGTTAATCCATTTATTTTGTATGATCAGCTACAAATATATATAAGAATGATTGTTCTTTATTTCATGCTCTACAATCTCATTATTACTTAAGATATAACAGTTCTGCATGAAGACCTTGATCTTGACAAGAATGAATGTTATTGGAAACATTGAAAATTAAAACAAAATATATCTCCATACAGTAGTCCACTCAGTGCAAGCCAGAGTAATCGATGGATGCCAGAAGGCTTGTGCATAAAATCATTATCTAGTGCCTACTCATCCAATATCCCCAGACTAGTTTCTAGCTGTGGCTTTCATCAGTGAGGAAGGCACAAGCTAGAAACTAGTTTGGGATATTGAATGAGAAAACCCTACATAGTGATTTTATGCACAAGGCTCCTCACTGATGAAAGCCACAAGCTAGAAACTAGTCTGGGGATATTGGATGAGTATGCACTAGATAGGGATTTTATGCACAAGCCTTCTGACATCCATTGATTACTCTGGCTTGCAGTGAGCGGCACTACGTTATGGAGAGTTTCGCCTACTATATTCCTGCCTTTTATTTTACTGTCTTTTATGGTTCAAAAAAATTTTTTTTTTCTTAATTTAAAAAAATTATTTAATTTAAAGTCTTTTGTCTCATTTTAATGAATAAAGTGTTAGACAAATTTCCTGCTTAGAAATTTTAATATAATATGAGAGCTGATCTATCTAAATTTTATTATTGTGACTCTGAGTAACTAACCCTAATAAATTAAGTAGTCAACTTGAATTAAAATAAGATTTATTATTTTGATTATTAGCAAAACAAAATAGAATACATTCTTATATAATACAATAATATACATAAGAATATAGAAGTCTACAGCACATAAAAATAATAGTAAAGATAAATATGACCTGCAAAAAATCTCAAGCTAGATGAAACCCAGGTTGAAGTTTCCTCTTCTATAACAGTCAGTCTTCGGAACTGAAGTCCTCTCAAAGCATTCTGCTCTTTTTTATATATGTTAATAGATTTAATTAGATGGTTTTTTTCACTTCTAGAGTGATTATTGTATTTTTCAATTCTCTGTAATGGGAGGATTATCTTTTTTTTCTTAATTAATCTACTGATTACTAGCCTTATCCAAAGTATATTTTTGGTAGATTAAGGTAGTGGTATACTTCTCGAGAGGTCAGTGACAGCTGCTTTACAAGCAGTTGTCCTGGGTTAGCAGGTTCACTTCCCGGCTGATGCTATGACACATGAAAAAAAAAGATAGTAGTATTCTTCATATTTATTTAATTAGCTATGTTTAAATCTTTAATTAACTAAAAAAAATCCATTTAACCTGATTTCTTTTTTATTCAAACATAGCATTATCTTCCTCTATTCCAAAAATACTGATTTTTTTAATATTAATCTTAACTGCAGACTGCTTGCTCTGTTTTTCTATTTTCTCTCTCAAGATTTATCTGTCTTATTTCAATGATTCCTTCTTTTTAGGTTCTGTAGTTTTCTGCTTTGGGACTTCATTTTCATGGGTGTGGTGACTATATTCACCACTATCTTATGTTTTTATTTTTACAATATTATTGTTAATCACAACTTCTATTTTCACCTTAACCTAACTTTTTCTTTAAATGTCTCGACCCAAACCTTATCATTAACTTTATATTTGGATTCTTATATGTTATTATTGATTTAGTTCTAGTATTTGAAAACAAAAGGATTAATTTTTGTTTTAATTCTTTTCCCCATTAATAATTCTGCTGTAGTATTTCAAATACAATGAAGACATTAAATGTTAAATACTGACATGTGTAAAGCTTCATGTATATCAGTTTTGTTAGCTTTCTTAATCACTATTTTTAATTACTGGTTTGCCTTTTGGTATATGTGACATAATCCTCATCTTTATGGACTTTCTTAAATTTTTCTGAAGTGAAAGCAGTTTTTTTATCTGAAATTAACACTTCTGGAATTCCATAATAACAGAAAATTGTATGGAATTTTTTTATGGTTTATTCTATGTTTTTCATTAACCAGAAATCAATCCATATTTTATAGTCATGTATTCTTACCAATGATACATCATTTATATAGAATAATATGGCTTATATAAACTCTTTACTACAGCCTTGCAGCCTCAACCCACTTAATATGATCTTTTCTTGACTCAATGCTTTTTCATTGGCATGACTCACACTTTTATGTAGTCTTCAGTATCTGCATTGAATTTTAACAGAACCCTTCTAAAATTGTGAACATTATCAATCATCATTAATTTCACTGAAGATGTATTTATTTCACCTAAGGTCTGTTGAAACAAATTCAGAAATAATAATTTTATTTTTTTGTGGTTTTGATATTTTCTAATATATTAACTCTCACTCCCTAGTGGTATAAAACACTCTATGCACTATCATTGGGTTAATATTTTTTTCTACAATGTATAATTTTAGCTTCACATTTCTATTACTTAATGTTACAGGGACTGTTACTAGTACCATCATTTAGATTGTGTTCCCATTTACATCTTTTGCTATTATTTTAGGTTAGTCTGAATGTAATTTTTCCATATTTTTTTTGCTAATCTTTCATTAGTTGATATTATAGAAATGCCTAATACACTATTGATTTCCATATTAATTTTCTCTGAAAAATATATAGTAGAATTAGCAATTGATCTGGTTAATCTCTTATTTTTTTAATTGCTCTGAGTATTCTGTTTTTTCAATTTTGTTTTACACTCTTTTCCCAAATGGCCACTATAATTGCATTTATTGCATTGTTCATTTTTCTGTTTGCATTTCTTCACTCAATGACTTGCTTTACCACAGCAAAAACAATTGAATTTAACCACTAAACATTACATGATCACCATCTCTTATGCTACCATATAACTGATATTAAACAGGGAGAAACTCTCCATACAGTAGTGTCACCCTGTGCTAACCAGAGTAATCAATGGATGATAGAAGGCTTGTGCATAAAATCCCTATCTAGTGCCTACTCATCCAACATCCCCAGACTAGTTTCTGGCTTGTGATCTTCATCAGTGAGGAGCCTTGGATCTGAGACCACTGCACCTAGACCTTAGGATCTAATGCAACCCTCCAGCAGCCACCTTTTATCTCTACTTAACTACAAAACTATGAGAGTAAAATTGAAAACATAATAATATTTCAATCTACGCTCAATAGCTTATATAGTCATATGGGTCTGAACTTAATTCAGCACCCATACATTTTGGTGACTTTGGCTCTTTGACAGCCATAGCCCCCACTATCCTATTAGGCAGGATTGGTGTTAATCCACTAAAAATCACATGATCACCAATTCTTATGCTAGCACATAACTGTTATTAAACAGAAAAAAACTCTCCATACAGTAGTGCCACCCTGTGCTAAGCAGAGTAATCAGTGGATGCCAGAAGGCTTGTGCATGAAATCCTTATCTAGTGCCTACTCATCCAATATAATTCCATTTTCATTTTTACAATTTTTTCTGACTTATTGATTAGATTTAGAGTCTGGAAATGTTTCACTTTGATGTAACTCATATGTTAAGTCAAATCAATTTTTGCCTATTGCTTGTTGAGAGAATTTTATCCTCAGACATACCCCAAATAAACTGTATAAGAAAAAATTTTCTATTTAATCTCTTAAAGTCACAAATTTTATTAAATCCTGAGAATCAAATTATAATTGAATATCTTCTCTTTTCTTGAAGCCAATTCCTAAATAATAATCTTGAATTTTTATTCACTTCACTATAGGAAAGTTCATCCGGCTTATTCAGATTGTATAATTTTTTGTTAAATCAATGACTTTAATACTGGACAAACATAATAAAGCTACTACTTTACATTTTCTTTCTTAATAACGTTTAGAAAAAAAGAAAATTTTCACTTTTTCAAAATAATTTGGCCATTGGCTGCCATCGTTAATGTTATACTCATCTCTATTTATCGGTCCTAATTTTCAGCTTTTCCAGTGTCTCAAACTTCTACTTCCTTTTTGTATAAAACATTTACTCATCCCAAGTTCTAGTAGATTTTGCCTTTTTTTTTTTTTGACTCACTTTAAGGGATAAAGTGTTAGACAAATTTTGTGTCACTCTCTGTTGTGTTTATACTATAGTATGATCTGTAGTGATATTCCTGATAACTTAAAAATAGCATACAATTGTGTAAATAAACATAAAGATGTTTATTGTGCAGAACAATATTTCATTTACAAAGTATATAAAAATATTCATATACAATAGTTTGCTTCCATTACACTTGGATAATTATAAAAATCTAATTGTTAGCTGTAGAGCTAAAGTTTCCGAAGGAATACTGTGGTTTTTCTCCTGAGCTCTTACACTTCCAATTTGTGGGTGACTTGTCTCATGTGAAAGTATGATTGACAAATGCTAGCAGATTCCTGATCCAGGCATGAGCATGCCTCACTGCATTCTGCTATATCATGGACAACGCAGTCATTCAATGTCTGACAATTGTCTGAATATCTAAAATCAATTGATCTCTCTCTCAAATTAATATCAATATATAACAAGATTCCCATCTTTACTGAAAACAATCAGATGGATTAGCTTTGCAACCACATGCTTATGCCATAGGCTGTATATTTACTTTTATTGTTATTCCATTGGTCAGTTTTATTGTAAACTGATCCAATCTTTTAATAATATTATACTAATGACCAAACCTTTCTTTGAGAGTAAACTTAAATGATTTAGGATGACTTCACCACACTCTTGATAACTAGACTTTGAACTAAACTAAGATTTACTATTTTAATTATTAGTAAAACAGCATTACAAATATATATATATATATATTAAAACTTGTTTTTGTTTTTCATTCATTCATATATATATATATATATATATATATATATATATATATATATATTAAAACTTGTTTTTGTTTTTCATTCATTCATATATATATATATATCAAAACTACCCCAAATCTAAAATTAAACCAGACCAGCATAAAAATAATATTAAAACACAACCTAAGGTTTCACTGCTACAAGCAGACTTCTCAAGTGTAAAGAACTACAAAAAAACCACACATTATATATACTATTAAAAACTACCCACAAATCCATTCACTTCCCATCCACCCTTAATATTAAAAGAACTTTTAAATAAGTTAATTGCTTCAGAATAATAAATTTTCAATAATAAAGTCTCTTTAATTCTTTTTTTGATTTCATTTCTCTCAAAGAAGACAACCTTAGCTTCATCAAAATCAATAGTGTGGCCTGTATCTTTTTCATGGACATACAAAGCAGAACTAAGATATCTATTTTTAACTCTACTTTTATGAACCTTTATTCTTTCATTTAAACTCAAACTACTCTGACCTATGTAAACCTTCTTACAAAATAAACAAGGAATAAAATATACCACACCAGGAATAGTCTTTCTATCAAAAACTTCTTTTGTATTATTTAATAAATTATTCAATGTAACACCCCTTTTCCAAGCAATTTTCTTATTTCCAAACAATTTACTATTTCTACACACAATTTTATAAGAAGACAATTTAAATGGCAAAGAAATAAAATCATATTTTTCTTTAACCTTTACATCCTTACAAATATTACTATTAAATAAAATACTTTTAACAAATTTATCAGAGTATCCAACACTCAAATAATCTTTATAAAATTGATATTTCTGAAACAAAGCTACCCCACTAGAATTATTTAATTTAATACTCCTATGACAATAATTCCTTAAAGCAGCTACTTTATGAGATACAGACTGATAGCTATCAGGTTTAATTATAGATCTTAATTCTTTACTTTTAACTAAATGACTGCACAATAAAGAATTAGTTTCTATATTTCTAATCACCAAAAGATCTAAAAATTTTAACTTACCAAAATCTAACCCCCCCCCCTTCTAACACAAATTTTATAGAAGGATCAAAACAATTAAACTCATTTACAAATTCCTTCTATAAAATTTGTGTTAGAAGGAGGGGGTTAGATTTTGGTAAGTTAAAATTTTTAGATCTTTTGGTGATTAGAAATATAGAAACTAATTGTTTATTGTGCAGTCATTTAGTTAAAAGTAAAGAATTAAGATCTATAATTAAACCTGATAGCTATCAGTCTGTATCTCATAAAGTAGCTGCTTTAAGGAATTATTGTCATAGGAGTATTAAATTAAATAATTCTAGTGGGGTAGCTTTGTTTCAGAAATATCAATTTTATAAAGATTATTTGAGTGTTGGATACTCTGATAAATTTGTTAAAAGTATTTTATTTAATAGTAATATTTGTAAGGATGTAAAGGTTAAAGAAAAATATGATTTTATTTCTTTGCCATTTAAATTGTCTTCTTATAAAATTGTGTGTAGAAATAGTAAATTGTTTGGAAATAAGAAAATTGCTTGGAAAAGGGGTGTTATATTGAATAATTTATTAAATAATACAAAAGAAGTTTTTGATAGAAAGACTATTCCTGGTGTGGTATATTTTATTCCTTGTTTATTTTGTAAGAAGGTTTACATAGGTCAGAGTAGTTTGAGTTTAAATGAAAGAATAAAGGTTCATAAAAGTAGAGTTAAAAATAGATATCTTAGTTCTGCTTTGTATGTCCATGAAAAAGATACAGGCCACACTATTGATTTTGATGAAGCTAAGGTTGTCTTCTTTGAGAGAAATGAAATCAAAAGAAGAATTAAAGAGTCTTTATTATTGAAAATTTATTATTCTGAAGCAATTAACTTATTTAAGAGTTCTTTTAATATTAAGGGTGGATGGGAAGTGAATGGATTTGTGGGTAGTTTTTAATAGTATATATAATGTGTGGTTTTTTTGTAGTTCTTTACACTTGAGAAGTCTGCTTGTAGCAGTGAAAACTTAGGTTGTGTTTTAATATTATTTTTATGCTGGTCTGGTTTAATTTTAGATTTGGGGTAGTTTTGATTTTATATTGACTAGTTTAGCTTTATGCTTGTAACGTTTATATATATATATAAAAGTTATAAAAATCTAGGCAAATTGTAACGTTTATATATATATATAAAAGTTATAAAAATCTAGGCAAATAAAATAATAAAGATCAAATATGACCTGCAAAAAGTTCCTAGCTTTATAAATGTATTCTTCAGCCTAAATAATATCCAGATTAAAGTCTCTTTCTCTTCTGCACCAGTCAATTTTCAGAGCCTACTTAATTAGTGTGATCTTTTTTAACTTATGGAGAAGTAGTCATCAACCTTTTAGATATTGCAGACCACTAACATAATTTTTAAAGGTATGAATTAATACAAGCGTTGAGTATGATATGCTATATATATATATATTGTACCGGGTTCGAATATAAGAGGTTCAGAATACCGGTCTCTTAGGCAGAGAAGAACATACTTGGAGAGTATGTATGTCCAAACGATAGTTATAAAATATATAACTAGCGTTACATTGCCAGGACATAACTTCTTCTCGACTGTTGAATTCAACACCACGTTTAAAGTACTTTTTTGTTTTGTATACATGGGTGCCAGTTATTCATCCAGAAGACAAATAATGCACTTTAAACAATGGCCACTAACTCAACACCTTAGTTACACCCAAGACTAGCTCAGCTACTTGTAATCAATAACAAAATATTTTTTTAATTCAATTAGTGGTGAAAAGAATTGACCGACAAATAAAGCTTAAGTTTAAAGACAATTTATTTAATTAACACTTAATATACTAATTTTAAATACTCTTGTAAATTTTAATAACAAAACACTAGTATTTATCTAATGATCACGCACATATTCATTCACACACTGGCATATATAATAAAGCATTAAATAATATTTGATATTTAGAACACACAAATTAATAGTTCATCTTTATGTGCTATAGAGTTCATATAATTTGGCTCTTGGAGGATTCACGAATGTGATGGCTACTTTAGAAAGGAATATAAGAAAAATGTTATTTACCTAAAATTTTGAATGTGGATACTTCTTGCTGTTTGCTGCTTTTAATGAAGTATTTCTAACCGGTTAGCTTCAAAGTTTTCTTGTGGAGATTTGATACTGATTATTCCGAGGCATTTCTTTAAGACAATTAGATATTGAGTGACTTCAGGTTGTTACACAAACATCACTAATATTGGGTAGATTGGCTGTTTTCATCGGACTTCAGGCTGGAGAAAGATGTGTTTTTCCGAGGTTTTAACACTGCATTCTTGATTCTGGATATATAAATTGACTGATATAACTCTCTCAAATGCAACTCAACTCAATCTCAACTCTAATGCAACTGAACTGAACTAACTGTCTGATAAAAAATTGACTATTTATACAGGAGCATGTTGTTGAAGTTCTTTTCATTAGTAGCTAATCCTTTGAAAAAAAGCTTTTTAATCCTGTTGTTGAAATTCCTTTGATAATCTTTTGATTACATGTTTTTGAAGATCATTTAATTAGTAGCCATGCAAACGTATTGTTTTTTATATTTTTATTAGTAGCCACCACTGAGTGTTTTTTAATTCTTTAACTTTCATTTATTTATAATATTTAATACACATATATTATATTTACATTCGCACACACATATATAATTTAAGATCAATTCATTAGTTAGTTTTTTTTTTAAGATTACCTTTTTTTTCTTTAACTCGAATAAAAAAAGATTTATATTTTCAAACTTTACGTTACATTTTAACTAATAATAATAAAAGCTCTTAAACTTTTACTTTTTCTTTTACGAAAGATTTTTATTTCTAATAATTTTTTTAAACAAATTATTATGTATCAACACAATATTGGTACATTATATATATATAATTTTAACACAAGGTGCACCATAGTCAAATATGATGCCTAGTCAATTGTACAGAATTTGGTATTTTTATTTTGTTATTTTTTCTATGCTGCTGACCAAGTAGAGATTAATTAAACACATTTGAGGTAGATGTTTTGCATCAATTAGCAATATAATGTTCCTGTTCTATTTTAAATATAATAATTACAGGCTTAAACAAAATTTATTTTTTATTTAAATAAATGAATTTCTTTGAGAACATTAAAATTACATCACAGACCCACTAGTATTCCCTGGACCACTGGTTACAGACCACTGTTCTGGAGTAACTATTATATTTTTTAAATTAATTAATGGTTATAATTAATCTTTCTCTGTAGAGAAAGAATTATCTTTATTCTTAATTAATTTATTGATTACTATCTCTTATTCAAAGTCTGTATTTAGTAGATTACTTTCTTTCTATTATTAAATTATCTCTGTTTGAATCTTTAATTAAACAAACTTTTTAGTTACTTTTAAAAATCTAACTTTTATTCAAACGTTAGCAAAAAAAAATCCATTTTCATTGAAACATTTTATCTATAACTGGAGCCATTCTCAGTAATCTTTCATTGTGCTCTTATTAATTAGTATTTTTTTAAAAAATAATATTATTGTTAAAACATAAAAAATAATTAAAATATTTTAATATTTAATCCCAACAAAAGATAATTATTTACTAAAAAATTTGGCTATAAATTTTTAAGTTAGTAATTATCTTTGTTTTATGGATTGGTGTTGATAATCCTAAAAAATGATGATGATGATGATGATAATGATAATGATGATAATGATAATGATGATGATGATGATGATAATAATAATAATAATAATAATAATAATAATAATAATAATAATACATTTTTGTTTAGAAACTTTTATTTATGTAAATACGAAGCAGACAGGAAAGAAAACATAAACAACTATATTAAAGATCTATTAGCAGCAGGGTTCAAATTCAAAGCTATTAAAAATAAAATCATAAAATTTAATAATACAATAAACAATAATGTACCTCACACCAATCTACCTAGAATAACAATCCTCTACATTCCTAAAATATCTAACAAACTAATGAAAGCATTAAACGATAAATTTAACATAGCAGTTAGAACTCCACCTAATTCTAATAGATTGCTTAACAACTCTAAAGACCACATTGATCGATCATTCACCTCACACGTGGCGTACTCTATTGCCTGCCCTCAGGCTGGATGCCACACTATATATTATGGTGAAACGAAAGCTACAATCAATACTAGACTGGGTCAACATATTTACACCTTTAACAGAGCTCAGAAAAACAGCAACACGTCCTCTGTATAATTGGAGCATGCTAAACAATCTGGACACAACTTCACACCTGCAAATCCCATAATATTGTGCTCAGAATCAAATAATCACAAAAGAAAAATAAAGGAGGCATTTTACATCAATGGAAACATCCATGCCATTAATAGAAAGGACACTTGCTTCGAGATTTTGAAGAAATGAGCTACATAATACTAGCTTATTTGAATATTTGTATTTGCATATTTTATTATACATTTTATAAAAGCTATGAATATGAGGCATGGTTACCTCAAAAACGTTAAGCCGATAAACTTTAATACTAATTAATATTTTCTCTAATTAACAATTATATATTTTACATATAGTGAGAAGTAAAGCTATATTTATTATTATTATTAATAATAATAATAATAATAATAATAATAATAATAATAATAATAATAATAATAATAATAATAATAATAATAATAATAATAATAATAATAATAATAATAATAATAATAATAATAATAATAATAATAATAATAATAATAATAATAATAATTCAATTCAATTTATTCATAAATAAACAGCTCAAACAAGGCCACAAGCATTTACAAAGTAATATATATCTGTATTATAAATTACAAAGTAGTACATACAGATATGTAAAAATACTATTTACATTATTGTCAATGTAAGATTGCTTTTATTTTGTCCTTAAATTGTTTATAGTTTAAAGAAAAAATATCGATATCTGAAAACTTTTGATTATACTCTAGTTGCAATCTATACAATGGTGAATTAATTGAATGTTTTAATATAGGTAAATAAAACAAATCATGACATCTAGAATTATAAGATGGAATCCTAATTGCAATTCTTGTGATTGCATATTCTAAGGATACAGTTCCATGTATTAATTTAAATAAAAATGACATGTCCATCAATAGTCTTTTATTATACATATTATTTACTTTCTTAGTATATATTTTATTTTTATAAATATATTTAAAATATTTATCTTGTATTTTTTGTAATTTACATATATTTGTTTGATTGTATGGGTTCCAAATAATAGAACCATAATGCAGAACAGGTACAATTAAAGTATTAAATAGTAATCTATATATCTCTATTGTAAATTGAATGTTTGATCTCAAAATCATGCCCATAATTTTAAGAGATTTATTAACTACTGTTTGAATATGCTCATTAAATTTATAATAACTTGTGAAGATGATACCCAGATCTTTCTGTTTAAATGTTTTCATAATTTTGTTCCCATTAACATTATATTGATTATTACTAATTGTTGTTTTCTTTGTATAAGACATTGAATTACATTTTTTTGTATTTATTTGCATATTATTGATATGGCACCAATCACAAAAATTATTAATATAATTTTGCAATATTTTATGATCATTTTTATGTCTAATCTCTAAAAAGATTTTAATATCATCTGCATAACATAATATATTTTTCTCAGTTATTACAGAAGACAAATCAGAAGTATAAATGGCAAAAAGAATAGGACTTAAAATACTTCCTTGGGGTATTCCACATTCATAAGTGACCATAAAAGAAGATTCTCCATTAATATAAATATAATTCTTTCTATTAATAAGAAAAGACTTTAATAATTTTGTAAGATTAATTGATAATCCAATATTATCTGCTTTTGTTAATAAAATATTATGATCTACTTTATCAAAAGCTTTAGATAAGTCAAAATAGATAACATCAAGTTGACTTTGAGAATCAATAACTTGTGATATAACATCTGATATGTGTAATAAATTTGTTTTAATAGATCTTCCTGGTAGAAAACCATGTATAAATGAAGGAATAATATTTTTTAATTGATGTATAATCCTATTATAAATTGATTTTTCCAAAATTTTACCACAAATTGGTAACAAAGAGATAGGTCTAAAATTAGATATATCTGATTTTTTTCCAGATTTATAAATTGGACATATTTTTGCAATTTTCCAACAATCAGGAAAAATAGATGTTTTTAGAGCCAAATTAAATATATGTACTAAAATAGGAGCTAAAAGTTCAATACAGCCTTTATAAATAAATATAGGTATATCATCATGTGCAATACTTCTTTTATTTTTTAAAGATTTAGATGCCATTATAATCTCATCCTTACTCAGATTAGATATACTTATTAAATTATTATTACTTATAAGATCATTAGTAAAATTATAACTATATGAATTTATATTATTATTAATCATTTGTGATGAAAAATATTTCATAAAATCATCTGGCTTAATATCTGTTGTTTCTTTATTTCTAACTTTAAGATGTTCTTTCATGATATCCCAAAATTGTCTTGGATTGTTACTAATGTTATTTTGTATGTTTCTCATATATAAATAAAAATTTTGTTTTTCCAATTTTCTTATCAAAAATCTATAATTTTTAAAGTTATTTAAAAACATTCTATCTTGATATTTTTTGAATAAATTATAAAAATATCGCTTTCTCTTTATACATTTTATAAGTTTGTTTGAAAACCATTTAGGATATTTAGTAGATTTAATATGTTTCATTGGAATAAATCTATTCACTACATCAAATAATAATTTTGAAAATTTTCTGCTGCTATTGAAGCATCCGTATTGTTATAAATTTCTTCCCAGTTTATATCTTTAATTGCTTTATATAAACCAAAATAATCTCCTTTTGCGTAGTTTTTTTTAGTTAAAGATTTAAATTTAGCTATTTTAATGTTTAATACCAATTCAATTTCTAGTGCAAAATGATGATAATCTTCAGGTACTAAAGGGTATTCACATTTTTGTATATGAATAAATTCATAATTTGTGATTATTAAATCTAATGTATATCCATTATTATTGTATACATCATTGATCTGTTTTAAATTCAAAAATTTAAGTAGTTGCATTAAATCATTAAATTTGGTATTATTTTGGTAAACATTGTTTCCATAATATGCAATGTTTAAATCTCCCATAATTAATATTTTATGTTCATATGAAACTAGAAATGACTCTAATGCTTCAAAACTTGATTTTAAATATTTCTGTAAAACATTAGGTGGAATATATATATTTCCCAATAATAATTTAGAATTATTTAATTCAATTTCAATCCATAGTGTATCAAAAAGGAAACCTGGAATATGTATACATTTACAATTAATATATTTCTTAAAAGCAACTAATACACCTCCACCTCTTGTAGCAATGGATATTGGTCTATCATTTCTAAAGACACTATATCTATCATCTATTAAATATTCGTTATATATATATCTTCCTTTAGCCATGTCTCTGTTAAACAAATAATGTCATATTCTTCTGTTAAAATTTTATGTTTAATCTTACATAACTTTGTTCGTAATCCTCTTACATTTTGTAAGTAAATAGTTAATAGTTTATTATTCATTAATAATAATTTGTTTAGAATTATCATGTCTAATTTGTATGTCATTCACCTCTTTGGTAACATCATTTTCATTCAATGAATTCAATTTATGTAATCTTCCATAAAAAGGAAGTAATACAGATCCATACGGCCAAAGCTCTGGGTTTATCATATGTTCTGCATATTGTTCATCTACTGAAATGTAAAAAGATGCATATTTTTTATTTTCAGATGGTATTTTATGACAAACAACTGAAGTTTTAAGTTTATCTGTTAGATGATTAATAATATCTGTCTCATTCATTGTTATATTAATTCTTGTGAGAAAATTTTTTTTATAAATTATTCTTGGTTTTACATCCAAAATATTATGATTTTCTTGAATTCCCATTACGGCTATTTTATTTGCTTTCTTTCTATTAGTTTTCTTTTTATATGATACTGTAATAAAACCATCATTAGTATCTTTACTTTCTGCATTCTGTAGCATTAATTTAGTATCTGTATCAGAATTATTTTTCTGTATATTTTTAATTTTATTTGCTTTATTAGTATCATTTTTATTACTAGTATTCTTATCATTATCACTTGATGTCACTACATCAGCCCAGGTTTGAGTATTATTAGTTTCATTAATATGCATTTTGAATTTATTAGTATTATAAGATTTTTCATCTATGTCAGCAGAAATCACAAAGGTTTTATTATTAGTAGATTTATCATTAACAAATTGTTTACTATATTGTCCCTTATTTTTAATTATTTGAGGTTTATTCACTTTAACTTTTTTGTCACTAGGTTTTATTCCTGGCTTAACAATACTTTTTATAATATTAGTATCAGTTTTATCAGTTTCAGGTCTTACATGATTAAGTTCTTTTTGTTCAGTCAAATTTATTAGCGCTTCTTTTAAAAATATATTTTCTTTAGATAAATTATCTAATTTTTGTTCAATTGTAACAACATGACATAAAAGTGATTTGAAATTTAACAAAATTTGCTTACAAAAATCACTATTATTAATAGATCCTACTATATCTTCCTCCAAATTAAATGTATCATTTGAAGAAATATTTGATGTAATATTGTCTTCATTATCAATAAGATTAAAATCAGTTTGTGTATCATAATTAAAAGTAATCTTGTCTTTTAACTGAGTCAAATCAGAATCAATTCCATTACAATCAGGACATTGATAACAATTAATGTCATTCAATATAAGCAAATTTAAGTCTACTGAATTTAATTTTAGACATTTTCCATGAAATCTCCTTGAACAAATTCCAGAGCAAGTTATAGACAATTGTTCATTATTAATATCAGAAAAACAAAACTGACATATTTTATTGCAATTAGTATTATTATTATCCTGTGTAACTTGATCAATTATTTTATTTTTTTGTTTACTAGTTGATTGCTTATTTCTATTAAATCCAATATCTTGTTTGAGTTGATCAGATATTTTATTTTCTCTAGTTTCAAGAGTAATATCATCTTCCTCCAATGATGTTTGTCCTACTAAAGTAGTTTCACAAACCTCCATTTTGTTTTCAACATTTGAATTATTATTACATTTTTCACATATATAACAATCCATTACTTCTTCATTTTTATGCTGAAATGCCACAGTAAGTTTTAAGCATGATACATGAAATTTTTTATCACATATATTACATTTAATCCTTGCTTGCTTACCAAAAATAAGTCCGTTGCATAAATCACATGGTGTTCCACCCATTGTTAAAAGTTTTTCTACTTTTTTATACTTTCTGCTAATATTTTAAAATCCAAAATAAAATTGAATTAATATTAATGCAGAATTAATATACTTTTGCTATTTTTAAAGTTGATTTTTTATTTATTTATTTCTATTTTTGACTACTTAAATGACAATATTTTTCAGACGTTATAGAATGAAATTTTTTTTTAATAATAATAATAATAATAATAATAATAATAATAATAATAATAATAATAATAATAATAATAATAATAATAATAATAATAATAATAATAATAATAATAATAATAATAATAATAATAATAATAATAATAATAATAATAATAATAATAATAATAATAATAATAATAATAATAATAATAATAATAATAATAATAATAATAATTCAATTCAATTCTTTATTTAATGTACATATCAACAGCATTTAGCCAATTATAGATTGCACAGTAATTTCATTATCATATACAAATCTAAATAAGCATTAAAAATACAAAACAAAATAAATAAAAAAATAAAATAATACCAATAAAATAGAAAAACAATAAAATGCACAAATAATTAAAAGGGCAATATATCAAATGAAATTAAGGATAATATTTTTTTATGAGGACTTTAGTGAATTGTTTAAAATCCAGATTAAAAACATCATCATTACCAAAATCTTTGTTATAAGTTCTAGGTAAACGAAATAAAGGGGAAAATCTTAATACATCAGATTTACAAATTTTCAGTTCAAAAATATTGTGAGTACGAGTATTATAATTCTGTTTCTTAATACCTAAATTAGAAAGCAAATTAGATACAGAAATATTCTGGGAAATAAATTTATGAAAAAGCTTGAGATCTCTTGTTTTTCATCTCAGCAGTAAATCAATATAGTGTTCATTACCTAAACTATTCAATTTTGCAAATTTGTCAAAAACAGACTGAATTCTTATGATATCTGTACTGTTATGAGGACTCCATATAATTGAACCATACTCCAAGATGGGAAGAACTAAGGATATAAAAAGTTTAATCTTTGTAAATTTATTAAATGCTTTTCCATATCTGTAAATAGCTCCTATAATTTTAAGAGATTTATTCACCATAAAATTAATGTGATTATGAAAAGACCCATTATTGGAAAATATTATTCCTAGATCTTTTTGATGATCATTTGTTATAATTTTAGAATCACCAATATAGTAGGAAAACCTTAAAATTTCAGATTTTCTAGAGTAAGAGACAATGGAGCACTTATCCATATTTATATCTATATAATTACATTCACACCAATTCAAGAAATTATCTATATCACTTTGAAGTAAAAAACAGTCATTAGTAGAATAAATATGCCTAAAAATTTTGCAATCATCTGCATAACATAGAAGATGTGAAAATTTAATGCATGTTTTTAGGTCATCAATGTATACATTAAATAATAAAGGTGCAAGAACACTGCCTTGAGGCACCCCAGTGAAGCAATAATATGGTAATGACAATTTATTATTAAACCTCACACAAGACATTCTATCCTTAAGAAAAGAGTTAAACCAATTAATTAATAATTTGGAAAAACCTAACCTACAAAGCTTCTGAAGAAGAATTTTATGATTAACTCTATCAAAAGCCCTGGACATGTCAAAATAAACAACATCTAACCTAGATTGATTCTCAATTGAATTTGAAATGTGATCAAAAATAGTTAGCAAATTTGTCTCAATGGACCTATTAGGCAAAAATCCATGCTGCTCTGGTGCCAAAACCTTAGAGACATCCAAGATAATTTTATTATATAAACATCTTTCAAATATTCGAGCAACAGTGTGTAGAATTGAAATAGGCCTATAGTCACTTACCAAATCTCTAGATCCTTTCTTAAAAATAGGAACAACTTTAGCAATTTTAAGGGATGTAGGAAAAGTACCATTTGCTAAAGAGCAATTAAAAATATGCAAAAGAGGAGAAGCAATGTATTCAGCACATCCTTTATAAATGAAAGCTGGAATGTTGTCAAGGCCCACACTAGAATGTAATTTAAGCTGCTTAATAGCAAAAACAACATCAGATTCAATAAATGAATCACATGTTATTCTTTCTTCAACTAGATCATTATTTTCAGTTAAATTAGTAAAAGACTGAGATTGTTTAAAAAGCTCTGAGAAATAATGAGAAAAATCATCTGCGGCTAGATTAGAATTATTACTCTGTAATTTTTTTTTTGTAATACCTAAATCCTTAACCAGAGACCAAAATTGCAAAGGATTATCAGAAATATGATTTTCAGTGTTTTGTATAAATTTTTGAAAATCTCTATAATATATAACCTTTGACAATCTTCTATAATTAATAAAATTGTTATAATAATTTAAGTTCTTAGTTTTCCAATATTTACGATGATGAAATGATTTCCTTTTAATAATTTCTTTAAGAGAAACTGAAAACCAGAGAGGAAAATGGTTAGTTAAAATTTTTTCCTTAGGAATGTATTTGTCAATTAGTTCACTAAATGATTGTTCAAAAAACTTCATACAGAAATCTCCATCAGATGAAGAATACAATATTTCCCAGTTAAAATTAGATAATTATAAACAAAGACCCAAATAATTTCCTTTTTTGTAGTTTCTCTTCATAATTTTAAAAGGACAAAGTCTATTAAATTTAATATTAATATAAAATTCTAAGGGAGGATGATGCAAATCAATGGAAAAAGGAAGAGAAGTAGTAGTTAAACATTCAATTGTAGGAAAATTACTAAGAATATAATCCAATGTGTGATCATTAAAATTGGTGTATGGATTAAATTGTTTTAAATTTAACAAATTGCAAAAACAAATCATTCTCAATGCTTTAGGTGAAAAAGAGACTGAATCTATGATAGTAGTACCTAAATATAAATCAGGAATATTAAAATCACCAGTAATAAGTATATATGATTCATATTTGATTAAAAAATCTTCAAGAATAGAAAGAAACTCATTAAACTCTAAAAAGGATAATGTTGGTTTTATGTAGATAGTACCCAAAAGAACTTTGACACTATTTTTCAAACATATTTCACACCATGTAGCTTCACAAGATGATGATGAAATAGGAATATACTTATGTATAAAATTACATTTAAAAGCAATGAGCGTGCCTCCACCTTTGGAAGCAACATCAGAAGATCTATCTGTTCGAAGTACTTTATATCTATTGTCCATAAAAACATCATCTGAAATGTGTTGAGTAAGCCAAGTTTCTGAAATAAAAACAATATCAAAATTTTCAGAACTGAAGAATTGCTTAATTTTTGCAGTCTTAGTTCTCATCCCACGAATGTTTATATAAAAACAATAAATTCCAAACATAATATCAAAAAATATATAAAAACAAACAATAATCAAGAGAAAAAAAAAAATGTTAATAAAGGACGATATGGGCAAAAGAAATTAATCAGAAAGTATTAATGAACTAGCCAAAGAGCCATAAAAAATTTTTAATGTAGTACCACAAGACCATAAATGATTCGAAATAAACTCCAAATGCTTATGTTTGGGAATTGAAACAAAAAAACTACTAATATTAGAATTAAACATATTAATCTTAATACATATGACTTTAACCTGAAGTTTGTCTTCCAAAAATCTCTGTACATCAGAAGAATTAGCAACTACTGGCAAATTTGAAACCAAATATTTATAATATTTATCATTATCCTTAATTAATAATGAACCGTTACTATTATTAGGATTTCTATAAGAAATTGGATCTTTAAACCTAAGTTTTTCACTATCTTTAGAAATATCTTGTCCAAAATTAGAAGAATAATTATTAAATTTTTTATTAAAAAATTTATTTGAATATAGTCTAAAATTATGGGGTAAACTATCCTGTTTACCAAGCTGCCTAACTGATAATTTTCTATTAGAAAATTGCTGAAAAGGAGAAGAGGTATTAGAAGAATATATTGATGAAACAGAACTGGAAGGCCACCATTTATAAGATGCATTAGAATTATTAGAACCTCTATAAGAAATTGGACCTTTAAGCCCAAGTTCCTCATTCTCTTTAGAAATATTCTGCCCAAAATCATTCTTTCTTTTAATGTGTTTTTTGAAAAGTAAATCATCCCTATGATTTATAGAAGAACCTAGATCTTTCACTCCAGTCTCATAACAAGTTTTATCTTTCTCAACAAATGATTGAGACTCTGAACCAGTATTATGGTGTACAACATTTTTTATATTATTGTAACTCTTGCTAGCATATAAACTAATATTATTACTAGTATCATGCTTTTCATGATATTTATTATGAAAATTTTTATTGTAAAATATTCTGGTTTTATGTGAACTCACTTTGGAAAAACAAGTTGACTTGACAGAAGGAAGAGAGCATTGAATACCTTTGCTAAAATTAGAAGAACAATTCAATGATTTATTACAAAGTTGAGACATCTTAATAATTAGAGAATGAATTTGAGACATAGAATAAGATTGTAAAACCTCTAAAGTAAAATGTTCAGGTTGTGAAATGATATCATTAACACATTTATCCATGCAGTTTAAATCAACAGAAAAAGACTCAAACATTCCTGTGGATGCAATAGTAGAATTAACACCTGTCTCCACAACATCTGATAATCTAGTATTAGATTTAGAAATATTATTTAATTCACTAGAATCATGAGAATCTTCCCTAACAATCTGAACTGAAGTATTATTATTATTATTATTATTATTATTATTATTATTATTATTATTATTATTATTATTATTATTATTATTATTATTATTATTATTATTATTATTATTATTATTATTATTATTATTATTATTATTATTATTATTATTATTATTATATATAATAATAATAATAATAATAATAATAATAATAATAATAATTCAATTCATTTATTTATTTATAAAATAATAATAATAATAATAATAATAATAATAATAATAATAATAATAATAATAATAATAATAATAATAATAATAATAATAATAATAATAATAATAATAATAATAATAATAATAATAATAATAATAATAATAATAATAATAATAATAATAATAATAATAATAATAATAATAATAATAATAATAATAATAATAATAATAATAATAATAATAATAATAATAATAATAATAATAATAATAATAATAATAATAATGCTGGAGTGGCTTTTTTTAAGCAAAGAAAAATAAATATTTATCTTGGTAAAGATATCTTGAAGGTTGATAATTTTTATAAGGAAAAAACAAAAGACATAAAAACAAATATTTACAATTTTCTTTCTATTTCCAAATGTTAAATTTGGTAAAAATATTTATTTAAAACATATATATGCAGTAAATAGTTTTACATGCCACTTGTCATAAAATTTACAAAATGAAAAAAGTTGAAAGAAAAAATTGGAGGAGGGGGTGCAGACAAATATGACCCCAATCATCACACCAAATCGTTGAAAATAAAACTAATAAGGAAAAGACATTCTTAAAAATTGCCTATATATTATATTATCATGAGTTATGTCAATTTAATAGCACTTAAGTTAAATTTAATCTCTATATTCTTAGTTTCATGTTTGCTATTTGTTTACAATAAGTTTTAACGTAATGAATTATGCAATTAAAATAAAATTAATTAAGTTCCTACCTAACTAGAATATATTTGTGAATATGCTTATTAAATAAATAAAAGATGACACATTAATCTCTTAACAACTTATATTTTTGGCTTGTTTTAAATTTAAAAGAATTTTAATTTTATTTATATTATAATTATTTTCAGCAGCAACCTTTGACATTTAATATGTTATTCAAGATAAAAACTTAAAAATTATGATAAGGAAGCTCAATTGTGAGTTTTAATCATATAATATTTGCTTTTGGTAATGTAATATAAATATAATTTTGGTAAACAGAACAGTTTGAATAAAACACATGCTCAAAAAAGGTATACCATAAATTATATTTACAGCAAACTATTCAGGTCCATGATTGTAGAAATTGTAGTCTTCATCTCATAATATTAGAATTAATGTTATTTAGAATTTGATTGTTAAACTAGTCCCATAGATATACCATGTTAATGGCATTGGTTTTAAGCTCTTATCACAAATACTGAAATTCAGAGATAATTGTGATCTATATTTGAGGGCATTTTTATCTCCACATTATATATTGTATTGGTCAGCCTATGAATTGAGTGTTTGCATATGTACCTCCCACCAAGTAACACTTCTAAGTTAGAACATTAAATCTGGTGTTAACTAAAAATATAATAGCCTCCCAAACTATTTACATATTCTATCTATACAATAGTGAAAGATAACTTAGTTCTGATTCTTCACAGCACCTTCCATCACTATGATTACATTTTTTTTAATGCTGGTTAGGTTAGGAAGAACTATGAGACTCCCTTTTATCTATTTTCACATCAAATCTTAACCTTCAAATACTCCATCACATAGCAACAATTTCAAATTCTAATAATCAACAAGACTAATATTTTATAACATATATCAAATAAAGTATAATTCCATAACCACAAAGTTCAAGGTGCAGTTTCTTTGTCTCATATACAAAATATGCTGCTCAATTGTCTTATATACAAAATAAAATAAATTAGAAATAAGGTGCTATAACATATTATTGCTAAAGTTCATATTTGAATATTACAATGAATTATTTTTTTATTTTCTCTACAATGATAATTTCATATTAAACATCTAGGTGAGTTTTATTATTAATGGTGAGCCTATTTTATACACTATATGGGTATTTCTTATTAGTTTGTTAATTATTCTCAATAATACTATCATTTTTTAGGGTTTTGCCAGGACAGGAATTACATGATTTATTAACCAATATTTCATTAATAACTCAATCTGCCATCAACATAAATCTTCAATATCATAATAAACTATGCAAATGGGTGAGATTTGGTCTCTAATCTCCTAATAACACAATTTACTATCCATGTGTGTGCATAGATAATTAAGCCAGAAAAATGATCATTATATCAATGAGAAATACATAGAGAACAAATCATTCTATGCTAAACTTCTATAATATCTAAAATATATTAATGAGGCAAGGGATGGGCATGTATACTATTACGTTAAACCATTGCAAGAATACTACATATTCATATATAATCTCAACATATCAGTGTAAATCATAATCATTAACTAGAATCCGTTAACAATCTAATGTATTTACCGCTGATATTAATGATGATCATATGTGAAAATAATTTTATATATGTATGTGCACATCTCAGTTTCAATATTTATATAATAAATTACTGACAAATATTCACATTCAAATTACTTAAATTTTTAAAAAAAAAAACAATTCTTAAAAGTTATAGCAAAGCATTTGATTATTTTAACACATATAAAGATAAACTCAAAACAATTGTTAAATTCATATCATTTGTACTGTAGATAATCTCAACTTTTTACTACATATTCAATCATTTGCCCTATTTATATAAAATTATTATTATACCTTACAATAGCACAGTTGTTCAACATTTTTTCAAATAAATAACTGAAATTATGTATTTTTATTTTATTTTGTGTGTGTGTGTATATATATATATATGTGTGTGTGTGTGTCAAAAAAAGTGTTTTTACCAATATTATAAATATACATGTACCAAAGAAATGATTTTATAATATTTTTTTCAAATGTGTATACATTTGTAAGAAAAATCACGGTTTTTTTTTTTCGAGAGGTCAGCAGTTGTCCCGGGTTAGTGGGTTCGCTTCCCGGCCGATGCTATGACACATGAGGAAAAAAAAATCACGTTTTCAAAATCTACGATTATATAAAAACCATTATTTAGCTTTTTTTTATTTATTGAGATGAATTATTATATATATATAAATCAAAAGTTTTTAATTCTATGTATATACATTATAGTTTCTAAAATACTACATAAAAATACGTACATATAAAAGCAAAACATTTAAATTCAAATATTTTGCAGCAAATTAGATACCAAATATTTTTCAAAATTTACTATAGAAAATGTTTGCTTTTTAAAAAAAATTTACAATATAAAGAGACATTTCTTTTTAATGCCTTTTTAAAAAAAATCATAAATAATTATTATATAACATACTATCCTGCACAGTTTGGTCCCAGGAACAATTCTGAAACTCACAGTTCTCATCCTTAAACTTCTGATGAAATCCTATAACAATAAAGTCATCAGCCTTTTATATATATATTACTTGTCTTGATGAATTTTAAAAATGCTGATAAAAATGGATAATAACTATTTTTGCACATGTGTTGCACTATGGCTTCTCCTTTATTGGAATCAGGAATCTCTCAGCCACTATGCCCAAAAAAATCTGTTGGCCACCTTACCTTCCCTTTCCACTCCCACCCTAAGTTTTTTCCATATTCTTCTTTTTCCTGCTACATCCTATTTTCACATTATCTTTGTCCACTCTGTGACCTTTATATCTAGATCCCTCTTATCTTTTTCCAAACCCAGCATAAAAACCAAGAATTCACTTTGTGTATAATTACTTTATTTTTATTCTTCCACAACATTATTTGTACCCTTTCTGCTTGTAAGCATTTGCATTCAATTAGCAAATACCTAATATTATCAATAGTTTCCTTACATAACTTGCAGGCTAAATCAACCACATACTTCCACCTACATCAAATTCACAAACTATGCACCTGTGCTGAAACCAAAAATGCAAGTTTACATTCAATACTGCTAAATAATGTCAATGCAAGTGTCAAAACCTAAGAACCCATTGTACGCAAAATGAACTAGGCGATGCAATGACACAAATGTCTGGTGACAATTCTGGAAAAGTTAAACATATTATGTACTTTTTTTATTAATACTATTTTTAATTGTCAATAAATACATATTAAAAGTTTATTATTCAAGACTAAGATTTAAAATATTATTTCAGACATTAATTTAGTACCAAAAGTTATATAAATTATATTAATCATAAAATATATACAATAGATTTTAAAAAGCAGATTGTGATTGATTGATTTATTAATGAAGAATTTCAATTTGATCCTACTTTTAGATACAGTTTTAAAATAGGAACAGATTTATAAAGAAAGATATAAGGTTTCTTTTCAATTCATTTTTAGAGCTCTTATAAGAAGTATGCAGGTTGTTTTCATGGTAGATTTTTTCTTTTTCTTGAAGTTTTTGTCAGTGAAATTAATAAGACCATTTTGATACTCCTAATGTAATCTTAGTTGTATTAAGGGTCCTCCCAGAACAGAGTAGTAAAACCAAAATGTTTCCAAAGTATTCTGTATAAAGCTAGCTCTCAACCTAAGAAAGAAATCTAAAACTAATTAGCCTTTCATTAGACTTTGAACTTCCAAGGAGATTTTCTTTAAAAAAATATAGTGCAAAGTAGCCTCCTTACTAATGAAATTGAAGAGTGCACATGAATGAACTATTTCAATTTTAGCCGAAAAAAATTTGGTATCTAATTTGTAAAATACAATTTATCCAAAACTTCAAACACTTCTTAGCAAAACTCTTTTACATATATACGTACATACACCTATATTTCGACTGTCCTGCAGTCTTCTTCAGAGCAGTTATCTTTTTTTTTCATTTAAAAAAAGGATGACTGTGTTCTGAAGAAGACTGCAGGACAGTTGAAACATAGGTGTATGTATATATGTACAAATAAAGAGGTTTGCTAAAAAGTGTTTGAAGTGGTTTGGATAAATTGTATTTATAGGATATTACAGCAAAATAAAAAAAAGTGTGATTTTGATAAATTGTAAGATATTGTAATAATTTAAAATGATGGAAAAATAGAGATCAGTAAAATATTTGGCAAAAATTATCAATCAAAATTGGAAAATCATTATATTCTTTTATTATGTAAAATATTTAGAAATTCAAATAAGAGCAATAAAAATGTTTATTACTTACCTAGTACATTGTACAATGACAAAAAATGTTGAAAGTGAAAGTATTTAAAAAAAAAAAAACAACCGAAAGATAAGCTGTATTGTTCTTTTAAAGCTAGGAAGAAAATGGAGATGTTTTCCTATTTAACACATGTTGATTTAAAAGAAGTGAAAACAAGATTGTTCTCCGACTGCAGTTGCCACTTACAGATAATTACTGAAGTAATAATACTAGAAACATATTACTGAATTAATATTTAAAAATTTGAGATTTGAGCTAAATTCTAGAAAGAAAAGATATCAATGTTTTTACAACACAAATTGTGAATAGCAGACATGTTCAACCATGCCGCTATGAGAAGCTTTGATTATATTTATGAAAGAAACAAAACAAATACAATAGATTTTCCACATAAATAATTTTCTAATAAAATTTTGTTTTCCAAATTAGCAAATTACTTTAAATTATCTTAGATAATTGTTTTTAATTATAAATTTATTTAAACGCACATTGATTATATTTACTAAGGCTGTAGCCTCAAAAATATGCGCGTAAAAATGCGATAGTAGGGACCTCTACATGTCTTAACCACAAGCTTACGTTTTGGAAGAAAAAAGGGGAACCCTTCTTTACTTCAACCTATTTTCTATATAAATAGGTGAAGCTGAAGCTTATTCTTGAGGTTACAGCGTTAGTAAATATAATTGTTTTTATAAAATTTTATTGTTTTAAATTTACTTCAACAATTTATCTGATATCTGTTGTTTAAACTTTTTTCTAAATGACTTTTTCCACTAGAAAAATTTTCCTGCAAACTAAGGGATTCTTTTTGCTCTATTCTTAATAAAATATATAACTTTTTTTTTATGAGTAAGTGGTGAATATTATGTGCACACATACATATATATGATACAACATATACTTATTTATTAATATTTTATAATTATTTGCTTCTTAATTGTGTGCTACCTCATTTTATGTAACTACACTTATTTTCCTCTTTACTTCACGTATTATTTTTCCCAGAGTGATCAGTTTGGGAATGAGTATCCTGTACTGTAATAAATCTTTATTTTCCTCTGACTCTTATGAAATAATCAATAATCATTTCAATATAGAGATATTTGTATACACATCTTGAAAACTTGTATAATACACATATATAAAAAGATGTATATGCTATGCTTGCAAAATGAACAAAAAAAAATAAAATGTAAAGAATTATTTTTATTAATTTTACTTTAATACTTTTTTTTGAATCTCACATAACTACGCCCCAAATATGGAATTGAGGGTATGAGAGACTAATTGTTGTGTTGAGAAAATGCTTATTGTAATTTTATCTGTTGGTCATTTTCAACTTTATATTTATGATTCTATTAATGTATGTAAAAGAAATCATTTGAGTTAATGATTGAAAATATCAATTTAAGATTACAATTTTGTCTGAAGATTTTGTGATAATGAAATATTTTACTTATAATTGATTATTTTTATCATTGCTAAATAATTTTAATAAATTTAAATTTTATTTGTACTATTCCAAACAGTCAACTATTACTAATATATTAACAAAATAGTATGGAACACAACATTTCAAGAGGTATTTCTCTTCACTATGTATTAAATGTTTAAATATAAAAGTCAACACTGATTCATTAGAAAGATGTTACTATTTGATTTCACTTTTAATTTGTGATTATTTTAACAATTTAGTTTGGAATACAAATAAAGATGCATTTCTAATTTGTAATTGTATGTTGACTATTTTCACACTAATTGAACTGTTAAATGTTTTTAAAAAAATTCAAACTTTATATCTTTCCAGTAATGGTCTAGTACAATATTCTAATTGCTTAGAGCATTATCTTAAATTCAGTATTTATGAACCTAATGGTTTTATTGCATATGTTAGACTGTTATTAGTTTGATCAGCAAATACCTGGAGAAGTAAAAAAAAAATATCACTCAAAAGGTAATGTTCTATACTAACTTATGTAATTTTATTAATTGTTAAATGTATTTGAAAAATTATAAATAACATTTGAATAAAGGCCGCTCTTATCTTTATAAAGTCGTAATCTTGTATTAAGCTTTGTAGAGGTCACTCTCATGGTAAAATTAAGCATTCAAGGTGCATAGTATTAAGGTTAAAGCCTTATATATATTTATGTGCTGACTATGCACTTAATAAGAATTAATGTTTATAACTTTAAATTGATTCAAAATATTTCTAATTACAAGATCCAAATATTAACTCACTGTGAATCCAAAGATTTTGTGAATGTTGATTTCTAAACGAGGTAGTGAAATTAATTAGTAAAGAACTTACTAGCTTCACACTCTCAAATCAAAATGCTTTAGATTTGCATATATAATTAGAAAGTAGGTTGAAGATAAGATGGCCGCTCTTATCTTTATAAAGTCATAATCTTGTATTAAGATTTGTAGAGGTTCCTCTCGTGGTAAAATTAAGCATGCAAGGTGCATAGTATTAAGGTTAAAACTTTATATATATGTGTGTATATATATATATATATATATATATATATATATATATATATTGTGCCCTTTTGTATGGGTCACCATCTAATTTTTGTGCTAATCTATAAAAAATTTTAAATTTAAGATATATTTGAATATGTGATGTTAATTTTGCTTATGGTAATATTTCAAAGGGTTTAATTAAAGCAATCTATGAGTATTTGATATGTGAAATTGTGCTGAAATTGAGAGAGACATTTTAAATGATGATGAGTATAATATATAGTTGGGAAAAATGGCCATAATCAATACTGCATTAATATATTTAATAAATAGGTGTTTAAAGCTAAAGTATTTAAAAGACAAATTAAAATTAAATGTATATGTTTATTGTTGGTAAGATAATGTTATAAAAGAATATAAATATTTTAATTATTGTAAGTACTTAAATAAAAGACTAATATTTGATTTTAATAATATTGGATAATTATTTTAAAATCTATTATAATATCTTATTTATTTAAAAAATATTTATTTTAAAAAAAATGCAATTGTTAGTTTATTTTTAGACGTTGACAAGCGTTTCTTGTGTTATAAAAAAAACAGATGTTAGTTAGATATACACAAGCATGCTTGGAAGTTATTTAGTAAAGTTGCAAAACTATTTTAAAAATTATGTTGTAAAATTTATAAATAATACGTGAGTTATCACGAGATAAAAAATAAAGATATTCAATGTGAAATATTAAATCTGATTTTAAAATATTGTTTTAAAAATATAACGTATAAAAAGACTTAGTGTATTTTAAATAATCTTATAAAAGTTAAAATTAAAATCAAGTAAGTAAGAATATTTTTTAAAAATGTTTAATAGATTTAAATAAACGATAAAGATTATTTTAGAAATTTAATAATGTAATAAATATTAAATATTAAATAAGTCATTATTTATTTTTAATTTTGTGTTGTTGGTAAATATGTAAATAAGCCAGCAAAGTTGATTGTTTAATCTACCAATCAAATGGGAAGTTTCTTCCGGTATAAAAGCTCAGTTCAATTGTTAGGAGAGGACTCTGTGATTGATTTTTCAAGTTAATTGTGTTATTAAAAAAATAGCTACGTAAATTTATAGACGCTTTTAAAATCATTTTCAAAATTATAAGAGTGTCTTAAAAATAAGTTATAGAAATTTTAAATGATAGACATGCAGTATTAACTTAATTTTTTCCCTATCGATCGTCTCTATATTAAGCTCAATTTACAAGCAAATGGTCATGGGAACATCATATATAGTGAAAATATATCGGAAACTTTATACTAGAGATATGACAAACGCTGGATTAGTTCGGAAAATTACGAGATGGAGAAAAGTAATATTTTGGACAGTATATAATTTTAAAAGCTAATTACTATTGACTATTAGAAAATAGATATTTTTAAGAATAAAATACTTCTTTATGAAGAAAGTATTTTTGTAAGCTATAAATTTAAAAATATATCTTAAGTAAAGATATTAAAAATGAAAGTAGTTTTATAAATACTTGCCTTGTTAAGTCTTTATGTTTAAAAGACTGAATATTGACAATTTTAAAAGGCAAATAAATTGAAAATATAAATTAGCTAAAAGTCTTAATATAATAAAAATTATTATATTGAAATAATTTAAACACTAGTCGTTTATAGATAAAGAAGCTTATTCTTACCTGGATATTTTGGTTATGGAATGTGCAAGTAATATGTGGACGTCCAAGTTAATTTAAAAATAATTAAATGATAATTTTTTTTCATAAACTATAGACTAATTTAGAAATAATAACTTTAAATAATTTCGTTAAGGAACTGCATCCGGATCAGATAAATTATTTTAATTTTATTATATTTTTTATAAAAGAACTGATTAACTTTTATTTTGGTTTTAAAAGAACGTTTTCGTTTTTCATAAACTTTTAAAAAACACGTGATGGACCGGAAACAGGAAATGGTGTGCCAGTGAATATGTGCCTAGGATTAAAAAACTTTATGGTGAAAAGGAAACATCGCTGGATTTATGTAATATGAATTTTGTTTTATTTATCTAATATAAAAATTAAATCTTATTAATTTATTAAAAATAAGATAGGTACATTTCTTAAAATAGTAACTAAAAAATAATATAATGATTAATTGCATGAGTTTATTTTATAATTAATATAACACAGAATATTTTAAAGAATGATCGTGAGTATAAATGTGAATTATTTTATGAAGCTGTAATTCCGAAGAATATTGGAAGATGGACTGGACATTAATTCATTATCTATGGTAAAAATTGTATAATAATAATAATTTTGATGTATTTAATATGTTTTCTTTAGATCAACCAAATATTATGTTATTTTGAATGAATGTATGATTATTTTAAAAATACACACACATTATATTGGCAGTGACAGTTTTATTTAAATATGCATAATTTGAATTTATGAAATAAATACGATGCAACATTACATAAGAAGCTTAGAAATAATTATATGATTCTTTCGTTAATAAATTTTGATATTGTTTTATGTTATAGTATTAGAATTATATTTATTATTTATGAGTAATTATTTTTTATTGCAAGTTAGGAAGAGATTTAAAAGTCTATATTTTATTTTTGTTTTATTGGATAAATTAAGTTAAGTTTTATGTAGAAGTTTATGTTGGATTGAAGATTTACCAAGTATAGACGATGAAGTATAAATAGTTTGGATAATTAATATTTTATTTAGAGTTGAAAGTTGTTTTCCGGAAATTTTAAATAAGTTTAGAGGATGTTTTTGTAGATAGAAATTTATTAAGAAGGAGTAGTATAACACATAAAGTAAAGTAATAATTTTACATAGAAAAGAATCATAGAATTTATCTAATATAATACTTTATGAATTTGAAATTAATGAATTATTTTAATATTATTATTTAACAGTACATATATGTAATGCATATTTGATAAAACATGTAGCATGAATTGCATTAACTGAAATATAAAATTATAATCAATTATTTGTTATTACATTATAAAGATACATTAGTTTCTATATTATGCTATTAGAGTAATGCTGATATTAAAGTGAACACATACTAGTACATAATGAAATGAATAACAGTAATACTTAAGTGATGTAGCAATTTAATTAGTAAAGTTTAATTGTTTACATATGCTACATAAATATTATTTACATAAATTTTTCTGTGTAATAATTGAAGTTCACTGATATTTATTTAAAGTCTAAGTTTTGAAAACATACTTCAATGTTATTAGTATAGCATTTTAAAAGAATGTATAGATTATTTCTTAGGAGTATAAGCTAATAACAGTGTAAACATTTTGTATTATTATTTTCTTATTTTTATTTTCTTTGTTTCATAATTTTGAATTGTAAATATTGTAAATAAATTCTTAGTTGAAGTTAATGTAAATAAATTTGTTTAATTTGTTTTAAAAGTGTGTCGAGTTCATTATTTTACACCACAGCATTTGACAGCAGATAATTTGAAGAAACATAATATTTGCACAATGTGAATTTATTAATATTATTTTAGAAATAAATACAATATATTCCTGATTATCATTTTATGAGAATTGATTGACATTATTACATCATATTACAATGGTCATAGAGTAATTATAATACATTATATAAGAGTACAATATTATTTATTGCCACAGATTATTAAGTTGTAAGATTTTGATCTATTCCAAAATTAAGATACTATATGAAAATAAAAGATATACATATGATTATTTATTTATTGAATACTTAATAATATAACAGAAATAAATAAGATTAAGTTATACCCTAAGATTAGTATTGAGTATTATTATTATTAGAATAAGTTAGGTGTATTTAGGTTTGATATAAAATCCCTTATCATACTTATTTACATGAGTTATCATTACTTTAAGATAATTAGAAGAACCTGAGATTATTTAATTATATTTTAAAAATTAAAAGTTAAGATTTATTTATTTTATTATTATTAAAGATAATTTATTTTATTTAAAAGCCATAAGAATGCTGTAGAGGTAGTAGTAAGTTAATAAGGAGGTAATAGTATTCTTATGCCATTGAGACAATGTCTTGGAAGATATTGGCTCAATGTAAATCTACTTATTACTTTGTAACTTTACTTCACAGTCTCATGATTTTAATAAATACTTATTTAATTAGTACATATTATAGAACTATATTGATTTTGATAATTGATAATAAATTTAATTAGAATATGATATTATAAAAGTAAATTAAAGATAGATATGCAAATTTTAATTAAGCATTATAATTTAATTGAGCTAGTCGTATTTCAAATTATATTATATATCGAGAAGTAAGGGTACAATATATATATATATATATATATATATATATATATATATATAATGAAAGTAAATTAAATAATGCCATCATCACAAACTTGCAAAATAATATAGATTATCAATAGATTATAGTAATTTTATTACATACTAATAAGAAACAAATTGTATTATATGTATAGACCAAGCACTCATCGACTTATGATCAGTGCATTAACACTCATTAGACAAATCCATATTAATATAAAAATGTTACAATCTAGTTAGTGATAATCAGATATCCATTACTGATCAACATTGATTTAACTAATCAAAAGACCAAAGCTGGACTTAAAAATGGCTTTTACATGCATGTATTGAGAGAAATTATAAAAAGTACAAAAAAATATGAATTGTCTTTAAATTTGGATTTGTAATTTATAAAAAGGTATTTGATTCTATAAGAATATTCATGGTGGTTAAAGTTTTGGATCCTCAAGATATAAACTCAAGATATTGTCACTTTCTAAGGAATATTTATAAAATGCAATTACATGGTGGTGCTAAAAACAAATTAACATTGAGAAAGGTATATGTCAGTGTGGTTCTATGTCACCAAAAAATTTTTCAGCAATTTTACAAGAAATATTTTCTGGATTAAAATGAAAAGTTAAGGTATCAAAAGTAAAAGATAATCATTTAAGGTCTAAATTTTGAATGATTTGTAAATAATTCTTCAGAGCTTATGAAAATGTTGCTAGAATTAGCAGATGAAAGTAAGAAAGTAGGGGAAAAAATAAAGTAATGTTCAATGGATATTCTCAGAAAAACAAAATTAGGATTGATAATCATAAGTTAGAAGCTAATAACTGCAAATATCTTTTTTCTTTCATATGTCAAATGTGTTGACTGGGAAGCAAACCCAGGCCAGCTGCTTGGAAAGCAGTTATGCTAACTGCTAGGCCACCAATGCTTGACTACAAATACCTTAGCCAGATTATTAACATAGATGTATACATAATGGATAAAATTGATGAAATAAGCTTTTATTGAGACTTTTGATAGAAATAAGTTGATATTAAAAGGGTACTATGCCTACATATTTGGGGCAAAAAGTTCTCAATCGATAATTAACCAGTTCTTTTTGAATCTGGGACTTGAGCACTTAATACAAAAGTAATACATAGACTTCAGATCCTTCAATAAAATATGGAGATATATACATTAGTAGTAACAAGAAGAAACTGAAAACAAAATTTATGACAGATACTACTGACATCATTGAAATTAAACAAAGCAAAACTCTCCATACAGTAGTGCCACCCTGTGCCAACCAGAGTAATCAATGAATGCCAGAAGGCTTGTGCATAAAATCCCTATCTAATGCCTACTCATCCAATATCCCCAGACTTGTTTCTGGCTTGTGGCCATCGTCAGTGAGGAGCTTTGGATCTAAGAGCACTGCACCTAGATCTTAGGATCTAATGCAACCCTCCAGCACCCACTTTTTAACTCTACTTAACTACAAAACTATGAGAATGAAATTGAAAACACAAAAATATTTTCAATCTAAGCTCAATGGCTTATATTGTCATATGGGTCTGAACTCAGTTCAGCACTTGAAAGCACAAAAATATTTTCAATCTAAGCTCAATGGCTTATATAGTCATATGGGTCTGAACTCAGTTCAGCACCCATACATTTTGGTGTCTTTGGCTCTTTAACAACCATAGTTACCACTATCCTATTATGCAGGATTGGTGATAAACCATTAAGCATCACATGATCATTATCTCTTATACTAGCACAATTGTTTATAAACAAAGCAAAACTCTCCATACAGTAGTGCCACCCTGTGCCAACCAGAGTAATCAATGAAACTAGTCTGGGGATATTGGATGAGTAAGCATTAGATAGGGATTTTATGGACAAGCCTTCTGGCATTCACTGATTACTCTGGTTGCACAGGGTGGCACTATTGTATGGAGAGTTTTGCTTTGTTTATAAACAATTATGTGCTAGTATAAGAGGTAGTGATCATGTGATGCTTAATGGTTTAACACCAATCCTGCCTAATAGGATAGTGGTGGCTATGGTTGTTAAAGAGCCAAAGACACCAAAATGTATGGGTACTGAACTGAGTTCAGACCCATATGACTATATAAGCTATTGAGCTTAGATTGAAAATATTTTTGTTTTCAAATTTCATTCTCATTGTTTTGTAGTTAAGTAAAGTTAAAAGGTGGGTGCTGGAGGGTTGCATTAGATCCTAAGATCTAGGTGCAGTGCTCTTAGATCCAAAGCTCCTCACTGACAATGGCCACAAGCCAGAAACTAGTCTGGGGATATTGGATGAGTAGGCATTAGATAGGGATTTTATGCACAAGCCTTTTGGCATTCATTGATTACTCTGGTTGGCACAGGGTAGCACTACTGTATGGAGAGTTTTGCTTTGTATATAAACAATTATGTGCTAGTATAAGAGATAGTGATCATGTGATGCTTAATGGTTAATCATTGAAATTATTAAGAAATGGACCTGGACTGGACATATTGCTAGAAAATATAAAAAATAGACAAATGAAGTTTTAAATCAGATTCCAAAAGATTGTAAAAAAACCTAGTAAGAGATCACATGTGAGATGGAAGGGTGAAATAAAAAAATTTGTTGTTGTTGAAAAGAGAAGACAAGAATCAGAGTAACTGGATTAAACTTATAGAGACCTTTATCCTGCAATGAATTATATTAGTTGAAAATTATGATAAGGAGGAGAAAGATTGGGTAATTGGTTAAATTTGGTTGTGGGTCAGTAAACTGAAAAAAATCCTAATCCTTTTTAGGAACTAAAAAATTTTTCAAGGTTAACCTGACCTGACTCAACAAACACTACATCGTGAGCTTAATGAATAGATATGTTAATCAATAATACACAATCCCTAGTAATGTGCTAATGCCCCAGTGTGCTTTTTTAAGAATTTTTAAAATTTGCCTTCCAGCTGATTATGATATATATATAAAATTTTAATATAGTTTTAGAATTTGAAGTTCGAAATAGTTTTATATTTTAAATATATGCAAGATTTGAAATACCAGGCACTCTTAAATCTGTAGCCTAATTGTAAATATAGGGGATTTGAACTCAGACATTCAAGACCTTTCACTATCCACACTATCTGATACACATGAGCACACACATGCAGAAAATATAAATAATCACCAATACATGTATTTCGTCAACATGGGCATGACAACAATATTGGCATCAGCATGGGATTTAGGAATTCTATCATCAGATTTTCAATGGTATGGATGGCTAAAGAGTTGGAGTAAGTTGAAGCCTGTCCATTAAAGTGTAAGGATTTGCTATCTTAATATAGTCTGAGTACTGATTATACATATATATGGGAGATGGTAATCTGGACCAACTGATAAGTGCTGGATTTACACGAAATACGTATTTTGGTGACCTTTTCTGCATGTGTGTGGTCATGTATATCAGTAGTATGAGATAGTGTGAATGGTGAAAGGGCTCTAAAGTCTGAGTTCAAATTCCCTATATTTAAATATATGCATATTCTTTAAAGATTGCATATTTGCAATTATTTTTTATTGCTTTTTTTTTAGATTATAATTATTTTCATAACTTTATAAAGATGTATTAAATATTTAAAATTCTATAGAATAATATAAATATTTAAAGAAAGTTTTACTTTATCTGCTGCTATTATTTTTAAAATTTTAAAGACCGATGATAAAAAATGTAGTTGTTGGAGGATTTAAGCTGCATTACATTTTTTTGTTATAAGTTAAACATATGCTGAAACAATAGTTTCTTTTAAAAAAAAAACGCAGTTGCGTCTTTTATTTTTTAAACTGTGTGTGTAAGATTAAGATATTTTATTTGCATTTTACTATTTGTATTATTGATTTTTAGTGTACCCCTTTCCCACCCAACAAAAGTAATAGCGTGAAAAGCAAATGAAACAGGAGCATTGAAAACGTAAGCTTAACATCCAGGTGAGAATTGATCAAATCTCCAGGTAGTGTTATTAACTCCAGTATTAAAAATTCACGTCTGTGAATAAAGAAATAATTTATTCATGTTTGAACACATCACAATGAGCCGCCTTGGCAACAACAACAAAAAAAGTACAAAAATTATTTTACCATCTCAATAAGATTTACTTCCAACAAAAAATAAATGACTATATTTAATCGTACTATTAAATTTCAAAAATCGATTGCCTACATGTTTGCCTATTTGTTGCTTACGCATTTTTTTTTATTTATTCACCAAATAAATATATATAAAAACTTCATAGTGTTATGTATCTGCCGACCATGACTATGCTCGGATAATGGCTGGATAGGAATTAATATTTTTTCATGCCTCACTTAAACTTCGTAAATAGTTTTTGTTAGGTGGCCGTTTCCTGCTAATAACTCATAAAAAATATTGGTCAGTGAAGAAATAGTTTAGTCATTTTTAATTAGAATGAAACAAGATGGAAAACAGCTCACATTTTCACCAACAATAATGATTCTATTTTTACTATAACACTCTACTAAAAGTAACTAGATTCCCTTTACCGACCAATAAGAGATGCCTAATTACATTAATATAAGTCAGTTATTCGGGGTGGGAGGGGGGGATGCTATCCCTTAACCCAATCTAAAAAATTTAAGCTTTACCTGTCTAGATTCGAAACTAAGTCACGAAAGCATTACTACTAAACCTAAGAACCTTTATATATATATAGTGAAAATGTTGATGATTCTCTGCAGAATAAAAGACTTCTAAATATTTTTTAACACAAGTATGTCACAAAACTTCTATTTTGAATTTTATCTTTTCTGGAATTATTAATTACTTTTAGTTCAATAATTAGTTTTTCTTTAATCTTTATAATAATATCAGTACTGATAATAAAATTAAACTAAATCACTTAATTTCTTTTTCAATCCGTATAATTTCCAACTTACTTTTTTTCATACTTTTTGAAAGTAATATATAATAATTTAAATTACTTTTGAAGCTTACATATATACACACATAAATGTTATGTGTGAAATGAATTAAAGCGATATTAAATTTTCAACGCCCCAGCTACAATATTTTCTATTTAATTTAATACATTGTCACATTCTGTTAAAACAATGGACGATGCATTGAAAATTTAATATCACTTTAATTCATTTCATATTTGTAGTACTATTAAATTGTTGATTTTACATACACTGTATATTATAATTTTTAGTTATCATCGATCAACTGCAGAATGAAGATTTTTTTTTAACTTTGATTCAGATTCTCCGATTTCTAGCCTCTCTTTCTTATTTCATCCATCCATCGCACATATGATATAATTATGTCTTTTACAATCTTCTGGGTTCCAGTTTAAGATGTTAAATGTCCATCTATTTGTGCTCTTTCAGCAATATGTCCAGTCCAACCCACTTCAGTCTCTTAACTCTTTCAATATCATTAATATTTGTTTATTTTCTCACCCGTGTATTTTGTTTTTGATTTTTTCTTGTCAATCCTAATATACAACTCTGTGCTGTTCTTCAGTTAAGTGTCCAGATCTCAGATCCATAAGTAAGTACTGCTAAAACATATTTATTAAAATCTTTTTTTTAAATATATAGGCAAATTTTCATAAAATATTTCTACCATAAGCAGTTCATTTAAGTGTAATTCAATGAATAATTTTATTCACTGTTTTCATCTGTATTAATAATATATTAAAACAGGCAAAACTCTCTATACGTATTGCTACTTAGTGCAAGCCAGAGTAATTAATGGATGCCAGAAGGCTTGTGCATAAAATCCCCATTTAGTGTCTACACATCCAATATTCCCAGACTAGTTTCTGGCTTGTGGCCTTCGTTAGTGAAGAGCCTTGGATCTGAGAGCACTGCACCTAGACCTTAGGATCTAATGCAAACCTCCAGCAGCCACCTTTTATCTCTACTTAACTACAAAACTATGAGTATTAAATTGAAAACACTATAATATTTTCAATCCAAGGTCATTAGATTATATAGTCATATAGATCTGAAATCAGTTCAGCACCTATATATTTTGGTGACTTTGGTTCTTAAATAACCATAACTCACCACTATTTTATTAGACAGAATTGGTTTTAAGCCAATAAACATCACATGATCACCATTTCCTATGCGTGGTTATAACTGTTATTAAAACAGACAAAACTCTCTATACAAATTGCCACTTAGTGCAAACCAGAGTAATCAATGGATGCCAGAAGGCTTGTGGAAAAAATCCCCATCTAGTGCCTACTCATCCAATATTCCCAGGTTAGTTTCTAGCTTGTGAATTTCATCAGTGAGGAGCCTTGGATCTGAGAGCACTGACCTAGAACTTAGAATCTAATGGAACTGTCCAGCTGCCACCTTTTATCTCTACTTAACTACAAAACTATGAGTCTTAAAAACACTACAATATTTTCAATCCAAGCTCCTAATCTTGCCTAATAGGATAGTGGTGTCTATGGTTATTATAAAACCAAAGTCACCAAAATATATAGGTATTGAATTGAGTTCAGACCTATATGACTATATAAGCTAATGAGCTTGGATTGAAAATATTATAGTGTTTTCAATTTAAGACTCATAGTTTTGTAGTTAAGTAGAGATAAAAAGTGGTTGCTGGAGGGTTGCATTAGATCCTAAGGTCTAGGTGCAGTGCTCTTAGATCCAAGGCTCCTCATTGATGAAGGCCACAAGCCAGAAACTAGTCTGGAGGTATTGGATGAGTAGGAATTAGATGGGGCCTTTTGGCATCCATTGATTATTCTGGCTTGCGCTAAGTGGCAATATGTAATAAGAGTTTTGTCTGTTTTAATAACAGTTATAAACAAGCATAAGAAATGGTGATCATGTGATGTTTATTGGCTTAATAATCTGATCAAGATATTTATAATTATTGCCTATTTCTAATTTATCAATATTAATCTTCATGTCTATGAATACAACATATCTCCATCATTAATAAACTTTTAAAAAAATTATATTTTAGTATACAATTAATGCCTGACTTTAGATATATGTGCACTTGTAATGGAGGCAATGAAATATAAATAATTTCCTTTTTTAATAATGAATTACAAATCATTAAATAAATAACATGAAAGTAATATGCACATTTATTGTGCATAGTCTTATAAAAACATTTCAATTCATAATTCTAATTATATTATCCTACAAATACTATTAACCCACTTAAATTATAAACATTTTTTTTTTTTTTAAAAAAGGAAAGAAATCTAAGTCTGTTTTTTTGAAAGTCCCTAGATAATAGTTTTTTAAATAGTACTTTTAAATTGTAAATAAAATTATTTAAGATAAGAAATAGTAGTTGTCTTTTAAAAATCCAGCTGAAAGATATTTTGGTCGAGAGGTCAGCGACTTCTGCTTTACAAGCAGTTGTCCTGGGTTTACTTCCCAGCTGATGCTTTGACATATAAAGAAAAAAAAAGGATATTTTATAACTCTTTGACTTTTGTTTTTGTAATTTTCACTTGCTAATTATTTCTACTCAAAAGTTTTAGAAGGAACTTTATTCATGGCAATATGTATCTACAGATATTTCATTTTAAAGGAATATATATATATACAGATACTCCAGTTTAAAAGAAAAAGTATATACAAAACTAATCAAGATTACTACAATGAGTATTTTCAATAGCATTCAGTGAATTGTACTATTATTTAAAACATTTACAACAAAATAGAAAACAAAAAAACTCACTAGAGGTCAGGGCTGCGAAAATGTCTGACGGGATGATTTTTTATCTTTTTGTTTTATTGTCATAGCAACCTAATTTAATACAAAATACTATTAATCTTATATCATCCATGACTAGAATATACCCACATTTAGAAGTCACTTAAAATAAAAACACCTACAGACAAACCTCCATGCACAAAATACTTGCATATAATCTTAGAACCTATTAAATCAATATCTAACCCTAACATAACATTCCCACAAAACAAATGGTCTTACTAGAATACATATATACTTCTTCATATTATGCCCTTTTACTTGAGACAGATAGTTTAGATAGGGATTAAAATGCAGTAATTTTAAAAAAAAAAAAAATTAGGTTATTTTCTAGTATATAATTATGATTTTATAGGTAGAATGAGATCAAACTTAGTAAATAGAGGCCTATAAATATGCATTAAATAATTTAAAGTCATTTTAATATAAATCAAGTAATAAAATAATATATATTGTTTAAAAGATAAGATTAATTTTATTTATTATATTCAAAAGATACTATAACAATATAATAGTTTGATTCTAGTAATAAATATTTTATATATGTTTAGAATAATTATTTTTTAAAAATATTATTTAAATAATAAATAATATAATATTAATCTAGAATGTTCTGAAAGTATCACATGACTTAAAGGTAATTGTGTTAGTGTGTGAGCTTTCAAGGACTAGGAAGAGAAAACATTGATTTTCTAGCTTGTTAATAAAATTGATACATTGTAAAAGTTACAATATTAAGTCTAAAGATAATGTTTTAAAAGTAATAGTTAAAGCTAAATGTTTAAATTGTTTTAATAAAGATATTTGTTATTTTTATAGAAGTGTTTGACATTTATAAGTGATAAATAATTTAATATAATATTTTTAAAATGATGACTCATAATTTTAAGACTTAATTTTAAAGATGTAATGGATTTAATTATGTAAATTAGAAAGTTTTTAAAGTCAGAATTAACCAAGAAATTACTTGTTTAGATCAGTATAAAAGCAGAAATTCAATCAAGTCTAGACAGCAACAGTACAGTGACAATCAGTGTTTCAATTTATTAGTACACTTTAGTTTGAAATTTATAATTAATATTTTTTAAATTGTAACAGTAGTAATTTTAGTACTTGAGTATTAGTCCTGCAATACAGTGTTAGACATGCTATGCTTTTTCACATCCATATCAATCTGCTGGTAACTTTGTAATCTTGTGATGTGACCAAAATAACATATACATGGATCTTGTACATGATATTTTTCACAAGATTTATGAAAAATAATGTGTACTCAGATCTTGTAATATTTTCACAAGATTTACAAAGTTATCAGCTAGTTTACATGAATATGAAAAGGTGCAGCATGTCTAATACTGTATTGCAGGACTAAAAGTAACATGTTCACACAAAAGTAAAACTATAAAAAATAAACATATGTAGAATTTTGAGGAATACATGAGTAATTAAAAAAACATTTTAAACCAAAAATTTGAAATCTTAAAAACATTTTCTCAGCCCCTGAAAATATATTGAATGAAAGATGCAATTCCCAAATGTTATTTTACATACTCATAAAACAATCAATATACACATATGTTACTTACACTGTAATAAATAACAGAAATTGATCATGTTTAAACAGACAAATTGAATTTAATTTTACCACAGAAAATGGACACCTGAACTAAAAAACTTTCCTCCAACATTGGACCCATGATTGTAAAGTATGTCATGATTTCCCACAAAAATGCTAATAAATGTTTTTTTTTTAAAAAATAGAACAATAAAGAAATATAAATTATAATACTTTTATTACCCTTTTCATCCTAACAAAAAATTCTTTTATATTGTTCATTATGAAAAAAAATGTGTTGTAATTTTTGTGTATTCTACATCACATAAATTTGGCCTGGTATGAGTAAGGTATTGCCTTGATGCCCCTCATTGCTGTTTAATTTTCCATTTCATGGAACCCCATAGTTTTTTGATGGTTTGAACCCCACTTTCCAGATCAAAAAATTGTATGTGTGGTTTATGTGAAAATGTTTATAACCTGCATTCCTCAATTCATCACTTTTGTAGACCTTCCAGCAGTTGGAATATATAGCCAAACCCTCTTCTACATTCTGTTTAATCACTTCCATCAGTCACTGCTATACGATCTTTAATTGTTATAATAAAACATTAATTGGTCTCTCTGCATAGGTCACTAAATATTCACTGCTGTTGTCAGAAAGAAATCTGGACAATAACTAAAATAAATGTCAAAATACCATAAAGAAAACCACATTTTGAAAAAGAGATACATGTTTTCGATATAAATTGCAGTTTTTTTCTTTTAATTTGATGTCATTGCAAGATTACACATCCATTGCAGATGTGAAAATATTCCTATCTCTTTTACATTCCAAGACTAAAACTCAAGTACTGTAATTTTTTATAATTATTATTATTTTTCTCTTAAAAGTTTTAAAAATATAATTTTTATAATTATTTTAAAATAATGTTAGAATAAACACCAAAAGTTCCCTAACAGAGGATTTCACTTGAAACTTAATTTAAAACTACAATGATTTTTATGGAAGACAATAATAGTCATTTAAGTATTAAAATAATATGCACCAAATGCAGATGAGGATTTTACAACAGGACCAGAGGAAACTTCATGTTGTGTGTAAGAACTTTGAATTTTTTATAGCTAATATGCTTAGGTTGAATGAACATTTATTTTTAATAACTTTGTCTTGTTATAAATAAACCTAATTTTTCAAGGAAAATTAAGTTAACTAATACATGAATATTTATAAAAAAAGTTATTCTCATAATGTTATTAAATTTGAAAAAAAGAAAAAGAAAATTAATATTTTACATTTAAGTTAAAAGGTGAGTTAAAGATATTTTTATAACAATGTGCCAAATAACTGTTTTGTTACATGAATGCAAATGGGGATTTAATTTATCTTTAAACCTTAATTCAAATGAAGTTTACATCTGAGAATGTTTTTAAAAGAAATGGAAAGAAAATGACTATTGAATGGTTTATGCTTTTGAAAAACATTTATTTAAGATAAAACTAATAAACAAACTATATGCTTTGAAATGATTTTATTTAAAATAAAGTAACTACAATACATCTGTTTTGAAGATTTACATTGTATCATTTAATTAATGCTTAAATGGTACTGTCATTTTACCTATAAAAAATATGCATTTTTTTAAAGTTTTAAATATTATTTTTTTAAAGAGATATTTATTTTTAGTTAATGAAATATGGATGCCTGCTGAAAGAATGAAATAAATGCATAAATCTTATATTTTATAATATTCTACTAATGGATAAAATATGGAAATTCAAATGTTATATGTGAGTTATATTTATTGCAAGATAATTGTTACATATACCAGTGGAATTAATATAAAATATGTATATAAGGATATCTTATTTTACATAAAAAATGGATCCTTAATTATTGCTTTATTGAAATATTGTGTGTTTGCATAGACATTCAGAAAAAAGCCTGAAAAAAATATTCATCTTTCCAAAATGCCCAATATTTTTTCCAGATTCTATAGGATTTAATTTTATATGTTATGCATTTTATTGAATGACACCATAAAGGCAATGGAAGAAGAATTTTGAAAAGTGTTAAACTTGCAATTAGAAGAGAAACTTTTTCATAGCTTTTAAATTTTCTCCTTATTTTAGTTTAATGCTAGATATTTTAAAATAATATTTTAAACCTAACCTGTTTTATTATAATATATTTTTTAAATTTAATCTTAAAATAGAAAGCAATCACTATTGGGTCCCTTGCATCATGTAATGAGTATCTCTTTCTAGTTACATTTTTTTTATATTTGATATCTCTTTCAAGTTGTGTTTGTGTTGATAATTGCTCCATGCTTAATTTTGCTTACATTCTTCTAGCTGTTGGTCAAGTTACAATTTATATTTATAACTAAATGCTCTATTATACTCTTGTTCATTGTCCTTATTACTATTTTATTTATTGTCTTTTTTAAAATTTTATATCTACTCTATGATTAAATAAACATACCAGTCTCAACTCTTCCTATGCACTTCTATTTAGTATAATGTGATATACCATAAAGCATCACATGATCACTATCTCTTATACTAGCACATAATTGTTTATAAACAAGGCAAAACTTTCTATTATATTATATTGTATGAGTAGGCATTAGATAGGGATTTTACGCATAAGCCTTCTGGCATCTGTTGATTACTCTGGTTGGCACAGGGTGGCAGTACTGTATAGAGAGTTTTGCCTTGTTTATAATGTGATATACTGACATTAATCATTGTTTTCCATTTAAATATACTGCTGCTTATCAATCGTTTTCCTGTCTATTTGGATTATTGTTTTAAAATGTTAGTATAAATGTTTTACAAATGCTAATCTTATTTCTTATTCCAAACACTTTACATCTAAATTTAGACACACATATTGCATGTCACTTATAATATTATCTTTCACTATATATTCAATTTATTCATGTTCTAATTATTGATATAGTATGTGACCTTACAAGAGTAAAGTTGAGCAGAAATGAGGGTTTATTTATGCAATACATTGCTGCATGAAATGTAATAGTAACAAAATTGGAATTAATATAAATTCAAATAAATTATTTTTTGTTGTACTTTTTCCACCATCTAATATTAAGAACTGAATTTTAGAAAAATTTTAAACTTTATTTAAATTTTTTAATATATTCAACTATTAGTAATAGCATATACATTAGTATTTAGACAACATTTTGAGTGATATTTTCTTATTTTTTTCATGTTTTTGGCTTGACCAGTGCTATTACCAGCATGGGAATCAAACCTGGGCTTTCATGATTTTTGAATGTTTATGGTAATGCTTTAACCAACTGAGCTATTCTGCCAAAAGATATACTTATCTATGAGAGTCTTTATGATTTTTCCACTTTTTCCTTAAGAGCAATATTAATTAGTGGCTTCCAGACATTATGTACAATCACATAGAATTGCATTATGGGATTATTCACCATAGTCATATGAAAAGGTTTTATTGTTGGCTTTTTTTGTGTACTTTCCTTTCTTTATCCAATATTTTTGTATTTTTCCAATCGAAAATATGCTCATTTAAAGATGAAATGCCATCACTACACACTTTCAAGCAAATAACAAATAAGAAATCATTGATAAACATCAAATATATTCAATAATATAATTGGCATTTTAATGAAGATTATCAAAAGAATCTCAGCACAGAAGAGATGTTTAAATACAACAATTTCAACAGTATTTTTTAATTTCTTTGTTTAGATTCAATTTAAAATTAATCTCTTAGGTGTAAATCTCTCTTAAATAACTGGATATTTATTATTAAACATCACATGATCACCATTTCTAATGCTTGCTCATATCTGTTATTGAAACAGGCACTATGGAGAGTTTTGCCTGTTTTAATTTGATATTTATTATTGCTGATCATCATCATTTTAATGTACTTCCATTATCCCTGCCTGGTCCCTAGTGGATTGCATGATTTCTCGGAGTTAGTTTTATAGTAAAAGTTTGGGTTTAGAATTAAAAACATAACTTAAATTTATTTGCAATACATGAATAAAATATGAATTCATTGTTTATACTTTTGCAACTACCACATATAAAAGAAATAAAGAAATAAATAATATATTGAATCAAATAAACACAAACACTATATTTAAGACATTATAATAGAATATAAAGAAATATCTTACTATATATTATATTTTAAATCATGGTTTTGAGTGTAAGTTTATTATAGACGTGCATGTCTTTAATGATAGTCTTTATCAATCCAGTCCCGATTGTAATTATTCTGCTTGAATACCAGTAATGGTAGACAATATAGAGGAATCTCACTAGAGATAGATATACATTACGACTTATAGCAGAGTCCATTTATTCCCTTGTGGCATGATTTTTTTTTAAACAGGCCAAGTTGCTCTCTATTCAATTTCAATGTTTGTTTCTGGATAAACTGTGTAGTTTCAAATCTTTTGGATCCAGTTGTATTAATCATACATAGTAAATAGTTTTCTGCCAATCCAGATTATTATTACACCAGGTAAAGCTATCTGAAAATATTCTGATGCAAAATATTTTAACTAGATATTTTCCTTCTTAGAAGAAATCAGCACTACTTTCTTCTCAATTCATGAATAGATCACTGTCATATTTAGGCCTATTTATATCTCACATCCTCATAATGTCTTCTTATCACTTAACATATAATTAAGTCCATATTAATTTATTTTAATGGTTTTTTACACACCTTTATCCAGATTGTTTTTCCCATATGTCATAGCATCGGCCAGGAGGAGAACCCACAACAACTGTCTGCAACCAATTGCTTGCTTGCAAGACAGCTGCGCTGATCCCTCGGCTAACAACGCTTGACTCTTTGTCCAGATTTAATGGCTGTATGTAATATATTTTTTACACATGTTTTTTCATAAATATTTTTTACAATCACATAATCATTTTATAATTGATTATGTAAATGATGATGAATATTTATCAAAATAGTTTTTTTATTTTTTACTTTGGGGAGAAAGAGAAATAAGAGAAAAGAAAATCATGACTGAACTCTGAAATTCATTCCCTAACTTTCTCAATTTTACTACTCTTTAATTTGTTATAACATATTCAGACTTATCAAGGTGCATGTACTAAAGTTTTAGCTTTATATAAGTATTACGTGCTGACATTGCACCTAATAAGAATTAATATTTACAAGAAAAAAGAAAATTATTTCTTTCCATCTATTCCAGAATGCAAGTCTGAATGACCACAAAATATGGCACATTTTCATAATTCAATTTCATTTGTATGCAATAAAACTTGACTAAGTTAAGTAATTATTCGTTTTTTTTCTTATATTATACTGGTCAGCACTGATTATGTATTGTAATGCTAGTGAAATATATATGTTAAAGCTGCACATATAATCATGTTACATAGTTTCATTTTAAGAGAAAAAGGAGGAAGTGATTACTTTATTAATAAAATGAAAATAGCTTTCTTTTAAGGGTAATTGTATCAAAAGTAAACGATTGCACATACAATTTCTTTTTAAATAGAGTACAAGTTTAGGATTGGAATGGGGGGAGGATAATTATTAAATAAAGATTGAAAAAAAAAGCTCTCCTTTTTATAAGCACATGAAAGAAAAAAGTATGTATGAAAAAAAAAAAATAACAGCAAATAAATGTAAAAATCAAAACAAAAGTTAATTTTGTAAAAAGAAAAACTTTTAAATATAATTAGTAAAAGATTAGTCTGGCATTGGTGGTCAAGAGGTCAGCGTGACTGCTTTGCACTTGCAGGCAGTTGCCCGGGTTGCGGGTTCGCATCCTGGCTGATGCTATGACACTTAAAAAAAATAGTAAAAGATTAGATTACTGGCTGATAAAAGGAAAAGTAGAAATAACAAGTAAATTCATCAAATGATAGCACAGTTAGGTTAATTTCAAAAAGAGATTAGATAGCAGAAAAATGTAAGAATTAATTAAACTTGATCTCAGTCAAGATAAAAATAAAACAATACAATGTAGAAATATAAAAAAGAGAACTTAATTAAAGCAGCAGAAGCAGTCAGATTGTTATGTAATGCCAGAGTATCAGTAATATTGCTATTATTATTAATGTTTTTTCTGAAATAGTGTTACTACTGAAAATAAAGAGAAGACAGTCAGAAAAAACTTGTTGGAAAAGCTATCCATGTTTCCAATACACTCATTCCTTGACCCATTCATCATTAAAGGCTGTCTTATCAACATGCAGTGCTAAAGAACAGTAGGAGTGTTCATCTAGTTTTTAAACTCAAGTTCCCAGTACTATCAGATGTTCTGAACCTGGAATCAATGCCTGACTTGTGATATGTGGGTTGCTGATAATCTCTCTCTTCCATTGTCAACCTGAAGAATGGAAAAGAAACAAACCATTGATGGAAATCTAAAGGTCAACCATTTGGTAGTCAACAGATAAAAGGGAAACAAATAGAAACTGAACAAATGAAGGTGTCAGGTGCTAAAGTAAAACCTGGGAAAATATACTTTTTTTTCTTGCCATTATAAATGTCTAGACATATATGTATTAACAAAATGAACTCTAATGGACTATCATAACTATAACCTGAAGTAATCTTTAATATTTCTTATGTAAACTTTATTATATTGTGTTATACTTATATTTGTGTGTAAAATAAATATTGTTTTGCTTTATTGTTACTTGATCAATTTTCTCTCTCTTGTAACTGTGTCACCAGTAAATTAATTTTTAAATAGTTATATGTGTTGGGTAAATACGCCAAAGACCCCCTGTAAAAATGAAAAGAAAAGGCTAACTATGGATTATTTCAAGCAGTAGACTGTAAGACTGTCATCTAAAGCATGCTGACTATGTAGCCTATGCTTGGCTGGCACCTGAGATAGATTCTCAAAACAAATAAAATGCTTTGGATGGCAGGGGTTTGAATCCAGCAGTCCAGGTTGAGCTACAGTCAACAAATATGATCATGATATGCTTTGTATAGCTCGATCTGACCATGGATATCATTGATGTCTATGCTATCAATGATATTTTTCCCTCTGCTTGCAGGGCTGGTCCATTCTGTAGTATTAAAGTTATAAAATAATAATTACCAAGAAGGTATGTATTAAGTATTACAAGTTAAGCTTATTGTTAATATTAAACTAGTTAAAGTAAATTTTAAAGTTTTAATAAGATCTTAAAACTTATTAAAGTTTAGATTCCAAAAATTATTATAATTATAAAGGTATTTAAACCTAGTAATATATATATATATATATGGGGAAATATAAAGGTATTTAAACCTAGTAATATATATATATATATATGGGGAAATGATAATCTGAACCAGCTGACAAGTGCTCGTTCAGCACAAAAAATATATATTGGAGAGCATTTATCTTTTCCACATGTATGTGGTCATGTGTATCAGTTATATAGGAAAGAGTAGATGACTGAAGGGAACTTGAAAGTCTGTTCAAATTCCCTTCAATTACATCTAGCTTAAGTATATGCACTATATGTGTATTCAAATATTACATATTCAGCCTATATTCTGTCCATGTCTTTTCTGTGTATTTAAATGGACATATTAAGTTCTATATGTAAAGAGTCAGAATGACTTAAGGTCAAAATGGTTATGACAATAATATTAGCATCAACAAAGGCTTTGAACATTCCATCATCAGATTTTCAATGACATGTATGGCTAAAGAATTGGAGAATGGACAGGATTAAAGACTGTCCATTAGAGATTGTAGATTTAATATCTTAACATAAACTGAAAAGTGATTACATATATGCATGAGAAATGATGACCTGGACCAACTAATAAATGCTGGTTCAGCATGAAATATATATGTTGGAGATCATTTATCTTTTTCACATGTATGTGGTCATGTGTATTGGTTATATAGATAGAATGGATGACTGAAGGCAGCTTGAAAATCTGTGTTCAAATCCTCTTCAATATATATATATATATATTCATTTTTCCCTTTGTTTGTATTTCCCATTTAAATTTGCATATGTTTCTTTATTTGCATAATGAAGTGATTTCTTTCTTTTTTATAACCTAAAGCTGAGTGCACTTTCAGTGAAGCTCACCATAATCATACATATAATAGAGTGGTTTCTTTCTTTTTTATAATCTAAAGCTGAGTACATTTTCAGTAAAGTTCACCATAATCATACATATAATGAAGTGGTTTCTTTCTTCTTTATATTCCAAAGCTGAGTACACTTTCGGTGAAGTTCACCATAATTATAGATATAATGAAGTGTTTCTTTCTTCTTTATAATCTAAAGCTGAGTACACTTTCAATGAAGTTCACCATAATCATACATATAATCAAGTGGTTTTATTGTTTTTTATAACCTAAAGCTGAGTGCACTTTCAGTGAAGTACACCGTAATCATACATATAATAAAGTGGTTTCTTTCTTCTTTATAATCTAAAGTTGAGTGCACTTTCAGTGAAGTACACAGTAATCATACTTTCTTAAATTAATTATTGTTGCTGCTTTATTTGTACTGTAATGTGCATGCATTTTTATTTAAACTACCATTTAAATATTTCATTTGTTAGACAATTGGATACTGTTTTCACTTTTGTTTATTACATTTCTATGGTCACCAATAAGTCATGCTTCCTTGACTTTTCTTTTTTTTTTGTCATTGTACTTAATACTCGCTAGATTGACAGTCTGTGAGTGAAAGCTATGACTAAATTGATTTTCATGGTTCTAAAAAACAGTCTTATATTCTGGATTGTTTTAGCATGTATATATAAGAATTTGTGTTATGCTAATCTAGTTGAAATTTCAGCTTAGGATTCCCATAATATAAGCCATGCAGTTGGAGTTCTTGCATGGAATATCATATACTATCTGATGGACAAATGCATTGATATAATGATCACCATCTTTTTGATAAAGAATTATGTAGTAATATAATTTTACTTTTTAAAAAAGTATATATAGATGAAGTATTACTGATTGCTTTTGTATACCTTAAGTTTGGCGCTGGCTAGATGATGATTTCCCTCAGATTTTATAGTGTACCTCTTTCAATCACAAAGGTTGATTCTTGAATATTATGATTATTGCTGATGATGCCATATTTATCACATTTGTTATTTACATTGCTTCCAATGCTGATTCTTGCTCATTTTATACTGCGAAAACATTCATGCTATGACGATATGTTTTCTACCATCCCATATCATGCCATTTGGTTCATAGTGGTTATGTATATTTATAATACAGGGAGCATACCAATAGTTCAAACAAGCTCTTAATTGATAAGTGCAGTAAGAGAAAATATTTAAAATCTCTGTCTGGATCATTCCCATTCCCAGACCAATTGATTTCAACCTTTTGGCTCACCTCAGTGAGGAGCTAAATTCAGAGACTAGATCTAAAATATCCAACTCAAAAACTCAGCACTTATTTAATATATAACATTTAAGTAGAAACTCTAAAATTTTCAGATATGAAAATGTCTTTAACTCCAGTTATCTAACTTAAATAGCTAAATTATCAATTAAGAGCTTATTTGAGCTATTGGTATGCTTCCTATATTACATATTTGTAAATACAAGTTTATAAAAGCAATGTCACACTATATATGACTTGCTTTATTGATTATTATAATTTTACCTTTAATGACATGGAAAATGCTAAGGCTATTAATATATGATAGATTTGAATTTGGTTCGTTTCCGTACTGCTATTTAAGTTAGATAGCTGGAGTTAAAGACATTTTCATGTCCGAAAATTTCAGAGTTTTTACTTAAATGTTACATATTAAATGTGTGGGGCTTTGAGTTGATATTTTAGACCTAGTGTCTGAATATTCTAGCTTTTCACTGAGGTGAGCCAAAAGCTCAAAACCAATTGGTCTGGGGATGGGAATGTTCCAGACAAAAATTTTAAATATTTCCTTTTACCACACTTATCAATTAAGAGCTTGTTTGAGCAATTGGTACACTCCCTATATTACATATTGTAAATACAAGCCCATAAAAGCAAGGTCATGCTATATATGACTTGCTTTGTTAATTTGATATATATAATTGATCTTACTGATTCACTGTTGGATAAAGGTCTCTTTAAATTTTTTTTTATCTAGAGTTTTTTTTTCATGAAATATCAGAATTTATTTTAGTATTTCAACTATCCATTTGTTATCATTTCTCTAAAAACATATCCAACCTGTTTTTTTTTTTAGATTTTTAATTTCTTCAAAAATGCCAATAATATTCATTTGTTCTCTCACTCATGCAGTCGTTTTTAATTTTTTCTTGTTATTTCTAACATACATCTTTATATATTTTGCAATGTGGTACAATTTTTTCTATATTTGTCTTCTTTTAAGTAATCTCATATACATACACAAATTCTGGTAAATCACTATGTATATTAACATATTACAATGTACATTAAAGCTATAAAATACACTTTACAGTTAATGAACTCCTTAGTTAATCAATTGTGTTAAGCAGAACCTCATGCATGACTAAGAAGCATCTTTGTGCAAGGTAAATTTTGGCAATCCTCCCCCCCCCCCATTCTTTGAAATAAAATGTGTATATTAAAAGACGCTTTTTTCCAATGCTTTTCCAAAAAAAAAAAACATGAATATATATAGCTTTAGTTATTTAACATGTTTGGTAAATACTTTATGTGTTTTATTCATTTATTTCTATAAAATAAATATAATAACTGAAACACAGGCTTATTATATACCTGTGTCTATATATGTAATATAGGGTATATGAGCACAGACTTTCAGATGACCAATCACTCTCCACTCTATCTAATAACACTGATACACTCAAGCACATATATGCTGAAAAGATAAATAATCACCAATATCTGTATTTCATGCTAAACCAGCAAATAAATATGAAAAATAAAGCATATGCTAAAATAAAACATATTAAATAGAATTACCATGACATCTTGATTAAAAGTCTTTCCATTAAAATCTTTTTAAATAAATCAGTGTAGATGTAAAATGAAAATAATAGTAGTGAAAACATTGAATTACTCTCCTCCTCTTCTTGGGCTAACTCTGATATTATAAAAGTAATTATATATAATATATAAGTTACTTACCTGATTATTAAAAATATTATGTAAATCCAGAATATGATTCTTTAAAACCTCTATTCTCCGTCTTGCGTTGTTAGCCGAGAGGTATCGCAGCCGCCATGCAAGCAAGTAGTTGGTTGCAGACAGTTGTGGGTTCACGTCCCGGCCGATGCTATGACATATGAAAAAAAAAAAACCTCTATTCTTCATAGCAAGGAACAAAGAGAATTTGGTACTTGGCTTATCTTCATTATTCTCTTTTAATCAATATTTAGATCAAGTTTAACCAACAGGTCAGCAATTCATTAAAAGTAGTTGTTTGTTTGAAAACCCATTGAAAATCTCTAATGCATAAACTTATTTACAGTTCCTATTAACAAAAACCATAGACCTTCAATAATAATACATTTTCATTAACATGACTATTTAATTGTTTTTCTATCAAAAACTATAATATATAGTCCAATATTTTAAATTTTCTTACTTACATTTTTTATATTTTATTAGGATCAAACTATTTCAGTTTTAAATAATGCAGCTGATAGAACTCTTATAACCCATTAACACCTTTTTGTCAAAAAGAAAGTTCTTTGTTTTCCAAATCCATTTGTTATTTTTAAATCAGAATATCCCTGACACAAAACATGTTTACATTTTCTATTAAGAATGGAATAAACTTCCATTTTATAAATATATAAATAGACTATTTATTACATTAAAAATACTTTAATTTTTAAAAATATACTATTAATAATTAAATAATTTAGCATGAAATAATATATTTTTAAAAATTATGTATTTTACTCATTCTATTTTTCTTAGATTTTAACCATAGAGTGAATTATAGATCAATTGGGAATTTTCAGTTAAAGAATGCATCCAAAAAAGCTGTTTAGTAAAACGTATAAAAAAATAATACTCCATCTAAAATAACAGATGAAATAGAAAAAGCTATTGAGTAAAATATGTAAAAAGATAATACAGGGTAACAATAACAAAAAAAGAGAAAGATAACATATATGTTAGCACAACACAGCATTGAATCTAGATCTGATATTTCAGAAATGGACACTCACCAATACTCTCAAGTAAACAATATATTTAAAAATAGTAAAACATTATTGATAAAGATAATTTCATCATTTGCAGAATTACTGTAATTATGAGTCAATATTTTTTAAATAAGTTTTATTTTTAAGTCAATTATTAATAATAATATGTTACTTTTTATATAAGTTAGGATATTTAAATAAAAATGATTGAGAAATCTAAAAAATTTAATTAAAATTTTTTTTATTAATTATAGTAATGTAAGGGCATCAGCCTGTTCAGTTTTGTGCAGTGGTAAAGTATGTATGAAATATACTTCAAGGTTAGAGCAACTGTCACAATAAGTTAAATAAAGAAATATTTGTCTTATAATTTAAATAATAAATATTTACAATTAGAATGTGTTTCTAAGAATAAAGTGATTCAGAAATCTAAGCATTTATGTATAAGTGTTATTAATTATTATGGCAAAATGGTGTCAGCCTACTTGGTTTAGCACAATGATAAGAGTAAATATGTAATATATTACGAGCTCGTATCTAGAAATTAATTGTCACAAATAAGTTTAAGTAAAAAAGTATTTCTCTGATATTTAAATAAAAAATATTTATACTCAGAATGTATTTTTAACAATGAAATGATTGGAAAATGTAAACACTTTTAGTTACATATAAAATTTATTAATTATCTCTTTGTGCCCCAAATATCCTGCACAATCTCAAGCAATGTCCCTGGTGTTAAAAAGATTGTAACAAAATAATCTATCAACATTGATCAAGTACTATTACTACACTATAATATTCTATTACCTAATTACCTCATCTATTTTTAAGCATGAAATACAATATATAACTGGAAAAACTCTCCAAACAGTAATGCCACCCTGTTTTCCATTGATTAGCTCTGGATGGCACAGGGTGGCACTACTGTATAGAGAGTTTTGCCTGTTTAATAACAGTTATGTGCTAGCATAAGAGATGGTGATCATGTGATGTTTAATGGTTTAAATACAATATATAAGTATAAATAAATAATATTCTACCAAAAGAAAATGAAGTAAATGTTAAAACAATAAATAAAGTAAAAATATAAAATTACAAATATTTATTAATAAATAGGTAACATTGTTAATTGTTTATCAAAATATATAATCTTGGCTGCAAATATTAAAATTATAATTTCAGACAAAAGCAATAGAATATTGATACAACTGTTACAATTATGTAAACATTTGCTTCTTTTCTGCTCTAAATGTGATTGTTTTTAGAATAAATTTAATAAATATTTGATATTTTCTTTTTGTTTCATGTGGTGAGTGTTTTTAAAAATGTTCAATCTTCATTAGTGTATAAAAACTTGATATTAAAATTCAATAAATTGGATTTTATTTTTTTTAAAAATCACAATTGACATTTTTAAATATTTAAAAACTGATCTGTAAATCAAACAATTTATCACACATGTCATCATCAACACACTTTCAGAAAATTAACAGTTTTTTTTCTTTTTTTCATATGTCATAGCATCAGCCAGGATGTGAATCCACAACAGTCTGCAACCAACTACTTGCTTGCAAGGTAACTGTGATGACCTCTTGGCTAACAATGCTTGACAACAATGTGTTTTTAGTTTAAGTTTTTTTTTAAATGGACCAAAGAAGGCAGATTTATGATAGATATATTGAATGCTGTTTTAAAATCTGATATTTTCTTTATAATAATTACATTAGTGGGAAGATTCTAATACCATGTTGATTCTGACTGATAATGATATAATAGATGTTGTCATTTTTTGTTCATTATATTATGGTTAAGTTTGTTAACTTTTATTTTTAAAAATAAAAGACAAATGAATATATTGAAAGTTTACAGTGTATTTCACTTTGCTTTAAATAAATAACCAACCAATTAGTGTGTAAAAATAATCAAAATTATTTTATAAATGAGCAAAAAAAATCATATTTTCTTTATGTCAAAATCTTTGCATGAAAACTTGACCAAAATGAAATAAGTGTTCTGAAGGTGTTCTCTTCTATATCAAACAATTGGTATCCCTTATTCATGAGCCAATTCTCCAGAATTTAGTAACTTCTTCAGATTTTTTTCCAAACAAAATATCAATAAAAGCATTATGGGAAAAATTATATCCTAAAAAATACTGCTTCATCATTATCACTTAAAATAATGTTACTACAGCATTTTAAAATAGTAGAACAACAATGCTTTTGAAAGAAACAATAAACATTTTATAACAATGGGGAAAGCAAGATCAAGAATAGAATAAGTTAATGAATTCAATCATCATTAAATAAATATGCAATTAAAAATGTGATCTTGATAGCACATAATAGTAGTACTAATAGTAATACTAAAAAATAGAAAGTAATAGGAATAAAAAGTATTTTCCTGAAGGTTTGTGATGATGGTATTTAGTCCAGTATAAAAACACAACTAATATGAATAAAAGCATTGTAAGATAGTAGATAAATAAAAACTAATAGAATTGGTTTTAAAAATGATGAAATTGAAAAATAGATGTAAAATGAAAGGCAAGAGTATTTAGTCTTAAAAATCAAGTAGTGAAAATAATTAAAGAATATGAACTATCTTAGAGTAGACAATAGACTACAGTGATTCATCTATATTTAATTCATACTTTATAATTCATTAGCTTTAGATCAAAATTTTCCATCGTTATATAAATTCTTTTATTATTTTTAATTTTGAAACTTGAATAATGTCTATTTTTATGTTACTGGTGATCTTTATTTTAAAATCAATTTTAAAAAACAATTTTGCTTGCAGAACAACTGTTATATTCTAAAGAAAATTAAGTAAATTATTAAAATTAATTAATTTTCCATCTTATTGTAGATCAGAATACATTCTAGGTTATTTCAATGAGCATAAAATTAGGTATGATTTCTAATTTTTTTTTTTTTTAAAAAAAAAAAGTTATTAATAACTACAAACAGAACAAAAAGAATCCGATGAATAATTGATTAGTTCAGAAATAAAAAGCTTTTTATTTTTTGAAAAAAGTTTCTATTTAAAAAAGAACTGATTATTTTTGTTAACATAAAAAGTCCTTGGAAATATATGGTTATTTTGCTGTACATTTTTCTATTTATTTGTCTTAATAATTAATTCATCATATGCACATACAATGAACAACAAAACTGGCTACATAAATATAACGACTTAATAAATTTTCTATCTAACATAACTTCATACTACTAGCGCTAATATTATTAAGATTGGAGAAAGCCACTGAAGATTCTTCATTTTATATTCCTATTAGTGATTGAAAAGATTTAATTAGGAATAAAAACTCCAATGACAAATATTCTTACAAAGACAGTAGATTTTTATAGGAAATAAAATTAGACTTAATAGTGAATAAATTTCAAAACATTATTTTCAGAAAAGTGAAAAACAATTCAAATCCTATTAATGCAAACATATGTAAATATTTTTATTTATATAGCGTGATGTTTATATAAATTATAATAATAGCATACTGAACCTTTAAACATCACATGATCACTACTATATGGAGAGTTTTGCTTATTTTAATAATAACGTAGCTTCCACCACGGCACATGCGCTTTATCTTGGGTTTAAAAACGAGAGTATTTATTACAAATAGCGTTCCATATGTAAAGCACATGCGCCGTGGTGTAAGCAAACAATAACATGTTTAAAAACCAATAGAAGTTTGCAAAAACTCTTCCCCAAGGGTATGATCATCAGTAAAATAGCGGATAGTAAAATATCTACCTTTCTACTATTTTGGAAGAAATCGGCAAAAAAGAATGAACATATAAATAAATAAGATTTTGCTTTTTCTCACTTTAGGCTTATCATGAACAGTTTATGAAGCACTCAAATGATTGAATACTTGACAAAAATAAACTGATAGACAAAGCTTTTAGTTGAACAAATTTTTCGATGACTTTAATTAAAACTTAAAGGCATTTTTTTTATAATGAGTACTTCTTTGTAAGCTGGAACTTATAAATTACTTTTAAAATAATATGTAAAAAACATTTTTTTTTAAAAAAATAATGTTTTTATGTAAATAGCCAACTAAAAGGCTGAAAAGTAACAAAGTAATCTACCTTCCAGTTAATTTGCCATTCTTGGAAAATATCAGAAATCTTAAGATTCCAAACTTCTTATAAAATAATTGGAAATTGAAGGAATAGTATTGTTTCATAAAAACATTTGAGGCTTTTCTGATTTTTATGACTTATTTGAACCTCAAATGCTTTTATGAAATGAAAATATTTTGGCAATTTCTAATTGTTTTTAACAAGTGTAGATTTTTAAGATCTAATATTTTTCAAGGATGGCAAATTAATAAGAAACAGATTACTATATTTTTCAACTTTTTAGTCAGCTATTTACATAGAAGCATTATTTTTTTTTTTTAAAAAAAAATTACATATTAGTTTTTTACTTTTCAGTTATATTTACATATTATTTTAAAAATCATTAAAACTCCAAAAAACATCTGACAAAAAGTATAATTTAATAATATGACATGAAAATAAAAAATACACCCTCTAATTAAACAAATTGTAAATTTAAATATAATGCAAAAGTTTACTATATAAAAATATGTATGTATTGACTTTTTAATTAATTTAATTAATTAAGCATGAGTTAAATCAATATTAACAAAATTTGATTCCACAAATGTAATATTTTCATTGACTCAGTTGTTAAGAAAAAATGTAGACATACAAACATATAAACAGAAACATATACAGATACAGCAAGTTAATATAAAAGCATTTAAAAATAGATCTATTCCATTGAATTCCCATTATTAAAAAAAATAACCTTTTTCTTTTATGCTTTGGTGTAATTTGTATAATAGTCAAACAATATATAAAAACTATACAGAAAATGTTATAAGTAAATATATATATATATATATATATATATATATATATATATATATATATATATATATATATATATATATATATATATATAATGATAAGTCACTTAAAAAATCATGAGATATTTTAGCATCAGAGGAAACTGTTTGAGTTTAAATTCAGAGATCATTAGATTTTATTATGTTTTTAAAAAAATCCATGTTAAATTAATTTCATTTTAGATTTTTTTAACCAAAAAAGACGAACTATTATAAAACTGGTCAAATTACAAAAAAAAAAAGATACTTTTTTTATAATCTAAAAGCCAATAAATGTTATATATAGAGCTCACAAAATAAACTCTTAACAAGCTTTGAGAATATCCCCAATCCCAGACCGGTTTCTGCTACTGGCATCATCAGTGAGGTGCTAGGATATTCAAGCATTAGCAAAAACTGGTCTGGGGTTGGGGATATTCTCAAAGCTTGTTAAGAGCTTATTTTGCAAGCTCTATATATAACATTTGTAAATACAAGCTTATTAAATTAGGTCATGTGACACTTGACTTGATTTTTTTTTGTAAGCCAATACATGAATATTGAGTTTGTAAATGTGAAAAATATATAATTGATAAAATGTCATATAAACTGGCATGCCATAGATGTTGATTACTATTATTTCAGAAATGCAGAATTCCATTATCATATATTGGGTGCACTGAATTGGACTATCATCAAAAATTGTAAGTGATTAAAATTCAATAGATTTAATAATTTCTAAAGGATGATAAAAATCTATTCAATGTCAATAGGGAAAATAGCTAAACCCTATATAAGAAAGCAAATATGAATAGCTTTTAAAAACAGATTCTCTTTTATTAGAGATGATAGGCTTGAAAATGAGTATATAATTGAAATCTCATGAAATCCAAAATCTCAAGTTGATTGATTCATGATGCATCTTCTGAATTATCCAGTTCCAACATTTCAAAATGTGCTCATATCTGATTCACAAATGTTTAGCTATATACTTATTTTATTATTAATCTTAGAAACTCAGAAAGGATCTGTTTAATGTTTTGATTTGAGTTAATCTGTATATGAATCAGAAACATGGGCAATCAACAAAAGTGAGGTGAAAAAAACAATAGCTTTAAATATGTGGATATTGATAAACACAATTAATTCATAATATAAACACTCCCAAAAGAGTAAAATGAAAAAAAATTTTGCAGAACTAATTAAGAAAATGAAATATTTTTTTCTATTTCAATTTTGAGCAGATGCCCCAAATTCAGGTCCAAACTCTATAAATATAGAATAAAAGGTATTCTATAAAGAGAAGTAGTTGCTATGATCAAAACTAATAGTTCAAGTAATAGAAATATTCAATGTATTAAAATTGCTCTACATCTATGGTTATAGAGATAAATAACTTTTAAAATATCTTGATAATCAATACTTAATAGGTATTCAATGTATCCCTGAGGATTAAACTTATACTTAAAAATTTTAAGATAGACTTTTCTAATACCTGCTAATTTATAAAAAAAAAAAAAGGCAAAAAATAAAATAAATACTCATATAAGGATTATTCATTCTGCCTTATCAGGCACTGAGAAGAAATACCATGATGTTTCTTGATCTTAAACTCAGAGGTAAAAAGCCAATAAACTCATTATGCTGGCTAATGCATGTTGGTGAGCAGCCCATCCATGTTCATATAATATATGAATAATCACATACAGAGACTTCAGACCACTCAATGGAGAGATGTATGTTGGGAGTAACAAGAAGAGGTCAAAAATGTAATGTATGGGTAAGAGAACAAACAATTGTTACTGACTTCATTGAAAGAATTAAAATATTGAAGTGGAGTTGGATTTAACATATTGCTAGAAGAGATGATAATAGATGGACAATTGAAATTTTAAACTGGATTCCAAGATATTGTAAAAGACCCAGAAAGAGACCACATGTGAGATGGATGGATTGCAGGGGTGATGTGGAGAAGAAAAGTTAAAGATCAGAGAAGATGGATTAAACTTAGAGAGACCTTCATCCTGCAGTGTATTGATAATGGTTGATGATGATGATGATGATAAGGATTATATTATTTAATAACTGTAAATCTATTATTATAAAGCACTGAAAAGTTTGAAATTATTCAAACAGAAGTCGATCTCCAATAACATCAGGCACACAATAGACTCAAGCCCTGATTTAACATTGTCTATAAGAGTTGGTGTATATAGTATATACACTTTAAACTTAAGTGATTCACTTGAGTAAAATTTTTAAACTGTTACTGGTGGGCAAATGCATCAAAATTTATAATATTTAATGAATAGTGCATTATCAAAGATTGGCTTCCATTTGAATAATTATTTAATAACATAATTAATCTATTATAAGTTTTATATATTTAACAACTGAAGGATTTATAAAACCATCTGCATAAATAATACAGAATTTACTAATGTGGAAATTAACTTTTGTTTAATTTCAGCATGAAGTTAAATGATAAGGATAATCAGGCATATTAAATTTGTCTACTGATATGATGTATTTCATATTATTAAAAATTTCTTATAATTTTAAACTGATTCAGTAGTAGATATTCTAATTTAAGTGCATAAAATATCCTGCATGATTTAGTTGCAGTGGTAGAATGGGGACTTTGAAGCTCAACTTTCATGCACATGTTCAGTCGTATCTCTTCTAATGTTCAAATTTCTTATAAATTTCTAAGTAATAAATCATTTAATTATTTAGTTTATTAAACGTATAAGATAATTCAGATATTATTGATTTAGCTTTTCTTCTCGTGGCAAAAAAAAGGCTGACTATTTATAGCCAGATCCCTGACCTTACTGAAAACATTTAGATTCAGTGAAAATCCTTGATTATTGGCCTGTATTAATCATTGGCTATGTGTTTAGCTGTACATCAACCTATTGGCCATCAGCAAACAATGCTTAATCTGATCAGATAAAGATGGAATCTGGAATAGTCCACTTCTGAAGGAAAGACTATAACAGATAGACTTTTACATAATATTCTGCAACAAAACTTAAAACCATAAAATTCTTCATAAAGTTATCCATTTCTATAATGAGATTTTTATCGAATTCTTCTGTTTTAGCAATATGATTATGTCATACATATCTAAAGTTAAAATGTTGCATACATGTAAAATCCCTTATCAAAATCTTTTGGTAAAAGTCAAGCGCTGTTAGCTGAGAGGTCATGGCGGCTGCCTTGCAAGCAAGTAGTTGGTTGCAGACGGTTGTGGGTTCGCGTCCCGGCCGGTGCTATGACATATGAGAAAAAAAAATCTTTTGGTAAAAATACAAAAATAGTAATAAAAAAGTCATAAAAATAAATTCCAGAAATCCAAAAATCTAACTAATTTGTAAATAAAATTATAAACTTTAACATATTAGATATAGTTATAATGTCAATGTGCTAAATCATTGCCTAAGGTCTATAAATTGATCCTATTTTTAAAAAAATGTTTTCAATGTTTGCCTTATTTAAACAAAATTCTATAAAAATATTTTAAAATACACCTGGGTCTGTTTTTATGTGGACTTATTTAACACGATTTTGAAGTTACGTGATTCGTGTTTGTTTCACCGGAAGTCGACTCCGATAATGCGCTATTACTTTAAATAATAAATTTCGCGCACTTACATTATATTGAAAGTAATAGCACATTATTGTAATTTGACTTTCATCTTAGTAATTTCAATATTTTCAGTGCTTTATAATAGTAAGATTTTATGCAATAATGAAATTAAAATCATGATTTCCACATTTTAGGTATACACACATTAAATTTTACAAGATTATAACATAAATTTGTTCAAACATTGTGCGTGTTAATTTTGCATTTTAAATCACATTCTGTTTTTGCTTTTTAAAAAAGAATGTAATCAATTATTAATCATTTAGTGTCCACAAGTTTATTTTTAAAAGGTGAGTAATAGCAGTGAAACAAAATTTGATTTTTAAACGGAATTGAAAATTAAAAAATTAAAGACAAAAATAAGAATTTAATTTTTAGTTGTTAGTTTTAATTAAATTTTTCCCAGCAGTGGTGAATAAATGTCTTTTTATTATCGTAAGACTAAGTTCATAAACAATTAATAAAATCGTCTCAAAGATTAATTACGTTGTCACCAGAAATCCATTGACTCAACATGAGTGTGAAGTTAGCACTAGTTGTATTTCCTCAGTTTGCAAACGAATGTGTTTTTCAGCAAATATCGATAATAATTAAAACGTGTATAAAAAAATGTAAATTATGCATAAAAATATATTATTTTGAATAAAATTAAATATTATAGTTTAAAAAAAGTTTGTCTTGTATCAATTTTTTTTAAATTTGAAATTTTTTATTAGTCATATTTTATTTTCTTATTTTTTTTGCACGACTTTTAAAGTAATTTTACGTTGGTGCTTTGCTTTTACGCGAATTTTGAAAAATCACGACCGCATCCCCCCTTTTTCAATGTAAGTTACGTCTATTTTTCTGCGATTTCGTTTGCGCGTGTTTTCTGAGGAACCTATCTATTGCGTAAAATGAGACCCAGGTGTATAACACACCTATTTTAAAAATTATTGTTTTCAGTTAATCTTGCTCTTATAACTTATCCAATCATTGTTTTTCTTTTTTTTTTCCTGTTGTATATCATTCAACTAGAAATATTTTAATGCATATACACCTGGGTCTCATTTTACGCGATAGATAGGTTCCTCAGAAAACATGCGCAAACGAAATTGCGCAAAAATAGACGTAACTTACATTGAAAAGGGGGGGATGCGGTCTGTGATTTTTCAAAATTCGCGTAAAAGCAAAGCACCAATGTAAAATTACTTTAAAATTCGCTCAAAAAAAAAAATAAGGAAATAAAATATGTCTAATAAAAAATTTCAAATTTGAAAAAAATTGATGCAAGACAAACTTTTTTTAACTATAATATTTAATTTTATTCAAAATAATATATTTTTATGCATAATTTACATTTTTTATACACGTTTTAATTATTATGATTTTCTGGTGACAATGTAATTAGTAATTAATCTTTGAGACAATGATTTTATTAATTGTTTACGAAGCTCGCGATATCCAGACATACAACCATTTAGCTCTCATTGGAATTTAAGAGCACGTTAATGATTAGTGTCATTAATAAGAAAATAATAATTGATTACGTTCTTTTTTAAAAAGCAAAAACAGAATGTGATTTAAAATGTAAAATTAACATGCACAATGTTTGAACAAATTTACATTATAATCTTGTAAAATTTAATATGTGTATACATAAAATGTGGAAATCATGATTTTAATTTCATTATTGCATAAAATCTTACTATTATAAAGCACTGAAAATATTGAAATTACTAAGATGAAAGTCGAATTCCAATAATGTGCTATTACTTTCAATATAACGTAAGTGCGCGAAATTTATTATTTAAAGTAATAGCGCATTATCGGAAATCAACTTCCGGTGAAACACGAATCGCATAACTTCAAAATCGTGTTAAATAAGTCCGCGTAAAAAGAGACCCAGGTGTAATATTTTAACTGAAACAGAAAAGAAAACGATAATTTTATATCATCTTTAATTTCATTCAGTGTAAACTCTTATATCTTTCAAAATGAACTGAAAGCACCATCGGCTCCCCACCCCTCCCTTTTTTCATATGTCAAATGCATTGTTGATCAGGAAGCGAACCTGGATCTGCTGCTTGGAAGGCAGCTATGCTAACTGCTAGGCCTCCAACACTTGATGATCTCACCCCCCCCCTTCAATGCTTATAATTTCTCAAATAGCAATTATATAATATTTTTTCTAAGCAGTGATTGAAGGTTTTTGTGTAAATGAAGATAGTTCATTTTACAATTCATAATATGATCCCTAAGAACTTGAGTATTTGAATGTTTGGAAATTATGGTGTAGTAATGAAACTCCTGTTCATATGAGTTGAAAAATATATGATTTGTCAATGCATTCCACATTTTTCATCCTATTATTACACAATATGCAAGAAAATTTCATATCGTGTATTTTTCTATATCCTGCATTACTATTGGTTTTAATGGAAATTTTAAAAAATCTTTAATATACAAGTAAACAATATGATACATGGTTCATTGACCTATATCAAAAGACTTAACATAAAAGATTAGGGAAGTTTGTTTAAGAAATAATATTAAATATACAAAGAACAACTTTGACAATTTACTATATAATTTGTCTGAACATCCTATGTCTAATGTAATATTAATTTTCCAATAAACAATAATTATTTAGTCAATTCTACAATTGTTCAAATTGATTTCTAAGTAGAATTTGATAATGCTAATTTGTACTTATTTGTATTGGAAATTTTAAACCTTATTCTTATTAAAAGGCAACATACGTACAAAAAAAACTTTAAAATATCACTAGTTTATAAAGTCTCTTGATTAGTCATAATGCAATCATCGTTTTTTCAAAGTTTCTACTCAATTTTCATTGTCTACAATATATAAGGGATTTGAACTCAGACTTTCACATGACCCTCAACTCTCCACACCATCTCATATTGCTACAATAATAGAAAGCAGTAAAACGTATAAAATATACACACACACTAACTATTGTCATAAGAGCTATTTTTGAAATATAAGCCCCCCCCCCCAAAAAAAAAAAGAGTAAAAACTGATTTAAATTGTTCCTGTAGACCTTTTCTATGCCATTCAGTCAGTCTTTTTAAAAATTTGTAGCTATGGGGTCTGTCTTGATTTGCTTTGGAGTGAAAAATTCTCAAACTTTATTTTTTTAAACTATAAAAACTTTGTTACAATATATATAATAAATTTGAATATTACATCTGTATATATAAATTTAAATATTACATATATATATATATATATACGTATATAATCATTAAAATCAATCAACACTTAATCAATCCCAATATCAATAACAATCAACAATCTCAACCTGTTGTCAAGGCAACCTCCTTTTAACAATAAAGTTGGAATCTACTTTTATTTTTGGTCCAATATATTTATATAGACACTAAAGATTGCAATTTGACCACAGAGATTATAGTCATTGATACAAAGAAGTTTAAATAACCCTCCTTAAACAGATAAACATAACCTGTTCTGAATATATTTATAATGTAATGGTAAGGAGTCATATTTCTATTTAAAAATATAGACTGGGCATATATATAAAAAAACATATTCTGGTCATCTTGTTTTCAGAAACTATAGAACACAGATAATATAATATTTAATTTGTAAATCAAAGCTTATTTATTTATCCTTACAAATATTTCTAATATATGAGCTCATATAAGTCAGGATATTTACTTAATGTACATCCCTGCCCTTCATTACATCTGCTCATTGTGTCAAGCACACCAGGGATAAAAATTATGAGACAAATATTAATTATTAGGTGAATAATAATAAATAAAGCACTTTATGAAACTGTGTTGCACACTACCAAAACAACTGGCATTCATAAATATTTACTATATCCTACACAAAATAAATTAGTAGTTGAATGAAAATGAGAACCATCAGATAATTAAAACAACAAGACTTAATTAATGAAATGTGTATAAAAATAATATATAAAAACAATTGATATTTAATAAACCAAAACAACAAAAATTCAAGTAATAACAAATAAAGAACTGACTAAATATTTGTTTTGGATAAGCTCTAAAATTTTCATTGAAGTGATATTCTAAATTTTTTTTAAATCTTGTTTTAATTTGAAATTTTCCAATTTTTTCAAAAGAAAATAAATAAAATTGATAAATATGGTGAAATTTATTTTATATGAATCAAAAAGAAAATTTATGCTTCAAAATGTAAATTCATGCACAACAGTAAGATGATAGCTATTGCCACTCAATGCAAGCCAGAATAATCAATGGATGGCTTGTACTGAGTGGCAATACGTATAGAGAGTTTTGCCTGTTTTAATAACAGTTAAGAGCAAACATAAGAAAAGGTGATCATGTGATGTTTATTGGCTCAAAGACTTTAACATATATTTCAATTATACATTTCAATTGTATGTCACATGTGTTCAAGGTTTAATGTAGTTTTTGTTGTTAAAATGTTTTAAATCTCTGAATTTGGGAAGAAATGTTAAATGGAGATTTTAGATTAATTGTCTTCCAAAAATACTATTTATATATATATATATTCATTACTTTTGTAATCTGTATTATATATAAAGTAAATATCAAACCATTTTCTTATAAACAATGAGGATTTCCAATTCCTCAACAAGCTTTGTGATACATGCTTATCTAGAGAAAGCATTTAAAATATCTCTGTCAGTACCCCTCCCATGTACCCCCCCCAACCTCTGACCATGGTTTCATGCTTTGGCACTACTCAGAGAGATGCTATCAGAGGTGCTATCACCTCTCTGAAGAGTGCCAAAGCATGAAACCGAGATCAGAGGTTGGGGGGAGGGGGGAGATCCTGACAGAGATATTTAAAATGCTTTCTCTAGCTAAGCTTTTATCACAAAGCTTGTTGAGGAATTGGCAATCCTCATTGTTTATAACTTAAAGCTTAAAAGAATAGGGTTATGTGATCTATAACTCTTATTTTGACTATTTTCTTATAGTTTTATTACAATTAACATTTACTGTTGATAACTTATATATAATATTTATCCTTTAAACTTCCAAAGTAGATGCACTAGTGCATTTATTAATTTATACATTAAACATTTAAGTTAGTCCTCTAAGATATAATTTAATACAGTGTTAAATGTACTTTCTTTAATAATTAATTCATAGGGCATTAACGGTAATTTATTTTCTAAAAATAAAAAAAGAAAATATCTCTGTCAATGTTATAAAGTATAATTTAGTGAGATATTATTTTATATAGTGCTATGTTTTTTATGTAATAGTAATATTAGCGATTAAGCCAATGCACATACACTTTAAAGATAAATTATAAATAAATACTCTCAATTTTTTCAGACATGAGATGTAGTATTTTAGAAAGAATGGAATGAATCCACCCATTCTTTTGACCCAAATGTTTATGTATGGGGAAAATCTTAAAACACATAGTGCTATATAAAATAATATCTCATTATATGTGTTTAATTTCAACTAAAGAATGACGGTTCGTAAGTTGTAAAGATTTCACAAGTGTCATTCATTCAAACATAACAAATGTAATTTAAAGTGATCGTTTAACATCTTCACGCTCTTATTCCCACACACTTAAGATTTGCCTATACATAAATGTGTGGGTGGATTCATTCCATTCTTTCTAAAATACTATATTTTGTGACTGGAAAAATTGAGAGTATTAATTTATAATTTATCTTTAAAGCACATGTGCATTGGCTTAAAGTATAATTTAGATAAATGTAGAAATAATATTTTTAATATGTGTATGATTGCTGATACACATTGAAATATGTATCGATAAAAAATATTTAGATTTGCATATATTTTTTTCAAATTTACGTAGTATTTGGGAAATATCCAATAATGCTATCAGTCTAAGGCATCTGAGTAAAAATGCATATTTTTAATTATTCTATCAGGAATACATATATCAATAAAAGTGTGTGTGATTTATTTAAAATGTTATCTTTGAAATTATATTTTTACATCATTAAGTGAAATAAATATAATATTTTTTGTTTATATTTTTTTTACAATTATTGCAATCTCAATAAAAGAAAATAACAAAACTATATTAATATTTGCATTATGTTTTCCTGTCCATTGTGAGAATTTTTTGAGTCCATTTTCCTTCTTCAGGCCCATTATAATCCATAGGCAATGCTTCAAGAATATTGTTTAATACATTAAATAATATTATTTTAATCAAAATTTTTAATTGTTTTGGATTTATCTCAACAATTGAAGATTTTGTAGTTCAGTTATAAGAAAGAGGGAGATTCAAATTTGATCTACAAAGTCTTCAATTTCTCCAGTTCTTCAGTAGCACAGTTGATGAGAAGGAATATTTTATCTTCTCCTTTCCACTTTGCTTCCTTTTAGCAATCTATTCTATTTACAAATAAATAAATAAAATATTTTATTATTTTATCAGTTTTAAAAAACAAACTTTCTGTTAGCTTTATCACTTGAAGTTTTTTCTGTTCTAGAATGCATAAAGAATTTGTTTGTGTCGGGTTCCTTTATTCTATAAATTAATTACAATAAATAAAGGTAAATAATACATTTTATGATTCAATATTTTTTTAATAAAAAATAGTTAATTAAAATGATTTGTTTATTATTATTATATGTTTAGTCATTAAATTTATCATTGATAGTATTACTATTTTTTGTCCAATAAATGAATGAATCAATATCTATGTGTGTCTGTGTGTGTGTTTATACTGTCTCAACAACCACGTGCACCTTTTTACTCATCCCTAATCAGTCAAACTATTTTTGATTAACATTAAAAGTTATGCTTTAACATTTTCAAAAGTATTATTTCTTTATATTTGTAACAAGATCTAGTGAGTTAATCACACCAAAGAAAATTAATTGAGATTTGTCATAGTTTGTTTTTATTACTTTTTTTATTTTCTCTTCAACTAACATATTAGGTTGAGTCTATCAGCTTTAATATATATATGACATACTGTCAGCATTCATCTATGTATAACATACCGACATTTTTGGCTGATCGTATCAACCATCAACTGAGTAATGAATGCTATTATAAAAACCATTATACAAGTGCTGTAAGCATTGATGTAAATTAATATTACAGATTTAATCAATAGAAGTAAAGACAGAAAATTTTAAATATATAAAACTGTTGAATGAAATGATAATAGAATTGCTTTTAAAAAATCACACTCTATTCAGATTAATGGGTATTAAAAAATTCTTCCAAATTGAAGGCAGTTTACATATATCATCAAGTTTGTTGATACAATCTACAATTTTAAGAATCTCACTGGATTCTCTGATCTCACATTGGTGGAGAGTAACACATCTGGATAGATACACTCTTGGTGATTGAGAAATCTATATTATGATTCCTATCAATATCATAAATTTAGGGTACCAATGATGATACGTGCTGCTTAATTGCATTAGCATTTTCACCTCTCTTAGCACTGATGCTAAAACTTTTCTTATTCATAAGAAGCTCCATAAAACCTAAAATTTCATAATTTCAATGGATCTCAAGAGTGATTGAATTTTTAGGCTTGAGCAGAATGTTACACATTTTTCATTAGTGAAATATTCTGTTTTTATATTATAACATTTTAGAACATGTCCAATGGTCTTTGTAGTTCCTTTTATATAAGGAATATAGACTTAATTTTGTCTCAAATCAATCGTAATAAAAACCAAGAGGAGCAAAACTACAACCATTATCAATCCACTGCAGTATAAAGTTATCTTGAAGTTCAGTCCCTCTTCAATCTCTAGTCTCTCTTCATGCCAGAAAACATTCTTATTTTATCCATCCATCTCATATGAGGTCTTTTTCTAGATCTTTTACAATCTTTTGGAATCCAGTTTAAGATTTTCACTGCCCATCTATCATCATTTCTTCTAGAAATATATTCAGCTCAACTCCACTTCAGTCTTTTGATTATTTTAATGATATCTATAGCACATATTTGTTCTTTCACCTATATATTTTGATTTCAGTCAGTTCTTGTTACTCCTGTCATACATTTTTGCATACTTCTTTGAATGGTCTGAGTCTTTGAATTGCTCTTCTGTTAAATGTCCAAGTTTTAGATTCATAAGTAAGAACTGATAAAACATATTTATTAAAAATCTTCCTTTTAAAGCACATAGCTATATTTTCTATTAATATTAAGTCATCTCTAAAAAGCACTCCAACCAAGTTTAATTCTACAATTAATTTCATCCATTATGTTTCCATCTATAGTAATAATCTGATCATGGTATTTATAGTTGTTAACTACTTCTAGATAATCATTATAAATCTTTATTTTTCTTTTAGAAAATTCCATTGAACTTTCTTTAGTCTTTTTAACATTTATCTTTAATTCTAGTTTCTTACCTTCATCTGGTAACTTGTGAAATATTTTCTGAAACTCTGAAGCATTATTTGTGAAAACAACTACATCATCTGCAAAATCTAGATAATATAAATAATTTACTTTTACTTTTACTTCCATAGCTTTCCATTTTAATTTACAAAATATTTCTTGTAAAATTGTTGAAAAACATTTTGGAGGTTGGAGTCACCCTATCGTGTACTCTTCTCATTGTTAATCTTTTTAGTATTATTATGTAACCTAATTGTTGCTGTTGCATTTTTTTTTTATTTTCTTTAGAATATAACAGTACCCTGGATCTATATCTTGATAATGTCATGCTTTAATCACTATAAGAAATGCTTATAAAATCAAATGCCTTTTCATAATCTACAAATACAGAACATAATGTCAATTCATATCCATTGGTCCTTTCTATAACTTCTCTCAATACTTGAATATGATCCACTATATTAAGATCATTTTTAAATCCAGCTATTTTTTTTGGTTAGTTAAAATTCAAAATTCTCTATAGATAAGTTATAATTATTTAGGTAAAAACTTTGTGTAGAACTGATAAAATACTGACTGGTCTGTAATTTCTAATATCATCTTTTTTAAATATTAATATTAATACTGCATTCTTCTAATCATCTGGTACATAAAAAATTTGGAGTGTAATTTTGCCAAAAAAAAATGTATTTCTTCATCTATTTCTTTTAAAATATCGATTGTAATTTCATCATTACCTGGAGCTTTTTACTCCATAAATTTAATTGCATGTCTCATTTTTTCATTTAAAATTCTGGACAATTCAGAAAATATAGTAGTTGCAAAAGTTACTTTTCCTTTTTTTTTTTTATTGCTATATAATTTTTGACAAAACTCTTCTACATATTTTATGATGTCATCTCTTTTTTTAGTAATACTTTTATATTTTTTTCTTTTTGCATAATTACATTTCCAATTAATGCCAGGATGTTATTTTACACTCTAGACTTTTACTCTTTTACTTTTTTCTATAAATGATGAATTGTAAATGTTTAATTTTCAGTGTAATTAAATACACTCTAGATGATAGATATATATGTGTGTATAATCAAATTATTCTACAATAAATACTAAAAAATTCCATATGCCTATATAATATAAAATCTTCGCTATAGCCAGCTTATGGCATTTACACCATTTTGAGACCATTTTATTTTTATTTTATGTAGGTATATTAAATTTTTTAGGATTTATTCTAGTATATTTTGATTATTATATTTATTTTGTTTGATATTATATATATATAAGTGTAATAATGTTCAAGACTAAATGGGTTTGTAAGTAATCATTAAAAACCGTCAACACTTAGACAATCCCAATATCAATAACAATCAACAATTTTAAACTGTTGTCAAGGCAACCACCTTTATTGTTAAAAAGGGGGTGCCTTGACAACAGTTTGAAATTGTTGATTGTTATTGATATTGGGATTGCCTAAGTGTTGACTGGTTTTTAATAATATATATATATTACCTAGTGTGTATTTAATTGTGATGAAAGTCGAACATTTTGTAATTCTTTTTTTTTTAAATAAAAATACAGTTTAGTAAGTTTTTTCTTATTTTTTTCAATGACTAAATAAGCGAACACATACAGTAAAATTTATGTAAATGTGTCCCATTTTCAACTATTATTGACTGACTACAGGATGAAGGTCTCTCAAAGCTGAATTCACTTACCTGATCCGTAGATTCTCTTCTGCACATCACACCAGCAAATTTTCTTATTTCATCATCCATTCATCTCACATATGGTATCTTTCTTCATCTTCTAAAATTTTCTGACAGCTGGTTTAAGATTTCAACTGTTCATTTATTATTATCTTTTCTAGAAATATGTTCAGCCAAGTTCCACTTCAGCTCTTAATTCTTTAAGTGATGTCAATAATATCTGTTTGTTCTCTCATTCATATATTTTATTTTGATCCCTTCTTGTTTCTATATTTTGTTAAGTGGTCTGAAATCTTTGCATTGCTAAGTGTCCAAGTCTCAGATTCATAAAAAAAAAAACTGATAAATTGCATTTATTAAAAATCTGCCTAACACATAGACATATTTTCTTTTAATAACAAGTCATTTCTATCAAAAGCACTCCATCTAAATTTAATTTAATTCATTATTTTTTATCTGTGTTAATAATCTGACTCATGTATTTGCAATTGTTAACTCCTAATTCATCATTATCAATCTTTATTTTCTTCTTTTGAGAAAATCCATTAAACATTATTTTTGTCTTTTAGCATTTATCTTTAGTCCCTTTTTCAGTACTTGAGTACTAAAGCTGCAACGTTGGGGAGATATGAGATCTCTTTGCACCCCCAACAAATATGTCATGTCATGATGACATCATATTGAAAGAAATAATCTTACATTTTTCAGTGGAAATGATGTCATAGTTGACATCATAGATGACATCATATTGAAAGAAATAATTGGACATTTTTCAGTTATTGTCCAGATTTGCTTCTGACAACAGCTATTTTTTTCCACTGTGATATTCTTGTTATTTTCATTGTGTTTATGGTTTAATTTCTTTATATAAAAAAATGATAGCAGTTTTATAAAAATTCCAGGATACTTTGCAATCAAGCGGTTTCATTTTTGGAGCGAAAACTTTTACTACAGATCTCCATTTTCTGTGGTAATATTTAATAGGAAAGGTTTAGTTTTAACACATAAATTTCTGTTATATATTACATGGTAATCCAAATTATTTCAAAATCATAATCATTGACTGTTTGTTTTGTGCATATTTAAATAAGTATTTTTTTGATTAATGGCATCATTCTTAAAACATTATTTTTTAAGTTGTTCAAAATTACTTAAAAGTCAAAATCATTTACTGTTCATTTGGTATATGTGTAATAATTAATGTCTTTTTTTTTATAGTTTTTGCTTTAATTTCTTTATAATAAAAAAAGATGTTTATTAGCAGTTTTATGAAAATCCCAGTAGTTAATATATTTTTATACAAATTACTTAAAAATCAAAATCATTAATTATTCATTTGTTGTAAATTTAAACTATATCAAATAAATATTATTATTCACTTATTTTTAGTCCTGCAACATGGAACATGTATTAGACCTACTGTGACTGTTGACATTCATATGAACCTCCTAATAACTTTGTAATTGTTGACTTTTGCCAAAGACAGATCTGTGTACATGTTATTTTGGTCAGATCACAAGATTACAAAGTTACCAGTGGGTGATTGATATGAATGTGAACAGGCACATAAAGGTCTAATACATGCTCTGTGTTGCAGCTTTAGTACTCAAGTACTTTTTTTCTTACTTTCATCAGGCAAGCCTTTGACTGTCAAAATAAAATGATGACGGATCTAAACAAAATACCCCATAGATAAGGAAAAATATTATTTGAGAGTGCATTCAATCGGCAGATGTTAGTAAAAATGTTCCACAAATACAACCTTGATTTAATTATAAGTAAATTTTTAGTCAATTTCAGTCAATTTTAAATTTAAAAAAAAAAAAGAAATGAAAATTTCCCTACTTACATTAATAGTCAATTTCATTTATTCCCTCATCCTAACCTGCTTTGCCTATCTCATTCTTAATATTTGTATGTTGGTTGGCTAAACAAATTTAATTTTAATTTAAATTGTGTTTTTTTTTTTTTTTGGTGAACTGTGATCTTATGTACACACACACATACACTAATATTAAAAGTTTTTAAAATTAGCTTTCTATTTCAATGTAACAATTGTTGTTTTTTTTAAAAAAAATTGAACTTTGTAAACAATTTTATTATCTTTTAGTAAAATATTTTGATATAATCCAGAAACAATACTTAATTTTAAAATATTTCTTTATCAATTCTAATCATTTCATTTTAATTAAGAGTTTAAGAAAATATAGTTTTATTTCTATCAATTATTGTTGTCTGGAAAAATTATGTAAAATAATTAATTCAGAATTTTTTGATTAATTTAAATTTGCTGTTTTAGTTGAGTAAAAATATTTTAATCACTGGTTTGCTAATTAAGGAGATTCTTTAAATTCCTGAGTGAGTGGTGGGTCTATATAACATTATCTAAATATAATATTATAGTTTAAATTCTTTTGTAGCGCTTTCGATTACATTTTACATTTATTATATATATTACATTTATTATATATATATATTCATGTGTCATTATTATTAGACACACTCATAAAAGAATTTAGCCATCCTAATGCAAAAAGAAAAGACAAAAAAGTTAAATATCAGTTTTGTGATGATTCTACAAAACAATTCATAAACCACAAATGCATCCATAAGATTCATTTGCAGTTTTTTAATCTGTTTGTTTGGCATCTTTAGACTGTATTTTAAATTCTTCTAACTACATTTTTGTTGAAAAACTTTAACATCTCTTCTAAATTTAAACTTCACTGAGTAGTTTTCCCCCCACCTGCAATGCAATGATAAAGTAATGGATTTAGATGATAAAAGTTCTAAATAACTATTCCATTGATCACTATTGGTGTTCAAACATCACATGATCTTTCAAGAAACTAATCATTACACTTACATTTACTTATTTTACCCACAATCTTCAAATAAATCTAAAATTCTTGAGATAATCTTTATAACATAAATATGGTTAATCTTTACTATATAGTTCATATTTTTATATCCAGCAAGTTAAAAAATGATCTAAAGCATAGTAGCAGTAAATTCAATCCATATGCAGTTGATTTCATTAAAATTCTTTCTCTTTTAAGTGCATTTGTACATATAAATTAGTGATGCATCTCAACATCTTTTTCACTTTTCTACCTACAAAGCTACTAAAATATTGATTCACATTTTCAAATTAAGAAAATTCAAGATAAAATTTTCTCTCATGACTCACTAATAAACATTAGAGTTGTTTTTAAAACAATAATTAAAGTCTTTAAAAGTTGCATTCAAAATCATGAGAACATTCCATAGACTACCTTTTGAATGAGTGAAATAATGCTGTCATTTTGATATATCGTAAATCATGAAAAGAAGTTCTTGTTTTTGCTTTTAATCACTTCAAATTAAAATTCCACAATCAAGCCTATATTGTATTTTGATGCCATATCAAGACTTCACCTGTTCCTAAACCATTAGTATAAAAAGAGATATAAGATTTGAGGCAGTATAGATATCTGTTTAACTCTACTTTTATTTTAAATAGATTTTAAGGTAAAAATGTTAGAAAAAGTAAAATTATATAAAGAAAGAATGATAAAAGAAAGTTTATATGTAGAAAGAGAAAAACCTGTTTTAAATAGGATGAATTATATAAAAGTCAGATTAAAATAAAAACAAATTTAAAATGGTATAAGAAAGGTATTGTTTTAAAGTAATTGGTTAAGATTATAAAAAGGACAAAAAGAAAGAAAATTATTGGTATTTTATATATAAAAAAAAAAATGTGTTGTATGTAAAAAAAAAAAAAAAGGAAAAAGTTTGGAGAGAGAAAAAAGAAGTAGCAAATGTAATATATATATATGTAAAAAAGATGTATTGATAGATGAGGGGGAAATGTTATTGTTGTTTTTTATGATAAGGGTATATACATTTTTATATATTGACTTTATTTGTAATAATAATATAAATATGTAATTTTAAAGATGCTTGAAAATGATTACAAGAAAAAGCGGTCGAAATGTTTAGTGTTTGAAAATGTGAGTATGTATATATGGTTGATGAGAAGAAATAAAGCTTTTAAAAAAAAAAAATGAGTATATAATTTGATTGGATTCAATAAAAAGAACATCATTGTGTATATATATATATATATATTGTAGTTGAGAAAAAGTTTGTTAATAGTGGTGGTAATAAGTTTAAAATATATTGTAAAGGGTAGTTTACAATGCACACATTCCTAAAAAGATCAAGCATATTTATTGAACCCAATCCATTTGAAATTTATATTAATAATGGGAAGATTATTTTTTTGTTATTTATTACATATATATATGTAGTGCACAATAGATTATTTTATTATAAAATACGATCAGTATTTTATAAAGTAATATTGTATATATATAAAACTATTTGATTAAATAAACTGTAATGTATATATATATATATTAATTTAAAATTGAATATTAATTTATAGTTAAATGATTTTGGGGATAGCCTGAGATTAAGTTGGGTGGGCACACATGTGTGAAAATAAAACTGATTTTATTATTTATTTATTTTTATTTGTAATAAATGAAATGTATTTAAACAATTCATATAAAAATCTAAATGAATTTAAACAATAGGCAGTTAAAAATCTTAGTGCTCCTGGGAATCTATGCGTGCCTGAAATGTATAAAAACAAAAAACAGTTTATAAATCATTCTTCTTATTGTTATAGCACCTGTAACAAAAGATAGCAGTAAAAACTAAAATTTAAAACACTAAAATGGAGTTTTTTTTTTCTTTTAGTTAAATTATAAACATTTTAAAAGTCAAATGTTGTAACTAAAAGTTTACCAAATTTAGAGGAAAGAAAATGTAATAAGAAGTAAGAATAATTGATAAATTCTTAAATAATTAAATTGTGTTTTAAAAATTGTTAGAGTAAATTTGAATATTTTAAATCTTTTCAAAAAGAATAATGAGAATTAAGTCTGCTGAAAATTAGAAAAGAAAAAAAAAATAATAATTTTCTTAATATATATTTAAAGCACTTCAATACTATTCAATACAAATATATGATTATAAATAATTATTAAATTGTACTTTAATATGAAAATGGGCTAGAGTAAAACATGCTATTGTGCGTCATGGTATTTCCTGCCAGCTGCATTATATCTATATTTTTTTTTCTATTTTATTGTAAACACACAAGAAGATGCCTGCAGTCCAAAGTAAACAAGGATTGGAATACTTTATGGTGAATCAAATGAGGATCAAGGTATTTACCATTAAACATAGCTACAGGAGACACCATTGTACCTATCTATCCTTGCTAAGGAAAATGATTTACTAAGTGAAACTGCTTTGAAGAACAACTTGCCTAACTATCAACTACTACTACTTCTATTATGATGATTTTTATGAACTTTGTTCCAATTACAATTTTTAATCAAAGAATCAATATTGTAAATTTTTGTTTATTTATTATTATTTTTTATTCATGTTATCTGTTGCATTTTCACACTCTGATGCTGAAGCCTCATTTTTCAGAATTAGCAAAGAAGAAAAGGGGGGATTATTCACTTTGATATTTTTCTATTTTCATTGTAAATAAAATTTAGGTTAACCCACCTGCCTCACATCAGGTTATCCACATAAATAGTAAGGTAAGATTTTCTAAATTTATTTTCATAGGTTAAATTACAACACTTATACAGAATACATATTATATGTTTTATTTTGTGATTAACCTTGTACATATATTTTCCAGTATGTTTGACTAATCAACTAGTATCTGTCTCTATCATATATATAAATTGGGGAAACTTGTTAAATAGGTTGTTAACATCTGCAAATATATAATTTAGCTAGCCAGCATCTCAATTATATTAAATAACTAAAGTTTATTTTTCTATATAATTATAATTTGTAGAGAATGAGTGACATAGGTGGATTTCCACCATGGGGTATAAGGGTTGGATTATAATAATCATTAATTAATAAAATGGTAGAGGTTCACATGTGACACATGTACATATGATTATTATTATTTTTTATATTTTTTATCATTACTATTGTTGTTATACTTGATATTTATTATTGTTAATAAATGTTTGAGAGTTTGTATTATTCCGGTCTCTGGTTTATTGAATTGTCCTGACATTCCACAGTCTATAAACAATTAGGCATGCATACACATCTATTTTTCTTATCATATAAAAGCTTGAAAATGAAACAAATATAATAAATGCTAGTTGTAACCTATATATAGGTGCAGGTGTTGCTGTGTGTATCTGTTCATACCTGCTAAAGGAGTTAAAAGCAATATTTTCTCTGGGCTTGAATATTAGGGCATAACAGAATTTAAAAGGGGGAAAGTAGATGAACTAACCTAAATTGCATTTAATATTATTAAATAGGGATAGAGTTAGTCAATTAAAGGGTATGCAATCATTGGTTAAGCATTTCATCAGGTTCTCATTAGCACTCTATCAGATGACCCATAGCCTGAATATAGTTGGACGCAACTTTTTCCCCTTCTAAGCCTGGTAGGTCTCTGCAGATTGTTTCATTAGGGATAATAAATTAGAGCATATTAACATCCCCTCACCATATTGCTACATCTGCAGAGTAGTACAGTCTGCAAATTAGTTGACCATCCATTACATCTGGTGCACCATCATTGGGCTTGGTTAGTTGATGACTGTTGATGAAGAGTACTGCCCATTATACAGGTGTTAGCAATGTTTGGGATTAGTTGTAATCATTCCGTCCGTTATATCTGGCGCCATCAACTTTTGGGGCTAGTGGTCGTCGTTCCGTCCGTTATAATATATATCATTTTGAATACCTTAGATCTCCCCCCACCAGTATGTTTTTCCTCAGAGACAATCAGTTAATTTTAAACTAAATCAAATGTCTTCACCAAATTGATAAAAACTGCATATATATTGTGTATGTGTGTTTTGTCAGTTGTGGTTTGCCATAAAAATATAAACGCGCAACACACACACCCATATATATATATGTCAAAGTTTGTATTTAAAATTTATTTACTATCTGCTAAAAAAATAATAATAATAATAAGTAAACTATTTAATTAGCTGTAAACTAAATTTTCAAGCATTAATTTAATTTTAAAAACAGATAACATAAATTATATTTAATTACTATGGTGATAGACAGGAATTTATATATTTAATTATCTATTTATTTTTTAATAATATAGTGGATATAGAGTATGTGTGAAAAATCTTAATTAATACTTTGCATCATCACTCTAATTACTTAAACTGTTGTTTTTTTATTTATTTATTTAATTTTTCTACTATTTTTTTACTTTTAATCACACATATAAATAATTCGAAAAAAAAAAAAAAAATGTTTGCCCTTCTTTTGTATGCTTATTACTTGATAATGTGAAGTATTTTTAATTCTACTATTCGATGTACATAGTTGTTGTTTTGTTTTGTTTTTTCAGAATTAAATAAAGCTGGGAGGGAGAGAACATCAAGTGGGAGGAACTATTGATACCATAAAAAATAGTTCAAGGCTTCAGTAAACTTGTATTCCTTTAGGCTGAATGCTGTTTGGACCAGCAACAGAAAATAAACTTCCCATGGAACGAAAGCAACAGAATTAATTACCATTAAAATTATATATACAAGACCGTATTAATAAATTTCAAAAAAGATTTTAAAAAAATAATAAAATGATAATCCATTTATTTTTTATTTTAATTTTCTAATTCAGTTACTGATTGATGACAATGATAAAATTAATGATCAATAATTAAAAAGAAAGAGATGGGGAAGGGGGAAGAAAAATGTTGACGAATAGATTTATTATATATTTGTTTGTCACTTAAGAAGAATTCTGGAGACGCAATCAATTTATCATAAGCAGGTTGCAATAATAATAAAAAACACTACATTGAGCTGAGTTATACAAAAATTCCATAGTCTCCCCATCTATATCAATCAAGAAGTGGTTTAACTATTGTAGCAATCTATTTATTATAATCTAATAGGAAACTGAAATTATAATACAATATCGTACACTATATTCTCCAATGTAGTTTTAAACGGACTATTACAGACCATCTTATAACAGTTTATTTAAATATATAAACAATAAAAAATTAAATGAAACAATGTCCATTAATCATAACCACTGTTAAAAATATTCTCATCAGCATGCAGCTGGTTATTAATTTTTTTGATGAGATTATTGAAATGTAACATATAATTAACTTTAGATTTGGAGACAATTACTGTTATTAGGTAGAACATTAAATATGTAGAAATGTTTAATTAATTCAAAATTTATTAGATTTGTTGAAATACATATGTTTTTGTACATGGGTACATACACGCGCACATATAATATCTATAAACCAATTTTTCAGAATAGATGAACAAAATAATCTAAAATCATTAAAGTGCCTCGTGGTGAGATTTAGCACATCCATCTTTTTTGTCTGTGATTTAGGTTCGAATACAAGCTGACTCTAAATGAAATTGTTTTCAATAGGCTTTTTTTTAGGTAGCTAAAATCAATCTAGATAATGAATCAGTACAGGTCAGTGTAAATGGGTTTTTAGATATTCTAAAACTAAATATGAAGCTCAACTCTCACCTAACAATTGCAAAGTCTAGGAAATATTGCCTCCTTCTATACTCCTTTTTGGAGACTGTTGGAAAAACTTTTGTTTAAAAAGGGCTATTAAATGCTGTTTTATCTTACTTTAAACAAGCTTTATCAAGGTAATTTAGTATACATTGATGATCAAGACAATCATTCAAATTTCATGAAAAATATGTTGTTATTACCTATTTCTTGTGGGAATAAAAAGCCAAGATAAAATGACTGGATTCTGATGATACTGAGATAAATAAGAAGCCTTAAAAATCATTTTTAATTTTTTTGCATTTTGTGCTGTTATTTCCATTATATCAGGGGTCCCCAACCCTATGCCCATGGGCACCATGGTGCCCTCAGACCACTTTACGTGAGCCCGCCGCTATCCAAACCCGATAAAAAATTATTTATCTGATACAAATAAATTTAATTTGGGCAAACTATACTTTTACAGCGTAAAAATATAAACGTTAATTATATGTTAAAATTTTTAAAATAAATATGTTTTTGTACATTATGGGTATTATTAACAATATCCAACTATAAATTTACATTGAAAAAATAAATGGTGCCTGCCATCTGGTTGAAAAAATAAATGGTGCCCGCCACGTGGCTGGTATTATAGAATGTGCTCTTAAGTGCAAAAAGGTTGGGGATCCCTGCATTATATGATCATCTACTAGACACAGTAGCTTACTTGTGCAGATGATCTTAACATAAAATGTCTAGTGAAAATTTATATTTTACCATAAGTAAAAAAAATTATGAGATTTGAAAATAATGAATATCAAAATTCTTTTTTTTTTAAAAAAAAAAAGAAAGAGAGAAAATATAGAATAGAAGACTATTCAACTGTCATCCGACAAAAGAAAAATAGCATATATATGTGTACTTGTTCAAACATGTACAGACAGATGTAATTACTTGAGATTTATTGTCAGTGTATAATTAAGAATTATATTGACATGCATGCAGAAATTCTGTGCATGAATGATCCATCAGTCATGGTTAGATTAGACAGAGTAGTGATGAAAATTGCTTGTCTTACTTGAGTCCTCACATGCTGATAAATTCTAAAAATGTTCTCTATTCATATAATTTGATTTTCTTGGTTTGCATCATGAGATTATCATAATCACTCATAGAAATTACTCTGGGATAGTTTAATTTCAAATTACAATGTGTATTAATGACTTAAAATTTTTAAAGGTTGTGAATTTTATATATTATTTCTTAATACACTGTACAGACTTACACACACCTGCTCATAAATAATGTAATATATAAAGGATTCGAACTCAGACTTTCACATGATCCTCACTCTCCATGCCATCTCATATTGCTGACCCAACTGATCATACACATGTTGAAAAGATAAATGAGGGGTCAGAATGACTAAATGGTCAACATGGATATGATGACAACCTTGGCACTAATGAGAGCTTTGAACATTCCCATCAGATTTTTAATGAAATGGATGGCTGAAGAGTTGTGGGTTGGAGTAGTTTGAAGCCTGTCCATTAAACTGTGAAGATTGGCTATCTTAATATAAAGCTGAGCACTGATTGTATATATGTGTGGAGATAGTAATTTAGACCAATTGATGACGGCTGGTTTAGTATGAGATATGTATATTGGTGATTATTTATCTTTTCAATATGTGTATGATCAGGTGAGTCAGCAATATGAGATGGCATGGAGAGTGTGGGTTGTGTGAAAGTCTGAATTTAAATCTCTTATATATTATATTATTTCTTATAAAATATGTCTGCCTATTTATTCATTTACCTCCTTGCGACCCTTTGACGTCCAGTACGACTTTTGTACAACAATCTAGAAATTTCGATTTTGAGCTGAGTTTGTGCATAAACAGTAAATGTCACACATATGGGACTTACTTCATTCTTTGCACCATTTTGTTTTCTATGAGAATATCTAAGAATTTTTTTTGTACAACAATTTTTAGATTTTTTATGAATATTTTTAGCAAAGGGCACCTAAAAAAAATTTATTTTATTTATTTTTATCATTTTATATATCGTAAAAAAGTTATTCCACAATGGTTGGATTATTACTGAAGATTTTACTTCTGATTTTCCGTTGAAATTGTTTGCAATTCTGGGCCCTCTTCTCAAGTTACGTTTTTGGATAACGTTCAAGGGTATGTAATTACTTTTTTTTTTTTATAAATTATAAAATTTTATATGTACTTAGAGAAATAAATATGCTATAGAATAATAAATTATAATATTTTATATGTGCTGAGAGAAATAAATATGCTATAGGATAATAAATTATAATATTTTAAATGTGATGAGATAAATAAATATGCTATGGAATAATAAATTATAATATTTTCTATGTGCTGAGACAAATAAATATGCTGTAGAATGGAAAAAAGTTCGAGACTGGGGTAATTTGTCACCTCATGAGCTGATGCATTTTTTTGGCATGATTATAAATATGAATAGTGTATCATGTATGACCAAGTTTGAATTTATGGACAAATTATTGCATCAGCCTGGACTTGCTAAAGTTATGACTCGCAATTGATTTGTGTCAATTTTAGGCAAGTAATATAGGATATTGTATAGATTTTTTGGCTTCTTCAATCCATCCACTTATTGTTACAATGCCATGTATTTGAACTCAGCCTTTCTTCATATCTTTTATGCAAAATAATAAATATATTTATATACAAGTTCATGCTACACAACTGGAATTTCATGTAATATAGGATATTTTATACACACTTTCTGGATTCATCAATCCATCCACTTTGTGTTATAGTGCCATGTATTTGAACTCAGCCTTTCTTCCACACATGTAGTCATTGTTAATAATAATAAAAAATTATCTTTATTGATTTATTTTTATTCATTTTATTTTTTATGAGTTTATTTATTTATTTTTGAATACACTGTTCTGTTATTTTTTTCTCCACTAAAAATCATTTATATTGTTATGGGTACTTTTGAACAAATGGACACATCTGGCTGTAGAATAAAAATGGACCACAGCAAGGCCGCTGTTTTAGTAATTTTCTCAGTGAAAAATTACCTCAGGTAAGACTTCCAATACATCATTCTTTTTGTCATTGTGACAGATGTGATGAAGCTGTTTATGAAATTGTCATTTTATCATTTGAATTTCAAAATTTAGGATTTGTGAATCAGTGTAAAAATAAACATTCTTAAAACTATTAAAAATATTTTTTTAACTTTTTCTTTATGAAGTTATTATTTTAACAGCTTCATTATATTCTTTTATATATGACATGTCTTTTAATGCATGTTTTTTTTATATTTATTACATTCAAACACAAAATATCTAAGTTAGTATAGTTAGGGTAAATTTTTCTAAAAATTAACAATGGCCACCTGGTTTTCAAAGGGTTTATGGTATGTTTCATATACAGAATTTTACTCACAATATAGTACTCTTTGCCAGGTCCATATCTGGAATAATTAATACATAGTTGTTAATATGCTCATTTAAAACATTATAAATCAAATCCTCTTTCATTTGGACAATAAAGAGAATTTCTTTTTAATTACTTTATAAATCAATGCTTAAATTGTATGTATAGTTTTTTTGAAATGTATATTTTTTTCAGCTGTGATTCTGTGCATATATAGAATTATTTAATGCATACAAATAAATTCTCTCAACAATAGGGTTTTTTGACTGTGTCTCTACCTGCATGTAGATTTGCCTCAAGTGTTGTATATATATATATATATATATATATATACAATATATATATCCCATATATATATATATATATATATATATGGTGGGTATAAAATATTCTGGTTTATAGATAAACAAGATAAATGCTGATGACTTGCTATACTATTCGAACTTTATAGATAGCAAGCACATACTACGGAACATGGGTCATGAGTCTGCAACATTTTTAATTTTAAAAAGTTGCAGAACATGTAACATATACTAAACACACAGATTGAAATGCAGAAGGATTAAAATTAATTATTTTTAATTAATCAGAACATGATTAATACCTTGAGTTTTTTTTTATTATCCTACATTGTTCAACACAATCTCTTTTTAAATATAAAATATATTGAAACTAATTTTCACAATTATGCATAACTACAAGAAATATTTTTGATTATATAAAAATGCTTTTCTCTCTTTTGTTATAGTAAAAATTTAGATTAAAACATCACATGATCACCATATCATATGTTTACACATGCTGTTAATAAGAATGACAAACTCTCCATACAGTAGTGCCACCAAGTGCAAGCCTTTGTAATCAATGGGTGCAGGAAGGTTTTTGCATAAAATCCCTATCTACTGTCTATTCATTTAATATCCCCAGACTAGTTTCTAGCTTGTGGATTTCATCAATGAGGAGTCTTAGATTTAAGAGCACTGCATCTAGACCTTAGGATCTAATGCAACCAGTCTGAGATAAAAAGACCATAATGTTTCCAACCCAAAATATATGGGTGCTGAAGTGAGTTTAGATTATGTGTTTATTTGTGGTAGTCATGATATAATAAATGATTTAATATAAGAAATATGTAATGCAATAAATTTTTTGGATATTAAAATTATACATAATAGATAAACCAATTGAAACTAGAGGATTTATCCCATATGAATCAAATTTTCCTATAAGTCATAAGTTATCTGGATTAAAATCATTCTTATTTCAAAATAAAAAAATTATTTAAGTATTCTGGTGACAAATAAAAAATGTAAATTTATTTGTTAATAATTTGTTGAAAATTGGTTATAATAAAAATATTATTACTCATACTATTTAAAAATGTTAAAAGGATCAACAATATCATAAAACTAAAAATAATATCAAGATGAAATGAATTGCAATGCCCCTTATATCAAATGCACAAATTAGGTTTATCAGAAAGATTTATTATGGTTTGTGTCAAATTGCTTCTTTCTCAACAAATAATACAAATAGATCAATAAACAATTCTAAAAGCAAAAATTTGAATTTGAATTAAAATGTATTATATATAAATTAAAAAGTAAAAATAATGGTGATTACTGTCATCTTTTGTTTTTTTTTTTGATCATGAAAAAACATGTAAATACAAATTTAAATTTAATTTTGAAAATGTGAAAATTTTTCATGAAGAGAGAAACTATAGTAAAAGAAAAATTAAAATGGCAATTTTTATAAATAGGAATAAAATGCATTTAATAAATAGACAAACTGCTAACATTAAAATACGAGATTTGTGGAATTTGAATTGATGACGTTTGCTTTCATTTTGTTTTTGTTTTTTTAATTTAATGGCAGTTGAGGCAGGTTTAAGAAATTAACTGGAATTACTTTTGCAGATTTAAGGATTGTTTATAATAGTTTGTAAACCGTTAAATTTATTATTTCAATTATAATTACAATTTTGTTTTAATTAACGGACATTTTATTTATATATGCGCTCTTCTTAACACATTTTTTTTTCAATTGTAGTTTCATTATTGCAATCCTATAATCCAACTTTCATCATCAAAATAGTTTTGTATAATTAAATATCAAATCCTATCTACTAAATTGTTGTAAATTGATTATTATTAAAGATTATTAACAGATTCTATAATAAATTGTACAAAAGGTTGGCAAATTATAAATAATAATTATTAAATATTATTTCTTACTCTATTGCTTACTTGATTTTAAAACAAGAACATTACATCTATATCTCATTTCATTCTTTAATTTTATTTGTAGAATAAATCTGCAAGCCATAATTATTTAAACTATCTTTAAAGACCATCTATCTATCTGTTAAGATTTTTTAAAAATATGACTCATTGAAAATTATTTCATTATTTGATTATATATATATCATTAAAAACCTGTTGACACTTAGACAATCCCAATATCAATAACAATCAACAACTTCTGTTGTCAAAGGAACCTCCTTTTAACAATAAGGGTGGAATTCTACCCTTATTAATGGCCTAATATACTTATATAGACACTAAAGATTGTAATTTGACCACAGAGTTTGAAATTATTGATGCAAAGAAGTTTAAATAAATCTCTTTAAACATGTAAATAAAGCCTAATCTGAATGCAGACTAATAAATAGTCAAACATCAAACTGCAATTATAAATTTCAAATTGGGCCCAAATTATAATTTAAATAATAAGTGTAAAAATGCTGAAGACTAAATGGGTATATAAGTAATCATTAAAAACCAGTTGACACTTAGACAATCCCAATATCAATAACAATCAACAATTTCAAACTGTTGTCAAGGCAACCTCCTTTTAACAATAATTAATAATATATATGTGTGTTTGTTTTAGAAGGCCTTATGATATAATGATTAATGCAACTATCTATCTGTAACAATCTTGATCGAAGTTTTGAGTCCAAATATAAAACTTAGACATTTTATCCAAAAAAAAAAAAATTAGAGAATTCTTGAATAAATTTTGGGTTTTTTCAGGAAGATAAATTTTAGTCGCATCAGATAATTATCAACTCTTTAGTTGATTCATTAATATCTAACTATTTTTAGATACAAACAACTAAGAAAACTGCAGAATTCTTATCAACCAATGATTTAATATTTTTCTCTGCCTTCTTGCTCTTGTATTTAGTTACCCATTACTTTATATTTTAGTTTCAAAAAATCAAATTTTATTCACACTTTAAGGTCAATACCAAAGAGGTACATAAGCAAACAAATCTGATTTTAGCACAATGCATATAACTTGTCCAAAAGTACAACAACTGATTAGACAAAGTCAACAAAAATACCCAATTTAGAATAAATACAAGGCATGTAAAGAGTACAAAAACCAAAATGATTAAGAATACAGGCAATTCAAATAAATACCTCTATAAGTACATACATAATATTACTTCTAATATACAATTTTAAGATAATCACAAATAGGATTTGCAATATATCAATAGACCAATTGTCTCAAATACAAAGGGATAAGAAAATTACAGCAATCAGTTAGTAACAGATAATACTAGTGAATTAATTTATCATAAGCATATACAATATAGATAATATCAACCCCAAGTTTATGGGGCTGGACAAAGTAGCAATAGTCAACAAGGATCGAACTATAGCCTCAATTGGCCCCAAGTCTGCTCTGCCAATCATACTTGACAAGTTCGCTTGTCTCCTTTTGTTTTAATGAGTAACTTAACCATTCATCAATAGGGCATCCAATCCTCTGTCAAACATGATCCTGCATCTTACTGACCAGATCACAAAGTTTATGAACATGGCAAGTCGAATTGTACCAAACAGTCCCTTTTTAAATGCAGATGTAAGACAAATGCTGGACAGGTCAGCCTCTGAAGTTTTTCACAAAATTAGGTTCTGAAGGTAGTTCCATGAGTCATGTTGAGTAAGTATATAAACCAGAGACTCCTCCTGTTTCATACATAGGGAGCAGATGGAATCAATTTTGTAACCCCTTTGGTAACAAAGGAAAGCCCCAGTAGGAAGGGCCCAGGGTTACTCTTCAATAAGAAATCTACAAACTTGGGTTTCAGCTTAAGAAATTTGGTCCTCATAAAACACGAAATTTTGACTTGAAGTAAATTATCAGATTTGGCTTTCCCATTAAAAATCAATTGATAAATTTCCCAGTAGCACAATTTAGCTTAAAACAGGAAACTAGAAGTCATGATGTTTCTTAACTATCATTGTCACCTGCTACTGCAACCACAAGTTTCTTTGTTTAGGAGAGGGCCAAACAGTGGGTTCCACCTTTCCTAATGGAAGTGGACATTCCATATCCAAGTTATTCTTAAAAAGGTTAAACAGCATATTATGCATGTGCTGAATCTGAAATATTTTTACTGAGTGAAGGGCAAGTCCATTAAGCAACTTGGGTTTTTGCAACAAGTTGAGACTAATGACAGGAGCTCTTCCCCCAACAACAGCACAACTTTCTACATAGAGAGTTCACCTTTTTAATGAAGACATTTTTGGGGGAAAAAGTCGATCAGATAGTATATTATTTTGGGTAGCACCACTACATTCAAGAGAGAAGCCTTCTCCAACAAAGAAAGGTAAATCTTAGATAGCAAGGCAGCCATGCATTATATCCTGGAGAGCAATAAATTTTTCAAATCCCTTCTCATAACAGATGGGGGAGGAAAGATGGAATCTGAGAAATTTCTGAAAGGGGGCTTTAAATCTACCTAAAATTTGTTTACCTGTCATGATTTCTTCCATTAACTCTTAGACAAAATTTGCAGGCAAATTGATCCAAAAGTCTCTCAAGCCTCACAAACTCATCCCAGGATAAAAAAAAACCACCACATCATCTATGGAGGAGATGTGATGTATGCTCTCTCTCAGCAAAGGGATGACTATCCTAGAGAAGATAGCCTCAATGTGTAACAGTAATGGGTTTGTGTGGGCTGTAAAGAGAAGTGCACTTTGTGGTGAGCCCTGTGGGATGGAAACACAGAGCTGAAATCCTGGAGCAACTTGACCATCTAATGAGAGAAACACTTCACAATTTTGAAGAAGGTTCTTAATAATTTGGAGATGATGCAATCAATGGTTCTGGAAAAATCAAGTTGAACTGCAACTGCCCGGGATATTCTTCTCCTGCAAACATGATCAACAAAAAGGTGAAATTGATAACAGCTTTGGCAGTCAAGCTCCCCTCCTTGCCAAATCGATAAGTTGATAATTGTTCAAATGTTCTCATAGATGTCCACTTTAATGAGGCCTCTGATAGTCTTAGTCAGTAATGAGACCATGGAAATTGGTTGGAGATTTTCCAGATCATGCAGGCCCTCTCATCTTTTTATAAGAGTGACTATTGAGATTGAACAGATACCATGAATCTCTCAGCTGTCATCAGCCAGGAAATCCACGATTCTCTTAACAGTTGAGATGGTAAAGAAATGCAAATGTAAAAAGAGAAACTTAGGAATCCTATGCAGACCAGGGTGCATCTTGTCAGGAAAGAACTTAAGTTTTAACAGGATTTTAGCCTCAGAGATCTTGTAAGGAGTGGAAGTCTTTGTAATAAATTTTTTCTGGGAATTAGATAAATCTAGTGGTTAAAATTTGTTGAAGTAAAATTCCCGAATCCTGGCCAACATGGAAGAACCAGAGTCACGGTTGCCCTGCACCTCAATTAACCTGACTTTTCTGCTTATAATATATATAAGATTTGAAAATATTTTCTTTTAATATAATGGTGATGACCACAAAGTCACTATTTGCAATACCTGGCTAGATCATATAGAACATATGCTACTTCCAATGAAATGAACATGAAATTCAAACCAGACAATATTAATTATAAAGAAATTAACACCTATTTAAAAATATAACAAAACAATAGTTTATTTATAGAATGTCATAATTTTCAGAAATCATAAAAATGTGTAATAATTGCTTTAATAAACTATTTTTCACAGATCTTTCATCTATTAGTTTTCACTTCCAGTGGAAAACAATAGTAGTAATTTATATAGGGTCCAAGGTTTATTTTGAACAGTTTTAAAACAACATTAATCTTTCAATTAAATTTATATTTTTAACCAAATTATATAATCTAGCATACTTGTGGAGTAAATCCCTGGCCTTTGATACACCCATGATATAATTGTACATATAGATGACCCTACAAAAATAATACATTTATTCATATCATTAGCTTAATAGTGCAGTTATATATATATATAATGTGGGACAGTTATAACCAATATGCTTTTTTTACAATGCTAATTTTATGGAGTTTCCCCTTTAGGTCCGAATCTCAATTTAATAATGACAATTTACTCGAGATGGCTTTTTTAAACCAATCCATAATTTAATAATAAATACTTCTTAATTAACTGAGATAGCTTTTTAAATCTGACTCCATAATTTATGAAGCAAAACCATGAATAAATTCATTATATAAATATGGTATACTTTAATTGTTAGGAGTAAAACACTACTAACAAAAAAATATAGTTTGTATCATTAAAATGCCTTATTGCATATTAATACAGCATTTTAAAACTTAATATTGACATATAGGAGCCATGCATAAAATATTCCTTATAGACCTAATTATCTAATTAAAGATAATTAACTTCTTATAACTTTAAGATTGAAACTTAATAACCCATAAATCATATAATAATTCAATATAGCAAAATTTTATATAAGTTTAAAAATTACTTATACTAATACAATCTAATTCAAAGGTAAATCATGCATTTAATTATATTCAATATCTCAAATAATAAGATTAATAAAAGTATTATTCTAGATTCTTAAAATAATATCTGAAAAAAATTTATATTTCTTTATTATACTAACAACAACAACAACAACAACAATAATAATAATAATAATAATAATAATAATAATAATAATAATGATGATGATGATGATGATGATGATAACAATAACAACAACTAAATAAATACAAAGCAATTATAATAAAATTATTTATTATAATAAAGTTCACTAAGTAATCCATTGTACAATAAAACCAAAGCCAAACAAGAAGGCAATTCCATCTTTTTGAGCACAAAAGAACAACAGGCCACAAATTTGAACCCACATCTGCCAACATTGTTTGCTCAGAAAGACACGATGCTAAATGCAAAATTAGAGAAGTGCTTTATATAGCAAGCAATCCTAAATCTATTAATAAAAGAAAAGCCTGCTTTGCCCTGTCCCGAAAATGGCAGTTATAAATTATTTGCATCACTTTGCATAAATTTTCTTTTCTAAAATGCAGTTTTAACAACAGCAGCCATGAATATGAGAGCAAGAAGTCTCTTGAAAGTGTTTAGCTAAAATAAATCAATATTCTTATATTTAAAGTAAATTAACATCTTGCATCTAATTATATATATTTACTAGCTTCATTATCTGTGCATACAGCATATATATATATATATAGTAATTTAATGGCTTCATTATCTGTGCATACAGCATATATATATATATATAGTAATTTAATGGTTAAACTATTTAAATTTATCCCAAGAAAATATTTATACTTTGTAACATTTTTGAGAATTCATGGAAACATTATAATAAAATCATCAAAGGTATTATAGAGCACAATCAATTTCCTTTTTGTAATTTAATCCTTACTGGAATGCAATATGTAGATGATTAAAATTCTGTTAAGCACATTTGTTAATCCAATGCGAGTTATATCTAACACATTAATCCATTCAAGAGGTTGTTGATAAATTTGATTTTTATAATATTTAATATTTTGCATTTTAATGCTTGATTTATTAATGATATTAAATATTTGGTAATTATAAATCACAAGCAATATTAACATATTTGGTAATTATAAATCACAAGCAATATTAACATATTTGATATTTATATTTCATTATCCATTTGCTAAAGCATTAGAGGTGAATCATAGTTTACTATACAAAGCCATTAAATCAATTTGTAAAGATGTTATAACTTTATATCCAAAAGATTGGTATTCCCTACTTGTTTTTATTTGAAGTATTTTATTATTCCATTAGTTTATCAATATTTAATCCTTGTTGCTAAATAGTTTAGATCAAATATATTATATATAACCAAGCAGATAGGTTGTAATTCATAAACATGTTGATTCCAATAATGTTAATTAAAGTTCAGCAATTCGTTAAGAAGTGGAATTTACGATAGTATATTTGACTTTAAAAAATTATTTCTTAAAGTTTTCCTTTCAATAATTTATGACAAGATAATTTATAACATTAAAATAAAATATTTCACACTTTTTGAAATGAAAAGTTATTTCATCATTATTTTTGATAGATACAAGAAAATTGATTGAAATTGATAAATGTAATTTTATAATTATATCAGTTATTTACCATTACCTTAAAATGAAAAGACCAGTAATTTAATTGAAGTAATGAGTAAATTTATCAAGTTTTCATTATGAGTTAACTGCAATAAATAAGATTTTCTTGAGGTAATAATCATTAAAACAGACAAATGAGTAAGCATAAGAAATGGTGATCATGTGATGTTTAGTAGTTAAATAATAATCATAATAGTTTCTTGTCTATTTGTTATTGTTTATTTTTTTCTAGTCCAATAAGAACAAAATATTTTTGCCAAAGCTAAAGTAAAATACCTAGGTTAGTCTACTCAACCATGATTGAAGAAGACAAACAAAAATGGCTATTTTAAAGTTTTAATCTGCTTAGATTTTAAATGTGGTAAAAATTTGTGAAGAATGGCTGTTTTTTTTCAAACATCAATATTTATACTTGTCAATCAGATGATATCTGGATTGTATAATATTCCCATTATGTATTGATGTTTCCTTATTTTTCCAGGAAAATTTAGACAAATTGCCAAGGTTACTACAAAGGCAGATGATAGAAGTTGTCTGATTTTGAATAAATGTAATTTTTATGGAAGTCATTCGAAATAAAGAGAGGGGGAAAATAATAACTTCAATCTTTTTTCAATTGTTTCACTTCTTTTTTTTTCATATGTCATAGCATTGACCAGGACGTGAACCCACAACCATCTGCAACCAACTACTTGCTTGCAAGGCAGCTGCAATGACCTCTCGACTAACAACACTTGACAATTGTTTCACTTTGTTTCTGAATTTAAAATAACTTTATAATCATTTATTTAAAACAATAAATTATAAACCTATAAGCTCTTGGATATTTATTTTGATTAACTTTAAATTGTCCTATTTTAAAAAATTAAATTATACTATCAAATAAATATCCTAGTAAACTAAAATTCACTTTACTGAATCTAAAATATATAAAATTTTATGTGCACACACAAATTATAAAAACTGTTTGTTCTACTCGTTAATTTAAAAAAATGCAATCTTAAATGTAATTTACTTGCTTTTAAAATGTTTTGTGTTGTAATGTTGAATTTATGATTCTATTCTATATTTTTTATCAAAATATTTGTTTTATGTGTGTATATATTTGTTTATACAATCCGAAAGCATTTTTACTCTAATAAAAATAATCATGAAAATATAATTTAAATGTACTTATTTTTATATAAGCATTGATTAAAAAATCTGTTTGGGAATTTTTAAATCTTTTATAAAATTATATTTTCTCTTAAGCATTAATTTTGGGAGACTTTTGCACTTGATATTGATTGTATTATTTGCTATTTGGCCCATGATTGTGATTAATATATCTGTTTAATCATAAACATAAAGCCAATAAAAAAATTTTACAGTTTTTGAATTATATTAAATAATTACAGTCATAACTATAATGTTACAGTATGTCTGTGTGTGTGCTAGTCTTCATTCTGATGTTTAATTTCAGATAGTGTTTGAATCAATTAAAATAAATTTAAACGTACATAAGATGATCATTACAATATATAATGTCATAACTTTTATTTCACTTGGTTGTTTATTTATAATAATTTTGCATGCAGATGTTAATAGGCCACTGGCAAAATTATTCGTCTTTCATTAATTTTCTGTTTGATTTATTACACTTTTGGTGCTGATCATAATCAGAGCTGTATTATTTTGTTCAGTTTGTTGCTTAATGATCATTTATTATTCTTAAATGTAAATGAAACAAATGTATGGATTCTACTGGTTTGATAATGGACACTATTAGCTCTTTTGTATGTATATAGTATTGATATTTGCAACGTACCAATCATTCTTTATTTTCCTTTTTCTGTTGTGACATTCTCAGTAAACTAGTTTGATATTGTTTTGGATCATGAACGTTACACAGCTTTGATTCACAAAATGTCAAACTAGTGTAATTAGAACATGACACGAAAAAAATAAAAGAGGTTGGTACATTGCAAATAACAACATTATAAACAAAAGAACTAATAGCAACAATTATCAAACCATGGAATTTATAAATCAGCTCACTTACATATTAAGAATAATAAACAAACTGAATGAAATTATACAGTTATGATTACGATGCTCAGAACTGAAAATGCATTAAGCCAAACAGAAAACTGATGAAAGGAGAATAACACACTTCATTAGGCATATTAATATATGTATGCAAAGTTATTATATATAATGTTGTTTATAATTTTTTTTTACCATTTCCCTGTTTTTTCTTTCACTTGCTGCAAACTATGAGTTTTTTTCTACTTCCATTTTATTAATGTTTTGTCATGTTTATAGAAGAGATCCTTTTGGTGCTTCTATTATTAAATTATTCACTAAAATTTAATATTATTTCCTACATTTTTACTCATTTATTTGTAAGTGGTTATGTGTGTATATTCTGCTAATATAGCAGATGTTTGCATATTCACTTAAGTATATAGAGATACAACTTTGTAAAAAGACATTTTGAATTGTATGTTGGGAGAGGAATCTCCTGCATTTATTTTTGGAAAAAAATTTATTGGCTTTATTTTCAAATATAACTACTAATTTTATAAGTATACAGAATTTGAACACAATCTCTCAAGCACCCTCAACTATCCACACTATCTTATATTTCTAATACACATGACCACACACATGTAGAAAAGATAAATAATCACCAATATATGTATTTCGCGCTGAACCAGCACTCATCAGTAGGTCCAGATTATCATCTCCCATACATATTGTAACAGTCAGAAAACGTGTGACTCGTAAACATAGTGCAGAATTCGACCACCATACAGAACAGCATCACCATTGAGTAGCGAAGCCACCCGTGGTACTGAGTTCGAACATAGTTTATCAGTTCCACAATGCAATCCACGAAACAACGCATCTGATGTGACATTAGTAAATATTTCCTTAGGCACGGTGGTCAGGGATATGCAAGAGACTCATGATTTTATTCTCGAGTTAGCCAATAATCAAACTAATATTAATTAAACATTCATATTTACATAATCGAGGAAATATTATATAGAATGGGTATCGAATAAATGAAACGTAACTGCAGACGTATAGTTTAAAATTATTTATTAATACATTTTAATAAAACAATCATTTACTAATAATATTTTATGGATTCAAAGCTTCAGTAGCGGGATTTGTGACATGATTATATTTTAAAGAATACATTTATTTATTTAGACATTATTTTATCTTGAGGACTCAGTAGCGGTATTTCCGATACTGAAATGTTTACAAAGGAATTCACTTATTTGAAGGCATAATCTAACTACCTAAAATTCTCGAGTAAGTATTTCTAATGCATGCCTAGAGGGATTTATACCTTTGCAATGCAAGAGTCTAAAGTATGGGTTATAAGAGTAACGGCAGACATATATTTATTTAATTAAATATTTATTTCTAACTAAGGGCAAACATTTATTTGAGAGTGAATTATGAAGATAATGCAGAGGCGGAGTGATATATAGAATAATAAAACTAAGTAAAGGAACACGTGGAACGCTTTAGAAAGGTGATATGGAATGGCAGTATATTGAAACTGCAATGCCGTGAATGAGTTTATAAGACTGTTGGGCTGGTCTCTGCCTCGGCCCGATGAAGTAAGGTGTCACATAAGCATAACCAGGGACAAGCGGTACATGTCACAATTTGCCAGCTGGCTGCATGACATTGTCAAATCCTATGGGAGCACCCATTATGCCCGCTTGTGTAGGACGACTGGGGTTAATTTTAACCCTGAAGAATCCGGAAATTTCACGGCGGAATGGGTCATCGCGTCTCTAAAACGTAACACATGTATACTGTATAAATGATTATGATGAGATTTAAATAGATTTCTGACTCGGCCCTACATTATCAACATTTACTAAAGAACTCTGGTGACTCTCAAAGAAATGTGATTTTCTAGAATTATTCACTAGATTTAATAAATACAAAACATATATAAACTGGGAGTTATTACAACTAATATGCCAGCCATCTGCGAAGTAGTAGACCCTGCATTACAATAAATGATGCACTGAATGCGTGTCGATTTATATGAAAGTTAAGTTAGTTATGGTTTATAAGAATGTCGGGCTGGTCTCTGCCTCGGCCCGATGAAGTACATATTAATGAAAATGTGACACGCATTCACTGTTTCAAACGATCATAGATTTAAACTTTGAAAATAGAGACAATTGTGAGCATGCAATAATTAAATAATAAATATAGATAAAATGTAGATTTTAAAAATATGCACCCAAGATAGAATGAGGTAAGCTAGATTAGTAGAGAAATTTACACATTAAGTAAATTATTCAGTTTTAGTTATACATATGGTAGTTTTTACATTTTATAATTTAGATAAGTAGTATGAAGAAGAGCTATAGCATATTATTAGAGTACTCTAGAGTTTGAACACAGACAGGTACCTGTTTTATAAGAAGTTTTCTGATTCCATTAGTTTAGCAGCAAAAAGTTCACGAGTGGCAAGTCTTTCTTGTATTTAGATATTTCATTTAATTTCACAGCAGCAGCAGCTTTTTCATTTATTTCAGGCAGCAGATCTTCATGGTGAATTTATGACGGGCAATGAAAAGTTCGGCATCCGATAGGCCATCTCCCGATGGAGAATAATCTAGGTGCTTTACTCGGTCATACCTTGGCAGGAACAAATTATTTTTACCTTTTTGGAGACTCTCAGTGATCGAGAGCAAAGCTAACGTTTAAGTGAATGTCTCCAGCAAGTCTAAGATGGCTTCTTTTCTTATCTTGATCTCTCACATTTTTGTTAAGATATTTTTAGGTTCTACTTAATCTGCCCTGAGGATAATCAATGCATTTTGTTGGTTTTTAATTAAAGAAAGCTGCCGTTCTATTGTTTACATTTTACATTTACTAATTACATTTTGGGGGATTTTTCTTTAATTAATCTATTATCTATCACTGACCGATGCTTTTAAATTTCAAAGACAAAAAGGAAACATAAGATTATTTTAACTTTTAATTAAATATTACATCAGATTTTTTTAGAATTATTATTAAACGAAATTTAAACAAAGCAATAAATACGAACTTTATAATCCAAAATAAATGATTAAAATTATACAAAATTATATAACTAAAAGAAATCTAAATTATATTATTTTATCCCTATTTATTGCGTTTAATTTGAGATCGAAATGTGTGCATGTTTATGCTGAATTCTATATATATTTATACATTTTTAATATTGCTACACACACAATTCGATACTAAAAAGTTTAAATTTGGGCGGGATAGATCGGTCAGTGAGAGACGACAGAAAAAAGTGAAACTTAAGATTCGAATACGAATCTTACTGTTTCAATATATATAATCAGTGCTCAGTAATAATAATATTGGCATCAGCATACGATTTGGGATTTGGGCATTCCATCATCAGATTTTCAATGGATGGCTGAAGAGTTGGAGATTGGAATAGATTGAAGCCTGTCCATTAAGATATGAAGATTTGCTATCTTAATATAAACTGAGCACTGATTATATATATATAGTCTGGACCAACTGATGAGTGCTGGTTTAGCATGAAATATGTTTATTGGGGATTATTTATCTTTTCTACATTGTATGGTCATGGGTATCAGTGGTATAAGATAGTGTAAATAGTTGAGAGTTCTTGAGAGTCTGTGTTCAAATCCCGTATATTTTTATAATTAAGCTCCAGGTATATGAAGAATGCTGTTTTGCCTGTTTTAATATTTCAAATATTACTATTAATTTTATTTAAAAAACCAATGATGCATTTGGAAAATCAATTTGATTTTTAGGAAAACTTTAAAAATGAATTCAATTTGCTATTATAATAAAAGTACTTATTTATTTTGTATTTTAATGATTAATTAAGAATAAAATTTCAAACTCTGAAATTATCTTTCATTTTCTTTAAGATAGTTCAAACTGATCTCTTAGCTGAAAAATATTCTACTGCTACCTATAATACAAATGCTGTAAAAGTATTGTTCTATTAAGATAATAATCAGTTGAGTGCGACCACTTAGCACTGTCTTTGTTATTAATTGTTGTGTGTTTGAGCGCTGGTACACAGTTGGATTGACAAGCTGATAAGAATCAAACAGGATATTGAATAAGTTTAACTTCACCTTGGCCTCCCGCTCATTCATCTTTTATTACTTCTGAAGATTGTGAGTGACACTTCCAGCTTTGAAGTAGAATCGCATAATTTCTGTATAAATAAACATGACACTTTTATTAATTACTTACTGGAAGACATGGTTTTATTCTGTTAAAAAAGCTCTAGAATGTTGTCTTTTAGGTCAAGATTGTCTAATAATTATTCAAAATATTTTCTAAGAGATTAATTAAAATTCTGAATACAGTATTAATATAAAATACAGTAAATCCAGAATTTATATGCAAATGACTATCTACATTTTGTTTATATATACATATAAAGCCTTGCAATCTTATAGTCTCTGCATTGTCTTGCCTATATATCTTGAGGATAGTTGCAAAATTCCCAAAAGATCTCAGTGGATTTTTAAATAGCTAGGCAGGTGTCGGTAACCTTAATTAAGGGAAGAGCCAAATAGATGATAAATATAATTTTTATTTAAACGATTGAATCAACAACAATTATTTTACAAAATTATAGAATACAAAATTACAGGAAAACATTTTTATTCAACATTTATTCTACTAATAATTACACAAATAAAATGTATAAAATATTAAATTTCTTAATGTTCTTAATGCGATCTCTGTTGCTGCGCCTCTTTTGATAGTTTATCAATATTTGGTGAATAATTTGTAACTTTTAATCGTATCAAGATTCCAAACTTTTGTCGTTTAATGAACTTCTCAATGTTTATTTGATCAGATTCATATTGGAGAATGATTGTTCACAACAATAAGTCGAACTGAAAAAAATTGCAAAGGCATATATTTTTATATGATAAAATGATTCTGGAAGAGAATTCCAAATATCATATATGAGTTTTTCAACTGTATTTAATGAATTTAGCTCAGATCATTTATGTTGAGAAATTAATTCCTCTTTTTATCTCTCATAGTTTTCTAAATTGTTGGCAAATTTGATAAATTTTGAGCTCCACATTTCTTTTGATTTGAGATCTAAATTTGTAACTCAAATTCAGCACGGTTGATTGCACAAAAATTTGTAACATTCAGATCATGAAAATCAATATTAATTGGATCAGTTAAAAATAATAAAGTGGTTCTGTATTCTCTGAAATTATGTAAATAAGCAGCAAATAAATTTTGAATATTTTTCATACATTTTGTAAAATATTCAAAGTCAATGTTAATATTATTTTGTTGATAATATTTCCGAAGGTGTTAATGATTTTTTATCCAAATCATCTGTAAAAAATTAATTTTCTCTCAAAACTATTCATTTCTTTCAAAAAATGTATAAGAATATTATCCTTTCTCTCTAATCTTACATTAGCTGATTGAAATGTATGGTCATGTCTATCATAAAGTAAATTTTTTGCAACCATTGATGGGTGTGTAATTTGGCATAATTATTGTTTTTCTCATGTAAAAAAAAAATTGAATTTCATTTAAACAGGCTGCAAATCATTTTAAAACATCAACCTGGAAAGCCATCACACTTCATTATGTAAAACTAAATCTGAATACTGACTCTCTTCTTTGTACAAAAATTCTTGGAATTGACAATGATTCAGTAATTTTGATTTAATAAACTTTACAATTTTTATTACCAAATTCATGACATCACAATTCTCTTCCAGAAACGTTTGTACACACAAAGCTTCCTAATGAATTATACTGTGAAAAGTTAATACATCCTGTTCAAAAATATTGTTTAATTTAATTAATAAAATCCTTATCTTTGCCAGTCATGTTGGATACACCATTTGGACTAACTGAAATCAACTTATTGAAATTGATGCCTTTATTTTGCAAACACTGAATGACAGATAACATAATATCTTCTCTCCTTTTGCTTTAAATGGAAATAGTACTAACAATTCTTCTCGAGGTCCTTCTGATGTAATGTATTTTGCAAAAAGGCTTATTTGTGCCATATCACTTAAATCAATAGATTCGTCCAAAGTGATAAAAATGACTGATGATATTTTTATGTCATTATTTTGTTGTTCAGTATATCTTTTGACATTTTTGATGATCTGTTTCTGAACATTTTAGCAAAAGAGGAACGTTTTGAATGTTTTTAATAGCGTCTTTTTGGTTTTTAAAATTGCTAAAAAGTTTTTGGACATATTTATGCAGCATTTCTTTATATATTTTTTATCTGGGGGTGGCTTGCTTTGCTTTGTAATATTAAGAGCTACCACAAAACTGGTTGCTGTTATATCATTTGACATTTTCATCCAATTGTTGAATATAAGTGCTGATAGTTGATTTCTTTTGCTTTACTCATCGATGGATTTTTTACCTTCATCTTTTGCTAGATAATTTTCTAAAACCTTCTTATGTTTCATGAGAAAATATCATTTTAAATTACCTTTTTTATTATTTGAAAAGTTTATCATGAACAATTAAACAAATTGGTATTCCATCAAAATTTTTGTATGTCAATTCTTCTTGGAAATCATGATAATCAATGTCCATTTTACATCGTTTATTCAAGTTCATTGTCATATTTTTCAATTTTCTGATGTCAAAGAAAATTAATTACAAATTACACAGAAGCTCTCTTTAGTGTTATTAAAATAAAATTATACAGCCGCTGCAAACAACACAAATGTAAAACATTAACAAATTTGCTTATTCGCTTGTACAGTGCACTCGTTGTGTTCTGTCATACTGAAGGACAGTCATCAGAGTCACTGTATTATCCACAGAACAGAGAAGAACCTCAACTCCTGGCTAAATTTTGTAGCATGATGTTCACTAGTGCTGTTTGAAGAGTTTGACAAGCACTAAATTAGAAAGAGATAGAAACTGTTAGAGAAGAATGGAAATTTTAAAAATAAAATTATTTAAAATATTAGAATGAATTGCAACAAATAATAATAATAATAATAATAATAATAATAATAATAATAATAATAATAATAATAATAATAATAATAATAATAATAATAATAATAATAATAATAATAATAATAATAATAATAATAATAATAATAATAATAATAACAACAACAACAACAACAACAAAATAAAAATATTAAAAAATAAATAAAATTCCCATTTCCTAAAATTTAAATATAAATAAATCACTTCCTTAAGTCTGTTAAACAATAAAATTCAAAGTACTTGCCTCTGTCATTATTTCCAGTTGAATTGCAGTTATCTCCCACTGGTGTCGAGCAATCCATTCCAAAATTATCCTGTACTTTCCTTTAAATAAATAAATAAAAATTTAGACAATTTTCTTTGATATTATTTGGGTATTTGTAAATAAAAAGCATATAAATCCATATAAAATTCCTTTAAAATTTAATTAATAAATATTTATAATGGAGTAACATAAAATAATAAATGAATAAGTAACTAATACATTTTGCAATGGAAAACATATGTTATTACTCACTCAACATCAGCTGAAGATGTATGAACCAAAGTGCGTGTGGAATTTCAAAAAATAATATCTTATTATTATTGTATATGAATATTGTTTAAATATTCAGTAGAGATCCAGAATAGTATGCTTAAAGAGCCTTACTTGGCTCATGAGCTATAGGTTGCCACACCAAGCTAGCCTATTGTTATTTTAGTTAACTGTTCATTATTATCCAGAAATGGGTATCTAAGCCATTCTTAGTTGGATAATAGAATAAATCCCATGCTTATTGAAGATGGTCTGATGAATAATAGAACATTTTAATCTAATAAAAATGCAAGACAATCATAGTATGAAATCATGGTTTAACATAAAATTCATCTTTTGTGCTTTTTTTTAATGTGTGTTATATATGAACAGAACTCATAAATGTAACTATACCTAATTCCTGCAATGCATTTGGAATTTAAATTTTGATTTTTATTAACTAAATTATCTTTTTTAAAATTATCTTTAATTTATGGACTGTGTCAACATAAAATTTTTGTCATCTATCATTTTCACTTCTGTATGGTTTAATATGAATTAGTAGTTATACATAACTCCTAAGTTATCAATCTATCATCAAGAGTTCTTGTACTTTTCCAAAGCCAATGAGAGTTTTCCAATACTGATGAAAAGATTTCTGAAACATGTCATTGTGGATGCATAAGATATCTATCCTTTTTATACTTTCATGTTATTATACAATTTTTATTAATATCATTTGATTCAAAATGATATTGGTAGAGGAGAATTGGTGTTTATTTAATTCTATAGTCTGACAAATTTTCATGAAATTATACATATCTAAACAAGTATCGGTTTCAGTTGTCATATGCTTCAAATATATATCACAAAATATCTACTAAAATGCCAAGTATGGGTTTGTCTTTTTAGTTAATGTCATGACTATGAATTAGTAGCATCAAAATATGTTTCCTAAAAAGGATCTTATATGATTAGAGTGGACCTATGGCTATAAATTAAAATATTTTTATAAATGTTTAGTATTGCTGATTCTTGGGAAAGTATTGCCCTACATTGCTGGTTGCCACTAAACAAAAATCTTTTATGCAAACTATGACAAAGCATCCATCTTACATGAGCTTAAGTGCTGTTTGATTGCCTACGAATAGCATTAGATATATATGATTAATTAAACAAAGAGCTTTGCTAATTGCTCAACAAGCTTTGAGATAAATGCTAAGCAAGAGAAAGCATTTAAAATATCCCTATTCTGAAAACAAACCCCCATTCCCTGACCATAGTTCCATGCTTATGGCACTCCTCAAAGAGGTGCTAGATAGCTTCAGATACTAGATCTAAAAACACCAACCCAAAGCCAGCATTTATCTAAGAGTTGACTATTGAGTAGAAAATCTGAAGTTTTCAGACACCTATATGTCTTCAAACCCAGCTATCTAACTCAAATAGCTATATGGAGCTGAGAGATATTCAGCAAAACCATATATTAGAAGTCTTAGCAATATAACATTGCTCAAGGTTAAATAGAAAAGTCTATAAATTGTCAATAAAAAATAGTCATATATCACATGACAAAGAGCTTTGCTAATTGCCCAACAAGACTTGAGATAAATGCTAAGTGAGAGAAAGCATTTAAAATATATCTATTCTGAAAACCAACACCCATTCCCTGACCATAGTTTTATGCTTATGGCACTCCTCAGAGAGGTACTAGGGTAGCTACAGATACTAGATCTAAAAACACCAATTCTAATTTTTATTTTAGGGTCAGACCAGTAGGTTGTCTTATCTTTCATAATTCATTTTAAAAATGGTTTATACAATCAATAAAAAATGCTTTTGAATATGATAAATATGATTTACTTTATTCTTCAGTTTTAGTGTCATATTTCAGTAAAAATTAACAAAGAGCACTTGTAGGATAAACTTTTACTCATCATTGCCATAGCCTATTATAATACTCTGCCACTAATTATTTTGCTGTTAAGACAGTCTGGAAATTTTTTTTTTTTTTTTTTGGTAAAATGTCCAGAAAAAATATATATAATCTGTTCTGATCTCATTTTTGAACAGTATACGAACTGGGAGTTTCTACGTGCTTTTTTTGGGATAAATATCTCTAATTCTTTTTTAATGGATTTAAAAAGGGGCAAGATTTTAAATATTCATAATTTCCATTGGAATATGATATATCAATATATGTTTCTTTTTAGATACATCAATAAAAATAATCTAAAATTATTTGGAAATATACATTAAGGATTTTGGAGTTCAGGAGCTATAAATAATTTTATTGGAACATTTTCTTTTTCTTTTTTCCAATCCAAATAAAATCTACAATGATAACATTTTTTCCACCAGAAATTTTGAAAATGTTTGTAACTGTTGTTCCTCAAGGGATCTAGACTTAGATATTACTACAGTAACTTTGCTGAGCCACAGATGTTTATTGTAAATATCTATTAAAAGTTAAAAGAACTGATTTGGTCAGAACATCAAATATGTTTTTCAGAGTTCAGCTTTACTTGAATTTGCAAACTTTTAAAATGGAATTTTAAATTATCTGTTTTAATAAAGACTAGTGTCCTATAGTTGTGAAGAAGGGTATTAGTATATACCTGAAATATATTTTAAGCTGTTGTAATGCTAAAAAATGGTTCATTTTTATTTCAGGGAAAAACAAATCTACATTCAAGATAATAATATTTGCAAAAACCTTATCTATTGGAATATAAAATTTGAAATACAAAGCACTCTTATATCTGGAGCCTAATTGTAAATATAGGGGATTTGAACTCAGACTTACAAGCCCTTCACTATCCACACTATCTCATATTATTGATGAACATGACCCCACACATGCAGAAAAGATAAATAATCACCAATAAACATATTTCATGCCAAACAAACACTCATCAGTTGGTCCAGATTACCATTTTCCATACATATATATAATCAGTGCTCAGTTTATATTAAGATAGCAAATCCTTAAAGATATAATAAACATCTCCATATTTCCCCATTCTTTTAAATACATATAAATAAAGATATAATAAAAGACAAATGACCCCCAAGATGCATTTCATGCTGAACCAGCACTCATCAGTTGGCCTAGGTCACAATCTCTCATATACATCTTTATTATATGCAAAGTATTTATCTAGAGTAAATTGTTACATTTTCATTTACCATTGTTTCGAAAATGATTAATAATAATCATTAGTGTATTTATCTGAAATGAGTGGCGTCAAAGTTGTGAGTGGAGGAAGTTTGACAGTGGTAAATGAAAATGTAACAAATCCTTAAACTTTAATGGACAGGCTTCAACCTACTCCAACCTCCAATTCTTCAGCCATCCATACCATTGAAAATCCGATGATAGAATTTCCAAATCCCATGCTGATGCCAATATTTACTATTGGAATATAATAAAATGTATTATTTAATTCTAATTTGACACACATGCATTTTTTTATAATAATGCCAGGATTTCTACATATTTGGAATAGTATAGTTGTTTATTTTGAGATATTGATATCATAGTTTCAGAAACCTTCTCTCCATTTGATGGTACTTATGTATTAGTCCAACGGTAATGAAAAACACTGGCACAAACAAATGTTTATATAACGATCAAATTAAACACATTTACAATCTTTTAAAAAAATGAAAACAATTTTTTAAGTGAATATTAGATAATATTCGAATCAGGAGAAAGTTGTTCGTCAAAATGTATTATCTAATATGCTTTCATTTTTAGAAGATTGTAAATGTGTTTATATGCTCTTCATTTATACATTTGTTTGTGTCGGGTGTTACAATTGTAAGTGCGTAATTTTCTCCATATACAAAATGTTGTTTTCTCTTGCCATCTATTGCTGGACTAATACTATGTGAAATCTCATTGTGAAACTAATACATAAGTAACCATTGGATTTATGGAAGCAGCAGAACTGAGCCATGATCCATGAACCTTAAGCTGTCTACCATTGCATCAAACCATACAGGACATGTGGTTTATGAAAAATTATTGTTGTAATAAATATCTCAAACTCTATTATGAATGTTTTATGATAATTCTGCATAACTGAAACACAGGCTTATTATATACCTGTGTCAATATAAGTAATATAGGGTATATGAGCACAGACTTTCAGAGACCCACTCTCCACTCTATCTAATAACACAGATACCCTCAAGCACATATATGCTGAAAAGATAAATAATCACCAATATATGTATTTCATGCTAAACCAGCAATCATCAGTTGGTCCAGATTATCATCTCCCACACATATATACTATAAGTGCTCAGATATATATTAAGATAGACAATCTTCATACTTTAATGGACAGGCTCCAATCTACTACACACTCCAACTCTTCAACCATCCATCCAATTGAAAATCTGATGATGGAATGCTCAAAGGCCACCCTGAGGCCGAGATTCTTGTCACACCCATGTTGACCTAAAGTCAATCTGAACCCCACATGTAGAGGACATAATCCATTTAATATATATGCAAAGATGGGCAGACATCTCTACAATGTAATAACTGAAACCCAGGCTTATTATATACCTGTGTCTATATATGTAATATAGTGTATATGAGCACAGATGACCCATCACTCTCCACTCTATCTAATAACACTGATACACTCAAGCACATATATGCTGAAAAGATCAATTGGATGGACGGTTGAAGAATTGGAGTGTGTAGTAGATTGGAGCCTGTCCATTAAAGTATGAAGGTTGTCTATCTTAATATATATCTGAGCACTTATAGTATATATGGGTGGGAGATGATAATCTGGACCAACTGATGATTGGTGGGTTAGCATGAAATACGTATATTGGTGATTATTTATCTTTTCAGCATGTATGTGCTTGAGTGTATCAGTGTTATTAGATAGAGTGGAGAGTGATGGGTCATCTGAAAGTCCGTTCTAATATACCCTATATTACATATATAGACACAGGTATATAATAAGCCTGTGTTTCAGTTATTACATTGTAGAGATGTCTGCCCATCCTTGCATATGTATTAAATGGATTATGTCCTGTACATGTAGGGTTCAGATTGACCTTAGGTCAACATGTGTGTGAGAAAAATCTCAGCCTCAGGGTGACCTTCGAGCATTCCATCATCAGATTTCAATTGGATGGATGGTTGAAGAGTTGGAGTGTGTAGTAGATTGGAGCCTATCCTTTAAAGTATGAAGATTGTCTATCTTAATATATATCTGAGCACTTATAGTATATATGTGTGGGAGATGCTAATCTGGACCAACTGATGATTGCTGGTTTAGCATGAAATACATATATTGGTGATTATTTATCTTTTCAGCATATATGTACATGAGTGTATCAGTGTTATTAGATAGAGTGGAGAGTGAAGGGTCATCTGAAAGCCTGTGCTCATATACCCTATATTAGATAATTCTGCATAGTAGATGGAATAAGCTCAAAAACTCATGATTGTTTCTGGATCAGATCTCATCTGAAAAAAGTAAACAAAATATCTAAATAGTTGGATGGAAATGTTTTGCACATCTTACTTTGATGCCTGAATAATGTTTGACCTTCTAGGAAACTGACTATTTATTGCTCTTTTGTTTCTTGTAATATAAGTCACTTTATATGGTTTTCAAGTAACTGAAACTAAATTTGCTTTTGGCAATAATAATAAGAATGTGATTTTAATTATTCATGGTCCCAAAAAAATAATAATTCAGGTAACTTGTTTTTTTATTGGACTTCTCTTACAATTTTTTGACTGCTGCCAATATGTATAATGGTTTGAATCGGTATTAATCTAAAACTAGTCTTTCCTTATCATCTATTACAGACAACCACTTTCGGATTCTATGAAAATGTTGACTAATATTAATGTATAAATCTGATTTACACTGATATCAGTTTTCATTAATTCTATCTGTCCAATTTTTGATTAATGCATTACTTTTACTGAGATTATCTTCAATGTTTTTTTTTTAAGATTAGAACAATACCAATTCCGCTAACTATGGTTATTATCAATTTTAACATTGAATATATTAATTGTTCTTTTTTCCTTTGCCTCAGTTAATTTTTTTAAGTTTATCAGAATGAATCTCCATATTTGCTTTTTCAATTTTTCTTTGGCTATAGATACTCTTTTTTTTCTAATTGAATCCTTTTTTTAAAAATCCAAAATATTATTGGCTACGAAATAAATTCCAGGAAAGCCTCTTTTTGATTTAAAATGCCCATATTTTGCATATCAATACCTCAGACTGCAATATAAAACATTATTTTTATGAATAAGTGTGATGCATGAAATGCTTTTTATGTCTTTTACCTGATTTAATATTAATTTACAAGCTATTCATTTCCTGCATATCAGACCAAAATCTGACAAAAATAAATGATTGTCCAGTAATAATTACTCCAAAAATTTTTATTCCAGAAAGTTTTTATAATCCTTGGATTTAGCTAATTGGGTTTTATATCTTCAAATAATCCTTTTCTTAGATGACAGCAACAAAAAGAAAAGTGATCTCCAAAAGAGACAGAATCTCACATAACAATTTATGATATTTAAACGCTTCCTCTCTGCTAATTAAAATAACTATAAAACATTCAAAATAAGAGTCATAAATCAATTCATAGATCACATGACCCTATCTCTTAAGCTTGTAAGTTATAAACAGTGAGGATTTCCAATTCCTCTACAAGCTTTATGATAAATGCTTAGCCAGTGCTGGCTCTGGCTAAGCATTTATCATAAAGCTTGTAGAGGAATTGGCAATCCTCACTGTTTATGACTATAAAACATGTTTTATAATCTTTGATTTGATTTGGCTTAAACATCTCTATGTAATTACTATTCATTGTTTCAGACAATAAATGATGTAATGTTTGTTTGACATCCACCATTATTTTACGTTATCTTTATTATTCCTAATATCGTTTTTTGTTAATTTTCCATTAGTATCTTCTGTGTAACAGATTTTTTAAAGAAAAAATCGTTGTTAAATTTTTGATGAATTAAATTCATTTAGAAGTTGGAAGAATTAATTACAATAATTAATTTGCGACACTCAATAACAAGCATATCACAATATAAAGATAATTCATAAATAAATTGACAATTTTAAATTTGTATTTTTATAATAAAACAAAATAATAACAAGAGACCTGCATAAAACTTTAAACACTGATTTTGCCTGAAGAACAATGAGTTCCTTGGAAATTTTTATTAAGCTTTCATATTCTATCTGTTCCCTGGATTTTTATTCATGATAATCTATGAGAAGGTTATTATTCTTAAAAGGGTTTTTGTAAACTAATTGAATGGTTATTATACTTACTTGTACACTAATATTGCTAAGAGTAACATTTCATTCTTTAATTTATGATTGAAACAATTACATAAAATAGCATTTACAGACAATAAAACAATCTCCTAATCCCTTAGCTTATATATATATATATATATATATAACAATCTCCTAATCCCTTAGCTTATATATATATATATATATATATATGAAAAGAAAGTTACTGTTAGCACTAACTGAAATAATTATAGAAAATATACAAACCATTATACAATTACAAATATCCAGTAACGCCCTCTGTTTAAAGATCTATATCTCAATAATAGCAAACCTATTTTTGCTATTATTGAGATATAGATCTTTAAACAGAGGGCATTACTGGATATTTGTAATTGTATAATGGTTTGTATATTTTATATATATATATATATATATATATATATATATATATATATATATATATATATATATATATAAACATTACAAGCATAAGGTTAAAAATACATATCTTAGTTCTGCTTTGTAAGTCCATGAAAAAGATACAGCCACACTATTGATTTTGATGAAGCTAAGGTTGTCTTCTTTGAGAGAAATGAAATCAAAAGAAGAATTAAAGAATCTTTATTATTGAAAATTTATTATTCTGAAGCAATTAATTTATTTAAGAGTTCTTTTAATATTAAGGGTGGATGGGAAGTGAATGGATTTCTGGGTAATGTTTAATATTATATATATTGTGTAGTTTTTGTAGTTCTTTACATTTGAGAAGTCTGCTTGTAGCAGTGAAACCTTTGGTAGTGTTTTAATATTATTTTTATGCTGGTCTTTTTGAATTTTGTTTTTGGGGTAGTTTTGATTATATATATATATATGAAAAACAAAAATGCAAGTTAAAAAACTTGCTAACGCTTGTATTTATGTCCACAGATGACGTTCTACCAAAAACACCGATCAAGCGTATGTTTTGTTTACATAAACGTCAGAGTAAATAGCTTGAAATCATGATCTGAAAGTGGAATTATAGTTAGAGATAGTGAATACTACTCTGACATTTATGTAAACAAAACATACGCTTGATCGGTGTTTTTGGTAGAACGCCATCTGTGGACATAAATACAAGTGTTAGCAAGTTTTTTAACTTGTATTTTTGTTTTTCATAAATGTACCTTTGAGGTCTTTCTTGCAATGATATAGATTGCAGAGGCTTCTACTATGTGGAGATGCTGAACTGATATCAGACCCATATAGCTATCTGGTTTGCTATGCTGAGTTTGAAGACATTACGTGTCTAAAAAATTCACGCTTGCAAGCTGAATAGAAATTGTTTCATAAACGCTCAGAGTTTGTGTTTAGATCTAGTTTCTTTATTCCTGTCTTTCACTGATGATAGCAAATAGCTTGAAATCATGATCTGAAAGTGGAATTATAGTTAGAGATAGTGAATACTACTCTGACGTTTATGTAAACAAAACATACGCTTGATCGGTGTTTTTGGTAGAACGCCATCTGTGGACATAAATACAAGCGTTAGCAAGTTTTTTAACTTGCATTTTTGTTTTTCATAAATGTACCTTTGAGGTCTTTCTTGCAATGATATAGATTGCAGAGGCTTCTACTATGTGGAGATGCTGAACTGATATCAGACCCATATAGCTATCTGGTTTGCTATGCTGAGTTTGAAGACATTACGTGTCTAAAAAATTCACGCTTGCAAGCTGAATAGAAATTGTTTCATAAACGCTCAGAGTTTGTGTTTAGATCTAGTTTCTTTATTCCTGTCTTTCACTGATGATAGCAAATAGCTTGAAATCATGATCTGAAAGTGGAATTATAGTTAGAGATAGTGAATACTACTCTGACATTTATGTAAACAAAACATACGCTTGATCGGTGTTTTTGGTAGAACGCCATCTGTGGACATATATATATACACACTACAGAGAACATTGAATTTCAACTAACCAAATAAACAAGCTGGATTCAAAAGTGGTTTTACTATAGTAGATCACATCCAAATGTTGAGAGAAGTTATAAAAAGGATCAATGAATATGTGCTACTATTATGCTTTGGACATGCAGATTATGAAAAGGCATTAGATTATATAAGCATTTCTTCCATGATTAAAGCATTGGATCATCAAGGTATAGATCCAGAATATACCCAGAATATTACAATATTCTGAAGAATATTTATAAAAATGCATCAGCAACAATTAGATTACATAATGATACTAAGAAGGTTAACATTGAGAAGGGTGTAAGATGGGATGATTCCATATCTCCAAAACTTTTTACAGCAATGCTGCAAGAAGTGTTTTGTGGATTAAAATGAGAAGCTAACAGAATAAAAGTGAGTGGAGGTTATTTATGTCATTTAGATTTTGCAAATGATGTAGTTGTGTTTGCAAATAATACTTCAGAGCTTCAGGAAATGTTGCAAGAGGTATCAGATGAAAGTAAGAAAGTAGGACTAAAGGTAAATGTTAAAAAAACTAAAGTAATGTTCAGTTGATTTTCTCAAAAGATGAAAATAAAGATTGATTATGATGAGTTAGAAGAAGTTAATAACTACAAATACATCAGTAAGATTATTACTATAGATAGAAACATAATAGATGAAATTAATCATAGAATTAAACTTGATTGGAGTGCTTTTGGTAGAAATAATTTAATATTAAAAGGAAATATGCCTATGTGTTTGAAAAGGAAGATTTTTAATAAATGTGTTTTACTAGTTTTTATTTGAGGATTTGAGACATGGATACTTAATAGAAGAACAATACAGAGACTTCAGACCACTCAAAGAAGTATGGACAGATGCATGTTAGGAGTAACAAGAAGAGATCAAAAATGCAAAACATGGGTAAGCGAACAAACAGGTGTTACTGACATTGTTGAAAAAATTAAAAGATTGAAGTGGAGTTGGGCTGGACATAATGTTAGAAGAGATGATAATAGATGGATAATTGAAATCTTAAACTAGATTCTAAGAGATTGTAAAGGATACAGAAGAGACCACGTGTAAGATAGATATATGAAATAAGAAAGTGTGGTGATGTGGAGAAGAGAGTCTAGAGATTGGAGAAGATGGATTGAACTTGGAGAAACCTTTATCCTACTGTAGATTGATAATGTTGATGATGATGATGATATATGAAAGCAGTCAGCACTTAAACAATACCAATATCATTAACAATCAGCAATTTCAATCCGTTGTCAAGGCAACCTCCTTTAATCATAAAGATAAAAATCCATCTTTATCTATGGTCTATATATAGACCCTAAAGATTGCAACTTGGCTACAGAAAATAAAATTATTAATACAAAGAAATTTAAATAAGCCTCACTAAACAGGTAATTATCATATAAACCAAACCTGTTCTAAAAGCAAACTAACAAATAGTCAATTATAACTCTTAAAATACAATTATAGCTTTCAAATTGCATATATGCAATCTTTAAATTTATAATTAATTATTTATTTATCTAGCACTGTGTTTTATTTGTAATAGTCATAAGTGAATCAACCCTACACATGTGCTGTATAAATTTATAAAGCAAGTGGCGTTAGTCTTATCTTTTCAAAGAATCTATCTTAAGTTTAGAGTGAAAGTATTCCTCAACTTTATAAATTCATACAGCGCATGTGTCGGAATATTTAATTTTCTATTAATGTGAAATATATTTATACATGCATATTTTCATATGTAAATACATTACTACTCATACACAACAAATGCCATAATTATGTTGATTCTCACATTAACATTACAAAAAAATAAAAGCAGCTTTAAAGAGCACTATAAATCTAAAAAAATTAAATGGTTTAGAAAGTTTTAATTACCATCAACTTGAATAGAAAAATATAAATTATTAGGGTCAATGAGTGAAAATTATTTTTAAATAACGCTGTTAATAATCAACTCCAGTAAATATTTTGTAGCATTTTTGATTTGCTTATTATTATTATCTGGAAAAAGTGGTTCCGCCACTGATTATTTATAGTTCAATGAATCTTTTTATTAAAAGATCCTATAAATAGTAAATCAGTCTTCTGCTTTTTTTTCTCATGTGTCATAGCATCAGCCGGGAAGCGAACCCTCTAACCCGGGACATCTGCTTGTAAAGCAGCTGTCGCTGACCTCTCGACCACCAATGCTTTTAATAAACAACCACTAAATAAATTTAATAGAATTGTACACCAGGAAATTCCAGATTTTGCTTTCAGTAATCACACCAATACCCAGTCAATGGGTTCTCAATAGTAAAGTTTTATGGAATAATTTTCTATAAGTTATAAGGTTTTTATAAATATAAAAAAATTAATAAACTTGTTACACAGTTTACTTTCAATTATTCAAGAAAGTTTTTTCTTTTTTATAACACTTGTAAGGTGAAATTTAAAAAGAAAAAATAGTCCAAATAAAAATTGATTCATTTTTTACCACATGTCATAGCATCGGTTGGGGCGCGAACCCACAACCATCTACCAACTATTTGCTTGCAAGGCGGCTGCGATAACCTCTCAACTAACAACGCTTGACAAAAAATGAATCAGAATGCTTTATCCTATTTTTTTATTCTTCATACTTTGGAATAAATAAATATATTTCTTTAACTTCGAAATAAACAATTTCAAGCAAAGAAAACATTGAAGTCATATTGTTCTTATGTGAGTTAATAGATAGATCACACATCAAAAGTGAATCTTTAATTTATTTATTTTCTCCTGTGCCAAAGCATTGGGCGGAAAGCGAACCCGCGAAAAAAGACTTGAAAAACCATTTTTCTTTCATTTATTAGTGGCAAACTAAATTTATCGATTTTGCGAGATTTTCATTATTTTAAATTCTATTCGTAAAATGTTTTTCAAATAATATACTCTTTTTTTAAAAAAATCATTTCAAATTAAGATCCCATAGATATTCAATTAAATCTAAATACTAGAAAATCAGTAAATTGTTGTAGTGATCAAATCCTGGATTTCAAGATCCTGAATCGCAACCTAGCTCTCCTCATTTCTAGAGCTAAATATCTTACAAACTGATGAACAATAACCATCTGAAAGAAGTATATTTAAAGTAATACTCCATATCTACATGCCTTATAATAATAGCAATTTAGTCTATACATTAATTATGCGCTGCTAATGTATACATAGTTCCATACAAATACTTTTATAGATTTATTTTATTTCCATCTATTCTCAGAAGTCTGATAATATTGCCGAATTTTTATTTTTATTGTTACATAGCTTCTATTTATAACATTATCACCATTTCTTATGCTTATACAAGTTGTTTACACGGAAGCTAAACTCTCTATACAGTAACGCCACTAGTGCAAGCCAGAGTAATCAGTGGATGCAAGAAGGTTTATGCATAAGACCCCTATCTAGTGCCTACTCATCCAATATCCCCAAGACTAGTTTCCAGCTTGTGGCTTTCATCAGTGAGAAGCATTGAATCTGAGAGCACTGCACCTAGATCTTCTTGCATCCATTGATTACTCTGGCTTGCACTGGTGGCGCTACTGTATGGAGAGTTTAGCCTGGGTGTAAGCTTCTATTCATTAAACTATCGGGTATTCAATGTGTATATATAGTAATACAAACAGAATTCCAAAACGTTTCCACTTCTCTTAAAGCAAAACTTAACTTTGCCCAGTTTTTCTGATTTATTGTTTTAATGACATCAAAATAATTTTAATCAACTTATTTATCATGAAAATAAAACAAAAAAAATATTTTTTTACTTTTGTAATGAGAATAAGAGGGGAAGAAACTTGAAATATTTTGCACTCTATAATTAAATTTATTTAATCAATCAGTCAGTATAAAAAAACAAGATTAGAATCAGCCAGCTTTGATTTTATTTACAGATTAGAAAAGAATTTGTTGTAAAAGTAGAGAAAATCTGCAGGCATTATTTAAAATAGATTGAACGTTAATTTTTCTGTTGTTTTAAAACAGCATACTAATACTGCATATGACATAATTTTTAAACCACAGTATAATTATCGCGTTCTATACTTTTAACATGCCATTGAATTTTGACCAAATTTAAATTTTTGAACCTAAACAAATAAAAAATAAGGGAGGTTTTTTTTTTTTACATCAACTATCTTTTATCTCAAGTCTGATAATAATTTTTAATTAAAATGCAATTAATCATTATTAGCATATTAATAAAACGCAAAATATATAGAAACTATATACAAATATAAACAATGATTTAGTACTATATATCCATATATTTGACGAACTTGGACACTTAACAGAAGAGCAATTCAGAGCCTCTCAGACTACTCAGAAGAGAATAGAGATCTGTCAGGAATAACAAAAAGGATAAAGTAAAATACTTAGGTAAGAGAACAAATAGGTATCATTAACATCACTGAACAAATTAAGATATTGGAACTGGAATAGACATAGCTTTAGCAAAGATGATAATAGATGGATCGCTGAAATCTTAAAATTGATCCCAAGAGATTTAAAAGACTACAAAGAGACCATAGTGAGGAGGATAAAATTTTGTTGGTGTAATGTGGAGAAACTGTATATCAGAGAGACTGGATTAAACATGGAGAGATCTTTATCCTGCAGTGAATTGATAATGGTTAAAAATAATTTAAAAAGGACGATTGATTTGCCATTTTTATCATTATCTTTTAATGGCTTACTGTAGATGAATAAATCACTAAATATTTTCTCATATATTTGTGTAATTTAATGTAGTAATAACTGATTAATTGAAAAGCTAGGGTTTTTTGGAATAGTTATTAGCTACATAAAATAAATCGTAATTTATTTAACTAAAACTAATTATCAAATTCAATCTACCACTTGGATACTTGAAAGTCATTTGACTTCTAAACAATACAGTGAATGAGTATTTTATTATTTATTTAATATCTAACATACAGGCTATATATATACCTGTATTTATATGCCTAAAAGATAAATAATCGCCAATATATGTATTTCATGCTAAACCAGCACTCGTCAGTTGGTCCAGATTATCATCTCTATACATATATACAATAAGTGCTCAGATTTATTATAATTTTTTTTTCCAAAACAATTTATATGATTTTTTTTAAATCTTAGTACCCAACAAAAAATTAATTGCTTTTTAAGAGGACCTGCTAATGTTTATTAAGTGATCTCACAAAACCCATAATTTTATAGCACAAAATTTTTGATAAAATATTAACTTTTGCATTGAAAGAAATGATTATCTTGTCAAGCATCGGTGGTCGAGAGGTCAGAGCTGCCTTACAAGCAGTTGTTTCGGGTTAGTGGGTTTGCTTCCCGGCCAATGCTAGGACACGTGAAAAAAAAAAAGAAATGATTATCTTCAGATGGATTTTTAGCTGAATAATCATAAAACAAAAAAGACACATTGACAAAAGTAAGCACCTTTTTAACTGTGACCTACATGGACTTCTATAAGACCTTTAGTAAATAGCATGTTTAAAAAATGGTTTTGTTTTCCAAGGCATGGAGTACAAGTAGTAGAGAGTATTGTGGTCATGCTGGAAAACTTGATTTTAAAGAGTGAAAATGGTGTTTTATAATACAACCATAGTCATTGGCTCACATTGAAGTTGATTAAAAGACTTGCTTTATGCTACATTTTTGTTGTGATTTTTTTTTTAAATCTTATATTTATGCAAAGGTCATGAGCAATTAACATCATGGACATGTGGTCCCTGGGCCATAGTTTTATCACCCTTTAATGTTAAAAAATAGATTATAAAAATTTATTATAGTAATATCACAGTAAACGCAATTTAAAACAGTTTTATTAATTTATTTATATAGTAATTCTATATATTTTTTAATGAACCAAAATACAATTTCCTATTATGATTATTCTTAATCTTAAAGATGGTTAATATATATATATATATATATATATATATATATATATATATATATATATATATATATATATATATATATATATATATATATATATATATATATATATATATAATCTAGAAAATTTAGAAGGCTATCATCAAAATCAGACTACATTATAACCAAGAATTTAGGTTAATGATATACACATAAGGCTAAACTCAGGGTTCTTTATTAGTGATATACACCAGTAATAACAAGAGCTATAGGAATCATAATAATAATAACCAAGTATTATAAATAGATTAATAATCACTAAAATTAAGATTAAGAGGAGTAAAAGTCCCAATTCATTCTTAAACTATAGACGCCCTTAATATTAAAGCACGTACTAAGAGTAGTTTGGTTATAATACTTTCTTCCTCTCATAATAAGTTTTTATTATCCCCCTCCAATATTTAATTTCACACCTTACAACCACTATTGCAACATCTTATTGCCATAATCAAATCCATATTTCAAGATTTAGATAAAGAATAATCCATACTCATGTTCTTAAATCTTATTTATCTATTTGTGCCACTTGATTTTTCTTTTCACAATAGTTTTTTTTTACATAAAATATAATTTTTTCTCACCATTGCATTATAATAAAAAAGATCTCATGGTTCACTATAATATTCTTAGTATTAAATTTCTCAATATTTTGTTTTATTTATAAGTTGTTAGGCAAACAAATGGTATCCTAATGAAAACGATGAGGAGGCACTCACTTATTTTAAAGATAATGTGTACCTACTTTACTGTACAATAATAATAATTATAATCAATTTTAATAGAAATTTTTAATTAAAATAAAATACATAAAAACTCTTAATTTAGTATAACGGTGCGGACCTGTCATGGTGTGGGTGATCAATGGAG